>JAUNZO010000928.1:0-202100 GCA_031894775.1 Chloris gayana | reverse complement strand
GCAACCATCAACTCATTCAAAATCTTGTATCCAATATTTAAAATTTGAAATGAAACTTTTATTGAATGCGTAAAGTCATCCCAACCTACACAATATTGAAGCATTATTAAAAATAACCGACCATTATTATATGATGACATCATCACCGACCATTATTAAAAATAACCAGTGTAATAATGGGTATGATGACATCATCACAACCCGCTATTAAAAATAACCACTATAATAACGGGTATAATGATGTCATCACATGGTGTTATTAAAAATAACCACTATAAGAATGAGTATGATGATGTCATCACAAGGCGTTATTAAAAATAATCACAACGATAGGTGGGCCCCACCTGTTGGTGTCAGTTCATGCACAAGTTCATAAGGGGAGTCTGTTTTCTTGATTCATAATTAAAATTTCAAACATGTATAATGTATGCAAATATTGTCCAAATTTGACAATTTTTGTTTCTAAAATTTTATAAAAATATTCTCTATCACTTAGGAGCATTTGTGTCAGAAACTTGCAATATGTATTTTTAATAATGGTCAAGATGACATCATCATGCTCGTTATTGAAAATACACATTGTAATAACGGGCTAACTGTGAACGCTATTGCAGTGGGTGAGCCTGCAATAACGTTTACGTAGTAATGCCACTATGACCGTTGTTGTAGTGCTATTTTGCCCGTTTTTGTAGGGCTTTATTCTAGTAGTGGAAGATGCGAAATATCCTCCATGTACTCAATGCATATACAAGTCATATATGTGGATCGGACATATTCAAAGGATGGTATTTACACTTGGAACATCACTCCTAGACATAACCCCAGGCTGTCACAAGGAAAAACTATACCTGAAATCCTTTTTATCAGGCATTAATTTGGAAGGAAAATTCAAACCAAAAGCAGATCAATCTTCACTTACTAGCACGTATTGCAAGGTATATAACATGTTACTTGCACTTTGAAGGACATCTTAATAGACACAAAAGGAACGATGACTTCAATATACTGGCTGGTAACTCAAAATCAAAATGCCACAATTATTATTGCATCTCCGAGTGAGATGACTGCTACCTGGTACTATTATTGATGACCAGCAATATTAACACAATTATTACGAGAGTACCAAGCTGCCGAACATAACCTTCCGTTTGCAAAAAACATATTAGAGTGGTGTCTTATGCTCATTCCCCTTCATTTCATCAGGTGTCCCGTTCATCACTACAAGGAAACAAAGCTATATCAGAAAAACATATAATGGTTACTTCCAGAATACTTAAGATTTTACTACCAAACATGTAGATAAGGAGTCTTATTTTTCAGATTTTTTTATCAAATTGGAGTAGAATATTATACTGAAAGATCATGCCAAATGTATCATGATATAGAACTAGTTGTGCTAACTTGTGTTTCGCAAAAAAAAAGTTGTGCTAACTTGCGCAATTCCTTCACAAGACTTTACAACAACTGCTTTGCCATTGTAAACAGGCAATTGAAATGTAGATTAATAATCATCATGATAAGAGAGAGAACTCTAAACTTGTATCAACCTTGATTCATAAGCTTTTCAAAATGCAGCGAACCACATGTAGTCAAGTAGGGGCGTGGCAAGAAACAATAATGTAACTATTCGAGGCTCCTTATTAATTTTGATTACCTGATATATAGCCCTGTATAAAATGAACTCGTATATTCTGGAATTATTTCGGAAAGACCCAATCAACATGCTTAATAAATCTTGGAATGATGACTTCATACTTCGATTTTTTTTCACTAACATTATCTTAACAATACGGAGGAACTAAGCGTAGATTGAAATTATATACGTAAAGTCACAAATCATACCTTCTTACGCATTGCTTCCAGCACCACCTTGTATCACCGCAAAACTTCCGTAGTTCCCTACTAAGGAAGGAGGCCACGCCATGACGTAAGGACAGAAAGAATGGGCAGATAAACTCCTGGGAAACAGCTTCTCCAGCTTCATTGTTTCTAAGCACACGGACATAACCATCTTTGATGTGGCCAAGTATATAGAGTCATCCGTAACAGCCATGATGTCGAGCACACTAATGTCGTCCGATGGATCAACCCCTTCCTCGTACCTGACCGATCCAGCACGAATCCATGTCCCAACTCCGTCTTCACGAACTCTGCGGATCCGCTTAAGAACGGCCATTCCGACACTGTGAATAGTGCAATGAGCCCCATCCTTAGTTCCAGTAAGGACTAATCTGTCACCTTGCACACCATGAAAGCGCGGTGGGAGTGTTAAAATAGAGAAGTTCATCGTTGTCGTGTCAAGCTTCAGCACGTGCTTTGCGTTGATGAATCGCTAGTATATGGACCCATGGGCTTGGTAACCATAGAAAAGCCAGCGCTCGTCGGGATCATGATGAAGATGCGCTCTCTCCGCTATCTCCACCCATGGGTGAAGGCACCACTCCCGTGAGTTTGACGAGAATACCTCCACCTGCACCCTGGATTCATCAGTGATGAGGCACACGACCCGGAACGACATGGGGTGTTCATCCGAGGAGAGCAAATGCAGGTCGTGCAGGAAAGGGTTGCCACGGGGCGCCTTCGAAATTTCTTTTTTTGTTGCCACGAAGGGGATAGGAACGTAGTCTGGGCGGCATCGGGCCAACGGGTTGATGATAGCGAGTAGGCCAGCTTCCGAGTTCATGACAAGGAGGTAGCCTGCGCGGCAGTCATAGAGCTGCCACTCGAGGACCACGTCATCGTCCGCGTCGGCGTTGCGTTCGAGGAGGGAGGTGAGGGCAAAGTCGCCACGGCGGACGGCCGCGAGCATGTCGCGATCCCGGTCGTGAGCGGAGGCGAAGACAGGGAGGGCGACGCGATTAGCGTCCGCGAACACGCCGAGGAGAGGCGCGCGGTGGAGCTCGCGGAATCGGCGGCGAAACGACGGGGAGGAGGCCACCGCTTGGCGCCACGCCCGGCACGTCAGGGCGGCGCGGATGAGCGTCGCAAGGGACGGGAGGCGGAGGAAGATCCCCAATAGGAGGTCATCGCTGAGGGAGTCGATGTTGGTGCGGGTCGATTGGTTTAGGGTTTTCGCCTCCGTCGTAGAATCGTCGTTGCTTTGGGACGACATGGCGACGATGGCGTCTCGCGGAATAGGGTGTCGGGTATACGCGTGCAATATACGTACGCAGCCAGGGGATCTCCACTCCACACGCAACCAATTCAAGCAATCTCCGAATTCTATCTCTACCAGCAGATATAAAGGCGATCCTAGGAGAGGAATAATATGACATTGCGTTCTCTGGGTATTGCCAAACGCTTTCAGACTCAATATGTCCTCCACAAGTGAATGATAAGTTTTTCTTTCTACTAACTCCCAAAAATATTAAAATCGCATTTTGAGGTTTGCTTCAATATCTCGCGCACGTGTCGTGTCTGTACGTAATCTATGCATGATGTCTTCAATCATAAGAGAAAATTACAAAGGTTATTCTCAATGGATCTTCCATTTGCAATTAATTACATACCACATCAGAAAAATTTATAGCATGGCAAGAAATTTGTTATGAAAAAGAGAAGATGTCTTTCATTCCCACGAAAGGATGTGGACACCCTTTCTAACACAAAGAATACCAAATGAAATTGCATTGAGTCTTTCCTTTTCACCCTCAACACTGAATCAACAACTACACCACATAGCAAAAAGTTAATATTCTACTAAACCCTATGAAATTGTTTCATCAAAATGGGCAATGAGAGATGCAATTTTATTTCACAGAATAAGACCACGAAGATAATGTGTCACTCTTGGAACCGTAAATGAAAGAGTTCAGAGATTGACCCAAGAGACATGCGGCATTCTAACTGAAGAAATATTTGTAAGACATAATCAAGTGTCAATGCAAGATGAACCCTAATTCCATTAGCTACAATGTCGAAGTATACTGTTAAAAAGTTGTTGCTCCACTATCCACTGATTGATCACTCTTTTAGGAACTAAAGTAATTCGATAAGGAATCAACTTTTCAGGTGCCGGCAGCCTGGATATGACCTTGTAACCTAAAACAGCCAAAACTGCAGAGCATAATTCTTTAGACCTCAAAACCATTTTGGGCCTAATAAGGAAATTGAAAAAAAAAAACTATTCAAAAAATATTCAAAAATAGTGCATAGAATGTGTTGTATATTATCGAATTTGAATACACAAATAATGTACCAATTTGATTTCATTTAACGGTTCCAGAAATCAAAATGCAAAAATTAAATATACAAATGCAACGGTACACTGTTCAAGTCACAATAATAGTTTTTTTGATAATTTTTACTTATTTTGAAGTTCAGGGGTAAAACGGTCTTTTTACCTCTCACTTAATATTGTCAACTCTCAGATTTGACGGAAAGGCCATCTAGGGAAGAGAAAAACAATTTTGGGCCTAATAAGGAAATTAAATTTTTGAGGGCCATGGAAGGAACCGGCATTTGTTTTGAGGCCAAGGAGGAAATTTTCTCAATTCTTTATCGTCCCCCCTCTATTCATCACAAAAATGCGGTAACCGTTCAACACCACAAGGATTAGAAGCTATTAGAACCTTTTAGTTTGCATCACAGACTAAGAGTAACATAAATATATGCTTGTCAAAAATACATGAGACTTCTTTACTCTGAAACATGCAGCACTAAGCAACATTGTTCCTGTGGTGGATGCCATTTTGACCACAATAGCGGTCAATTGAGGCATTCACCACTACCTTCCGCTATGGAGCAAGGACCGCGACTACATTTTGAAAATAATAGCGGACGCTGAGCGCTTGCAACTATGGTGCGAAAGTCCCGCTACTGATTTTTTAGGCCTAGATGCGGATACTATCAGGTCCGCACGCGACTATGGCTCGTAGCTAAAGGCCATTTAAATGCGGGCCTAACAAAAGGGCCTGCTACAACCGACTACAACCTCCTATAAATAAGTGCCGGTGGGCGGGGCGGTGTCACTCACTTGCGCGTCGCACTGCCACCTCTAGCTAGGGTTAGGGTAGGATGGGTCCCCTCCTCTCTCCTTTCACCGTCGTCTCCTCCACCTCTGGCCACTCTCCTCCTCATCCTCCACTTCCTCCTCGGATGGGGAGCAAGGTGTGACACCCCTACCTCGCGAGGCGAGAGGGATTGTCGCACAGGATCGTATCGGGAGACATTCGACGAAGCGAACGTTCATTGCACATACATCGGGAATACATTCAGCATTTTATTACATAGGGAACACTACTTGAGTAACAAGTTTCATACATAATTTCTTAAGTATTACAAGCCATTGTTCAAATTTCAGATTTACCATACATACGTGAAGTGATTTTACAATACTTGATAATGTCTTTGCGGAAGCGTAACATCTCGACGATACATATATATATAGTTAACTTAGGAGAACCACGCCAGCCCATACGGCATGGCCTCACTCTTGAGTCGGTGAAGCGGGAACCCACTCCACGGTCCACTCCCGAGGTTCCTCGCTTTGACACCCATACTTCCCGCAGCAATCACAATAATCGGGCTGCGGAAATCCTGAAAAATAGTTTCAACACAAACCCTGAGTATCTAATATACTCCGCAAGACTTACCCGTCAAAAATGGTTCTAAGAACCGACTCTAACATGCAGGGGCTTGACCTGGCGTACGGGAGCTTGCAAAATCAGCACTGAAAGTATTTGTCTAACTCATATTTTAGCCAAGTTAAGAGGGTTGGAACATGAATATAAATTTAGTGAGCATTTCTAACAAAACATGGTTGCAATGCATGAAGTAATTCTTCAAAAATCAGCAAGCTTAATCATCATATTCACTTGTTACTACGATGCAATCTGCTCGAGACAAGTGGTACTCATCACCGCGAGGGACGGCGATATATATCGATTTACACCCTGCAGGGGAAACCCAAATGCACGACATACGCATCATTTAAGAACACGTATGGCCACCTTTCACAAGATCACCATAGATATGAGCCGGGTCCACCCTCCGAGTGTGCATTCCACATGCAACCACAGTAGCGTCGGGTCCAAGGGTAATAACACACCCTCCGTCTACTCACAAACCCGTGCATCCACCGTGACCAACACTTTGCACAAAGGGTGGAGAGACCGTCCAACACTACGACTCTCAAGTTACATCGGTTTACCAACTCCCATACGAAGGTATGCATTTGGTACACAACTCAATACTTGCTCGCGGAGTCACACGGTCCTCAACCGACACGCACGGGGCTATGGCGAACATAGGCGAACCCTGCCACCGCATCCTACACATGCATTTCCCCGTACGGTCTCAATTTCATAAATATCATGTGAGAGGTAACAAATTTAATCCCTAGACCGGGTGATCTCCAAATCACTCGGTGTTGCTACCGATGACATTATTAAGCATAGCACTAGCGACCGGGATTATACTTAACCAAAACCACGGGATACGGGGATCTAGTGCAACTAGGTTTCCGAGCAACTCCTAAACGTAAATGCACAATACATCATAGACGTATGTGAAAAATAAAGAGAACTTTTAAAACATAGGTTATGCTCCGGGGTTTGCCTTGGGTCGGCTCGTAGTCGGCACACTCGAACTCTCTCACTTCAATTGGGTGCCCTCCTTGATCTTCAGCTCCGGTCGGGATTCCTATATGAGTGCATATGAAGTGTATGAGTAATGGATGAATTCGGACTGTTATAGTTCATGGAACTTTCTCAATAAGATAATGTAATGACACGTTTGCATGAATTAAACACGTTCTTGAGTGGTGATGATAGGTCATGATGGTGGTAAGTGCGGTTTGTTTCATGGGGACAACCTTCTAATTAGGTAAATTGTCCACCAATTAGTATAAATGTATGTGCTGGGTTTTGAAGGTCAAGAAGATATGGTATACTTCCTTGTTACTTAGTGAGCTAGAGGTTGATGCTTATTTCTTAGGATGAAGTTTTATCACTTTGTTAAACATCGGGCACATAAGTACTCATCATTTCATGTGGTTTGCTACGATTAAACCTACGTCATATATGACCGTTCTTGCCCAAAAGATGGACATTATTATGACATGTTTTAATTGTGCCATGAAAGTGTGAAAAAATCATCTAACCATAACAGAAAGTAAAAAGGTAGTTTGAGCTTAGCCAAATTCTCAGCTAATTGTGTAGCTAAGTCTGGACTGCCAGGCTGACTGTGAAGCCTTCTTAAGGTGTCCGAATCTTAATATTTTGCTATAGAACTTAGTTGATTCATGTTGGTTAATGTAAAGTACATAACTCAAGGTTTACAACGAGCCTATAGCTGTTTCATTTGGATCTGTATTCAAAAAGTTATCGAATTTCAAAAACGGCAAGTTGTCACGCAGGCATAACGGATTAGCATCTTAGAGTGCTTAAATCTTCATTTTTCTACACATGAAGTACTGGGATTATGTTACTACGTTAAAGTACAAGTTATCCACTTTCCAAAGAGCCCTTGCTCATGAAGTTTGGATCCGGGGTCCAGAAGTTACATCATTTTTAAAACGCAATCTTGTTACGCAGTTTGGTCGTGATAGCATTTTCATCTTGCTCAAACATTAATTTTTACCATATAACCTTAGGTGTTCATGTACACCATGCTAAAGTAGAGGTTACAAGCTTTCTAATGCGCTTTGAATCGTTCAAATCCGCGGCGTAAATCTCGAGATATGATTTTTCAAAAATCCTTAACGTTCACGGTTTTGGGTTTTGGCCAGCGCGATCGAAAATCTTCTAAGTGCTGGAGCGCGGCCAGGGCGGCCGTGGCGTGCGCGGCGTGCGCCGTGCGCGGCGTGCGTGGCGAGGCTGCCGGCGGTGAGGGAAGCGAGAGAGGAGGGCGCGTGGGCCGGCAAGCACCAGGAAGCTCCCGCCCATGCGCCGCGAGGCCCCAAAGCCTAGGAGGCTCACCGTGGTGGCGGGTCGTCGGGGAGGTGGCGGTGGCTGCGGTGCGGCGCGGCGGCTTGGCGGCGTTCCCGGCGATTCACTGCACGGAGCAGGGAGCCAAGCTTACAGGAGGAAGATTGGGACCAAGGGGCGCTACCAGCGAGAAGAATCGAACGATGACTCACCGTAGAGGAAATGCGACCAACAATGGCGGTCGGCGGGGTTGGTGGGGAAACCGGGGATTACTCCCGAACCTCTGCGGGATTGGGGTGCTCGTGCTCCGAGAGAGCTTGCTAGGGTTGGGGCGAAGGTTCTGACGCGCTCGGAGCGGGCGGAGTTGGTCTGGACGGGTGGGGCGGCGGGCTAGGGTCCGGGCACGGCGGCGGCGACGAGCTCCTTTTATGGCGGCCGTGGACGGTGGAGGTTTCTGCATAGGTTCAACGCAACCATGGTGATTGGCGACGCGTGGGGCGGCGCTGTGCAGGCGGGCGGCGCCTCGACCGGCCGGGATGGGCACGAACGCCGGAGCACTCGCTGGCGGTGGCCCCGAGCTCTGTTCGATCCCTGTTGCTCGAAGGTTCTCCCTATTTACAATTCTGCCACTGATGTTCACTTCTGTAATTTGCTCATAACATTCGATCCTTTTGACATTTTTGCAAACCAAAAATTTCTGTGGGTCCTTTGGATTATGTGGAACAACTTTCCTTATAGGCCAAAGTTCAAATTCGGAATGTAAAAATTTACAAAAATTGTTGAACAGGTGCTGTTTCTGCTTAGAGTTGGATTTTTCTAGGGATTTGTGCTGACCCAAAAATTCGGAAAAAATGTCCTAAATTCATGTCTTGATATGTTCTACCAGATTGTGCAAAAATTTGGGGTTACCACTTTGGAGAAAATATGAGATCTCAAGAGCTAGGGTTTTGGGGCCAATAAAACCCTAATAAGACTTAATCTTATTATTTCATGTGACTAGCCGGATGATCTTCGTTTTGCACATGCAATTCTCCTGTTAGCACAGTAACATGGTGAATTTGTGACACGGGGTGTCACAGCCCTCCCCCTTAAAGAAATCTCGTCCCGAGATTAGGATTGATAAAAGAGTGGTCGAAGGGAGGTGCGTCGTTACCTCGATTGTGAAGCCATGAACTCGGGAAATGGTTATCCAGGAATTCCTCCTGTTCCCAAGTAGCTTCCTCCTCGGTGTGATTACTCCATTGCACTTTATAGAAGGTGATAGTGCGGTTGCGAGTAACACGATCCTTTTTATCGAGGATCCGGACGGGAGTTTACGGATAAGATAGATCATCTTGCAATTGCTCGGTGTCGGAGATGACCACATCGATGGGTGGTTTTAGACACTTCTTGAGTTGTGACACATGGAACACGTTATGCACACGTTCCAAATTTGTCGGCAATTGCAACCGGTATGCCACGGGGCTAAACTTCTCCACAATTGGGAATGGTCCAATGTAGCGGGGAGCAAGTTTTCCTTTGATACCGAAACGTGACACACCTTTATTTGGAGAGACACGAAGATAAACATGATCGTTTACCTCGAATTCCAGCGGGCGTCTCCTTTTGTTTGCATAACTTATTTGGCGGGATTGAGCAGCTTTCATATTAGCTTGTATCTCCCTCACTTTTTCCTCGGCCTGCTCAACAATATCCGGACCAAATATTATTCTTTCGCCCGACTCGGACCAGTTTAACGGCGTACGGCAAGAATGTCCGTATAACGCCTCAAAAGGGGTGACTCCAGAGCTTTCTTGATAGCTGTTGTTATAGGAAAATTCAATGAATGGTAACTGATCATCCCAACTTCCCTTTTGTGTCAAGGCACACGCTCTCAACATATCCTCCAAATATTGAATTAACCTTTCCGATTGTCCATCTGTTTGAGGATGATATGCGGAGCTCCGGATTAGGGTAGTACCAAGACTAGCATGCAATTGTTCCCAAAATCGAGAAACAAATTGCGGACCACGATCTGAAATGATGGTCTTCGGCACACCATGTAAACATAGCACACGGGCAATATACAATTCAGCATACTTCTTAGCACTGTAGGTGGTGTGTACCGGAATAAAGTGTGCTGATTTCGTCGATCTATCGACGATTACCCATATGGAATCATGTCTCTTGGAGGTGGGAGGTAATCCAACAACAAAATCCATGGCTATGTCTTCCCATTTCCAAGCGGGAATTTTCAATGGGTGCAATAGTCCGGCTTTCTTCAGATGATCAGCCTTGACTCGTTGGCAAGTGTCGCACTCGGCAACGTAACGAGCCACTTCTCGCTTCATGCGAGTCCACCAAAATTTTTCTCTCAACCCACGGTACATTTTGTTACTACCGGGGTGTATGGAGTATTTAGAGAGATGGGCTTCATCAAGAATTTTCTTCCGTAGTTCCATATTCTTAGGAACAACGAGACGGTTATTAAACCACAGAATTCCCTCCTCATCTTGTCGGAAACACTTAGCCTTTTCGGTACCCAACTTCTGTCGGATGTGTTCCATACCTTCATCCGTTTTCTGGGCAGCAATGATTTCTTCTCGGAGAGTAGGGATAAGAGCCAAATTATGTAATGCACCATAGGGAATGATATGAAGACAAGGATTACTCTCATTTTCCGATTTGCTGCAGCTTTCCATAGAGCAGATTTCAACTTGGTTGCATTGGCGTTTACGGCTTAATGCATCGGCAACCACATTAGCCTTTCCGGGGTGGTAATGAATTTCCAATTCATAATCTTTTATCAATTCTAGCCACCTTCGTTGTCTCATATTTAATTCTTGCTGCGTGAAAATATATTTGAGGCTTTTATGATCGGTATAGAGATGCACCAGATTTCCCAAGAGATAATGTCTCCAAGTTTTGAGAGCAAGAACGACGGATGCCAATTCAAGATCATGAGTAGGATAGTGCTTCTCATGTTTACGAAGTTGGCGGGAGGCATAGGCAATAACTCGGCCTTCTTGCATGAGAACACAACCCAATCCTATGCCGGACGCATCACAATATACGTCAAACGGCTTGTTGATGTCGGGTTGAGCTAGAACGGGAGCGGTGGTCAAATGCCTTTTCAAGGATCGGAAAGCATTTTCGCACTCAGGACTCCACTTGAAGGTAGAGTCCTTCTCCAACAATTTGGTCATTGGCTTGGAGATGATAGAAAAATTTGGAATGAATTTCCGATAATATCCCGCAAGTCCGAGAAAACTACGGATGTGCTTGACGGTTTTGGGAGTCTTCCAATTTAGCACGTCGGCAACTTTACTTGGATCGACGGAAATTCCCTCAGCTGAAATGATATGACCCAAGAATGGAACTCGATCCAACCAAAATTCACACTTGCTGAATTTTGCATAAAGTTGATGATCTCGTAGTCGTTGAAGCACAATGCGGAGGTGTTCAGCATGTTCTTCTTCCGACTTGGAGTAAATGAGGATATCATCAATGAATACCACCACGAACTTGTCCAGTTCCGGCATAAATACCGAGTTCATGAGGTACATGAAATAGGCCGGTGCATTTGTCGAGTCCAAAAGACATTACGAGATATTCAAAAAGTCCATATCTCGTAGAGAAAGCGGTTTTAGGAATGTCCTCCGGCCGAATTTTAATTTGGTGATAGCCGGAGCGAAGATCGATTTTTGAGAATACTTTTGCACCGACTAGTTGATCAAATAGCATATCAATGCGTGGAAGGGGATATTTATTTTTGATGGTTACCGCATTGAGAGGTCGATAATCGACACACAACCTTAATGATTTATCTTTCTTCTTCACAAAAAGAGCGGGGCAGCCCCAAGGCGAAGCACTTGGGCGTATGTACCCCTTGTCTAGAAGTTCGTTGAGTTGCTCCTTAAGTTCAGCTAATTCATTTGGAGCCATTTTATATGGTCTTCTAGATATCGGTGCGGTTCCGGGTTGAAGTTCAATTTTAAATTCTACTTCCCGATCAGGTGGCATTCCCGGCAAATCATCCGGAAACACATCGGGAAACTCACATACTACCGGTATGTCTTCTAGTCTCCTTCCTTCTAGGTGCTGAATTTGGTTCCTAGAAATTTTTGGGTACGGCAATGATAGGATAATCGGGCCGTATAGGGGTGAATTTAAATGTACTTCTCGGGTATCTATGTGTAAGACAGCTCTATGTCGCTTCATCCATTTCATTCCTAATATCACATCTATGCCTTGCCCATTTAGAATGATTAGTGGCGAGAGGTAGGTATTTCCGGCAAGTTCCGGGGGAACGTTTCTTGTTTCACGGTTTGTGTGAATGAGGCCACCGGGAGATGTGATAGTGTATGGAGTTTGCAAAATGGTGGATGATAGATGCAATCTATCCACACATGCTTGACTAATAAAATCATGCGTGGCGCCGGAATCGAAAAGAATGAAGACGGGATGTTCTGAAATGGAAAACATACCCGAGAGGACCGGTTCTCCGGCTTGCGCATCTTCGACCGTAGTAAAGTTTACACGGCCGGTCTTGGTGGGGGTTTTGTTGTGATTGTTGTTGTTGTTGCCGCGGTTATTATTGTTGCCATTATTGCCACGGTGGTGCTGCTGCTGATTATTCCCACCGTTGTTGCCATTGCTGCGGCGAGGATGTGGGCATTCTCCGATGAAGTGACCAATGCCGCCGCAGTTGAAGCATGGCTGCTGCGGGGATGGCCTGGCACCTTGGTTATGCTGCTGCGGGGTGTGCTGGTGACCACGGTGCTGATAGGAGTGGTGGGGCGCACGATAAGGCTGCTGGAAAGTAGTGCGTTGCCCACCCATTGGAGGCACTGGGACACGGAATTTCTGACCAGTGGGGCTGGTCACTGCAAGCTTGAACTTGTGAGGTGGCGCACCGGATGAACTCCCCGCAGTGCGCTTCCTCTTCTTGTCATCCTGATTGGCGCGAATGGCGTCCTCTTGCACAATGGCTGCACTAACCAATTCATTGAATGTGCCATTCAAGAGAGCGAGGCGGTCTTGCAATTTCGGATTTAGACCCTTCCGAAAGCACTCACGCTTCTTTGCATCTGTGTCAGCATGGTAGGAAGCATACTGGGCAAGATAGTTGAATTTCCGAGCATACTCTTGCACAGTGCTGGAGCCTTGCTTCAGATCAACAAATTCCTGAAGCTTCCTTCTCATGACACCGTCAGGAATGTGGTGTGCACGGAAGGCTGCCGAGAATTCCGGCCATAGCACCTGGTGATCCGCGGGGAGTGCAGCGGTGTAGTTTGCCCACCACGCACTAGCCGACCCACGGAGCTGCTGTGCTGCAAACAGAGTCTTCTGATGCTCGGTGCAATTCAGAAGAGCGAACTTGGACTCCACAATACGCAGAAAATTATCTGCTTCCAGGGGGTCCTTGGCTTCTGAGAAAGACGGCGGTTGAGTCGCCCAGAAATCCCCGTAAGAGGTGGGACGGGGCTGCGGTGGAGGAGCTGCTGCCTGGGCATTATTGTTCTGGCTCGCCAGGAACAGCCGAAACATCTCGTTCTGATTATGAACAAGTTGCTCCACAGCAGTCAGCGGTGGTGGAGGAGGTGGCTGCGACGAAGCACCCTCCCCCGAATTATCCACTGTGCGACGAGTGTTCACCATCTGCCACACAATTTAATTACACCATTAGTCTCAGCGTTTCGGAGCCATAGACAATGATAGTAATTAAGGGACATGATATGAGCAGGAATTTCAGAATGCAATCCATAGGAGGAAAATTTCATCGGATACTGAAATTGATGGAGTAAAAGTTTCGGTATGAAATTTTCAGATTGCATAACCCGGGAGATTAATTTCCATGAGCTAAAATTAGTAAAACCAGAAAACTTTTACTCATAAATTCAGACCATTCAAACTTGGTAAAATTTTCTTATGATGCTGAAATTTTTAAGAACGAGATATATATATTCATTAACATAAGCTTAGTGGTTCATATATCTATTTTGAGGCGAAACCCATTTGTACACAAAAGCGCGCGACATTAACACTTCTTAGCGCGGGGTTATACGTCCAGGATTTTCCTTCCTAGCTAGTCATCCATACCTCCTATGCTGTCAGTCTACCCAAAACACAGCAACCACTACGTCCTTACGTACGTACAAGCCACTAGTTCTTGTTCTTTAGTACACTACCATTAATGTTACAAGTCCCTTTCTTAACACTAGCTAGTAGCCTAAGCATCGCTGTCGGTGTCTTCCGGGTTGTTCACATCGGAAGCATCGCTAGCGGCGTCATCACCATCGTTCTCCGGCGGTGGTGGCTGCAACAGGTTCCAGTGAGCTGCCAGCAACACCTGGTGGTGCTGCTGTAACGCGGCCAACTGGTGCTGGAGATTCCCTATCTCCGTGAACAACTGGTCCATGTTGGTCTGTGCGGTCTGAAGCTGTCCATGCAGGAATTGCATGGTGGCCTGCTGAGAGTAGATGGTCTCATCCTTCTGAGCAATGGCTGTCTTAGCTGCATTCAGCTCATTTAGTGCCTCAATCCGTTCCTCATCACAGAACGTAGCCATCTGCTCATGTTCTGCCTTTTCCTGCTCAGCTCTTTCTTTTGCCCTATCTGCGACGACACGTAGGTTGTCGCTGAAGATAAGGTCATCCTGCACTTCCTTGATACGTGCAGTCAAGGCAGCATTTTCCTGCTCCAGTTCGGTGATACGGGCGGTCAGCTGCTTGTTCTCTTCTTTCGCTGAGTAGTAGTCGTCCGTGACATCGGTGAGACGATCAGTGAGGTCTTCCACCTCAGATCTCAGCTGATTCCTTTCAGTCATGAGTTGTCTTGCATCCATCTATAGATCATGGTTAGGGATACATTTTAAGCAGTATTATTATCAATAATTTAGGTAAATAAAAGCTCAATTAACATGCTGGAAGAAAACAGAACGAAACTGACACCCTCAACAACGTAACCGGTTCTGAACCCTCTCTGTTTTTCCCCAATTTCGTCTCTGTTTGTACAGTAAAATTTACCAAAATTTATGACCAGATGCTAGAGTATTTCCTAAGCTTTCCAACGCATCCTAGAACACGGAAAAATCTTAAGCGGATCAAAAGATATGGTGATTTCCGGCTCGACGGATTTTCTGCCAGATGTTCTGGAAACACCGGGAATTAAAATTGGCTCTCTGTTTTTACTTATTTGACCGGCTTAACGAATTTTCCTTGCTGACCTGATATTAGATGAAATGTGGGGCATAACACGAGCTTTCCAGAATGGGGTAGATCGTTTTATTTGGATAAGTACTTCAAAAGTTATAGCGATTTCCGTGAGGCACCCGAATCTGCCAATCCGGCGACTCGGCGAAATCTGGCAACCTTTTGCCAGGTTTCCGGATAAGTTATTTTTAGTAGGATTCCACTCTACTTTTACTTGGATCATCGTGCCAGGGTGATGGTACGTGTTATGAGCTTTCCGGATTGTGTTTAACCTTTTCGTTTGAGTGAACGATTTACAAGTTGTGGCCGTTTCCGTGAATCGATAATCGGTTAGGGTTTAGTTCTCAATCGGGTGGGGTTTTCTGCCCGATTTTTGGATATCGTGCATGAATTGTGTTGAGAACTTTGGTGAGTTGTTTGAGACCGTGTTTTTGGCATTCTTGATCGATTATCTTATGCAATTTGGGATGCATGGCATGAATGATGACATGAAATGCCGTTAACCTACGTCCTTTCCAAAATAAAATACGTGATCGGACTATATATAGCCGACCACTCGCTTTTGTGGCAACACACACGATCTCATCACGGGAACTACACGATCTAAGGTCCGTGGTTAGCGTACCTGCAAGAGACCATTTCAGAAACATTACATCAAATTCAAAAGAAACTATGAAAACAAATGTTCCACAATCTCATCATCTTCCTCATCATCATCTTTCTTATAGTAACGGTTCATAGAAAGAACCGCCCCGTGGATTGCCACGAGCCAACATTGTCCCGTATTATTACTTCCGCGGGCACGGAGCGCTAATTTAAATTGCAAACATACCTGGGCCGGACCGTAGTTGCAAAAATTTAAACAAGCATAACCCAGGGTTAGTTTGCCACATCTATTTCTACTGTAGACCTTACTTGGGCTTTCTATATCGTTCCTCACCGTATAAACGTGTTGGTGATTTTTAGTATGACCCGTAGTGTACGGCATATCCCGACACGGCTCCGATACCAGCTGTGACACCCCTACCTCGCGAGGCGAGAGGGATTGTCGCACAGGATCGTATCGCGAGACATTCGACGAAGCGAACGTTCATTGCACATACATCGGGAATACATTCAGCATTTTATTACATAGGGAACACTACTTGAGTAACAAGTTTCATACATAATTTCTTAAGTATTACAAGCCATTGTTCAAATTTCAGATTTACCATACATACGTGAAGTGATTTTACAATACTTGATAATGTCTTTGCGGAAGCGTAACATCTCGACGATACATATATATATATAGTTAACTTAGGAGAACCACGCCAGCCCATACGGCATGGCCTCACTCTTGAGTCGGTGAAGCGGGAACCCACTCCACGGTCCACTCCCGAGGTTCCTCGCTTTGACACCCATACTTCCCGCAGCAATCACAATAATCGGGCTGCGGAAATCCTGAAAAATAGTTTCAACACAAACCCTGAGTATCTAATATACTCCGCAAGGCTTACCCGTCAAAAATGGTTCTAAGAACCGACTCTAACATGCAGGGGGCTTGACCTGGCGTACGGGAGCTTGCAAAATCAGCACTGAAAGTATTTGTCTAACTCATATTTTAGCCAAGTTAAGAGGGTTGGAACATGAATATAAATTTAGTGAGCATTTCTAACAAAACATGGTTGCAATGCATGAAGTAATTCTTCAAAAATCAGCAAGCTTAATCATCATATTCACTTGTTACTACGATGCAATCTGCTCGAGACAAGTGGTACTCATCACCGCGAGGGACGGCGATATATATCGATTTACACCCTGCAGGGGAAACCCAAATGCACGACATACGCATCATTTAAGAACACGTATGGCCACCTTTCACAAGATCACCATAGATATGAGCCGGGTCCACCCTCCGAGTGTGCATTCCACATGCAACCACGGTAGCGTCGGGTCCAAGGGTAATAACACACCCTCCGTCTACTCACAAACCCGTGCATCCACCGTGACCAACACTTTGCACAAAGGGTGGAGAGACCGTCCAACACTACGACTCTCAAGTTACATCGGTTTACCAACTCCCATACGAAGGTATGCATTTGGTACACAACTCAATACTTGCTCGCGGAGTCACACGGTCCTCAACCGACACGCACGGGGCTATGGCGAACATAGGCGAACCCTGCCACCGCATCCTACACATGCATTTCCCCGTACGGTCTCAATTTCATAAATATCATGTGAGAGGTAACAAATTTAATCCCTAGACCGGGTGATCTCCAAATCACTCGGTGTTGCTACCGATGACATTATTAAGCATAGCACTAGCGACCGGGATTATACTTAACCAAAACCACGGGATACGGGGATCTAGTGCAACTAGGTTTCCGAGCAACTCCTAAACGTAAATGCACAATACATCATAGACGTATGTGAAAAATAAAGAGAACTTTTAAAACATAGGTTATGCTCCGGGGCTTGCCTTGGGTCGGCTTGTAGTCGGCACACTCGAACTCTCTCACTTCAATTGGGTGCCCTCCTTGATCTTCAGCTCCGGTCGGGATTCCTATATGAGTGCATATGAAGTGTATGAGTAATGGATGAATTCGGACTGTTATAGTTCATGGAACTTTCTCAATAAGATAATGTAATGACACGTTTGCATGAATTAAACACGTTCTTGAGTGGTGATGATAGGTCATGATGGTGGTAAGTGCGGTTTGTTTCATGGGGACAACCTTCTAATTAGGTAAATTGTCCACCAATTAGTATAAATGTATGTGCTGGGTTTTGAAGGTCAAGAAGATATGGTATACTTCCTTGTTACTTAGTGAGCTAGAGGTTGATGCTTATTTCTTAGGATGAAGTTTTATCACTTTGTTAAACATCGGGCACATAAGTACTCATCATTTCATGTGGTTTGCTACGATTAAACCTACGTCATATATGACCGTTCTTGCCCAAAAGATGGACATTATTATGACATGTTTTAATTGTGCCATGAAAGTGTGAAAAAATCATCTAACCATAACAGAAAGTAAAAAGGTAGTTTGAGCTTAGCCAAATTCTCAGCTAATTGTGTAGCTGTCTGGACTGCCAGGCTGACTGTGAAGCCTTCTTAAGGTGTCCGAATCTTAATATTTTGCTATAGAACTTAGTTGATTCATGTTAGTTAATGTAAAGTACATAACTCAAGGTTTACAACGAGCCTATAGCTGTTTCATTTGGATCTGTATTCAAAAAGTTATCGAATTTCAAAAACGGCAAGTTGTCACGCAGGCATAATGGATTAGCATCTTAGAGTGCTTAAATCTTCATTTTTCTACACATGAAGTACTGGGATTATGTTACTACGTTAAAGTACAAGTTATCCACTTTCCAAAGAGCCCTTGCTCATGAAGTTTGGATCCGGGGTCCAGAAGTTACATCATTTTTAAAACGCAATCTTGTTACGCAGTTTGGTCGTGATAGCATTTTCATCTTGCTCAAACATTAATTTTTACCATATAACCTTAGGTGTTCATGTACACCATGCTAAAGTAGAGGTTACAAGCTTTCTAATGCGCTTTGAATCGTTCAAATCCAAGGCGTAAATCTCGAGATATGATTTTTCAAAAATCCTTAACGTTCACGGTTTTGGGTTTTGGCCAGCGCGATCGAAAATCTTCTAAGTGCCGGAGCGCGGCCAGGGCGGCCGTGGCGTGCGCGGCGTGCGCCGTGCGCGGGTGCGTGGCGAGGCTGCCGGCGGTGAGGGAAAGCGAGAGAGGAGGGCGCGCGGGCCGGCAAGCACCAGGAAGCTCCCGCCCATGCGCCGCGAGGCCCCAAAGCCTAGGAGGCTCACCGTGGTGGCGGGTCGTCGGGGAGGTGGCGGTGGCTGCGGTGCGGCGCGGCGGCTTGGCGGCGTTCCCGGCGATTCACTGCACGGAGCAGGGAGCCAAGCTTACAGGAGGAAGATTGGGACCAAGGGGCGCTACCAGCGAGAAGAATCGAACGATGACTCACCGTAGAGGAAATGCGACCAACAATGGCGGTCGGCGGGGTTGGTGGGGAAACCGGGGATTACTCCCGAACCTCTGCGGGATTGGGGTGCTCGTGCTCCGGAGAGCTTGCTAGGGTTGGGGCGAAGGTTCTGACGCGCTCGGAGCGGGCGGAGTTGGTCCGGACGGGTGGAGCGGCGGGCTAGGGTCCGGGCACGGCGGCGGCGACGAGCTCCTTTTATGGCGGCCGTGGACGGTGGAGGTTTCTGCGTAGGTTCAACGCAACCATGGTGATTGGCGACGCGTGGGGCGGCGCTGTGCAGGCGGGCGGCGCCTCGACCGGCCGGGATGGGCACGAACGCCGGAGCACTCGCCGGCGGTGGCCCCGAGCTCTGTTCGATCCTCGTTGCTCGAAGGTTCTCCCTATTTACAATTCTGCCACTGATGTTCACTTCTGTAATTTGCTCATAACATTCGATCCTTTTGACATTTTTGCAAACCAAAAATTTCTGTGGGTCCTTTGGATTATGTGGAACAACTTTCCTTATAGGCCAAAGTTCAAATTCGGAATGTAAAAATTTACAAAAATTGTTGAACAGGTGCTGTTTCTGCTTAGAGTTGGATTTTTCTAGGGATTTGTGCTGACCCAAAAATTCGGAAAAAATGTCCTAAATTCATGTCTTGATATGTTCTACCAGATTGTGCAAAAATTTGGGTTACCACTTTGGAGAAAATATGAGATCTCAAGAGCTAGGGTTTTGGGGCCAATAAAACCCTAATAAGACTTAATCTTATTATTTCATGTGACTAGCCGGATGATCTTCGTTTTGCACATGCAATTCTCCTGTTAGCACAGTAACATGGTGAATTTGTGACACGGGGTGTCACACAAGGGCCGCCGTTGGGGCCGGACGTGGAGCGTGTGCTGCTCCTAGTGCCGGCGGACGGAGCTTTGGCGAACGCTCCGCCACGGTCCTCCGCGTCGCCTGCCTCCTAGATCCGGCACGGTGGCGGGGGCGGCTGCGGGGGCCTCCTCGGGCGTGGTCGCGACTGCAACGGTGGCCTCCTTGTTGGCAGCTCCTGCGGTGGAGGCCATCCTCGCGGGGCTCCCTCTCCTCCTCCTCCGGCGGCGGTGGCGGCGGAGCCCATCGTGTGAGGCGGTGCGGCCAAAAAAGGAGTGTTTTTTTACACACGGCAAAAAATTCTCGAGTACTTCAAAATAATTTAAAAATAGCAAATAAATTTTAAAAATAATGAAATTTTGGCATGACACTATTTATATGATATATTACCTATACAAAATGATATGAAGTTAAAATAATTTTTTTTCATAAATTTGACTCCAAATTTTAATGATTCACTCTCAACTCTAAGGTTCTTATTTTGTGATTCTCCACTTTGTAAGCAATGTACCTTATAACTTTTGCTAAAAATTATCTACTTTTTATTGTACCTTTCACGTGTCATAGAATTACATCATAGCAAATCTCATGATATTCATACTTTATTTGATATTTTTTTAGAATTTAAAAATCATTCTAACACATGTAAGTGGTCATAATGTATTAAACAAGTATGTTGATATTCTTTTTCTTTCATGGGCAAGATCCTAAATTTGTTTAAATAACATGAATATAATTTTATACTTCTTTTATTTTATTATTTAAATTACTTGTAGTTCAAATTTGACTTTATTCAAAAAATTGCTTGAAATGTAATTAGTTAACTAAATATAGCAAACAAAGACAAAAAAAACCAAATTTTAACATGGAGGAACACATGTTGTATGTTGAGAGTAGGAAAAGTTTTGTAGCAAGAGAATTTTTTTTGCCAAGTGTCAAAAAAATACACTCGGCAAACCCTCACCTAGATTTTTTATTTTGCTAGCATCAGCGCAAGTAGGTCCTCCGATTTGTGATTTTTGGGCATTGTAGCTTGTGGGCATCGCATGGCACTGTGTTGGAAGCGGTGCCCAAAACTGAAAACGAGCATTTGGGCATCGACAGCGATGCCTCACTATGGAGGGCCTAAGGGGTTGGAATATAATTTACTAGAGGTGGCGATGTGCATATTATAACCAGGTTTAGAGAGTTGGGATCCAAAGAGATGGTAAAACAGTATGTAAAATTCATAGGTAACATTTAGCATTATTTGTTTCTCATTACATGTGAGTGCAATGCTATAGAAACTAATTGATCCAAGTGACCTTTGTTATTTTTTAGGAAATTTAATTCCAATATTACCAATATATGCACCTGAGTCAGCCAACCATTGAGTATGTTTTCTATAAATTAAGCAGATATATATCTGTAGGAGACTCTCAATCATGTCTATCCGAACCACTTGGAATATTCATGTGGACCAGTGAGAAATTTCTACATGTGCTATCTATCTTTATGAAGAATACTTTGTAATTGTGCTTACAAATTTTTTGTAGCTGCGCTTTTAATTCCATATTGAACTTAGTTGCTAATTTATTTTTGGCTGACTCACTTTCCATGATTCACACAACATTTTTTCTATAGTGATTTAGCTTTGTTGAATGAAATTCATAATGATTGTTGTATGGTAAAGTGGATTGTTTTAATTAACATTCAATTCTTGGTTCATCTACTATCTATTCTGAAAATAAAACTTCATTTAAAGAATCTTTTTTGCACATTGATTAGGCAAGTTGTGAGGAAGAAAAAAAGGTTGACTTTAGAGGCTTGGGATGTGCACATAACGTGCAAAGAGAGCTGGGACCCGAAGAGATGGCAAAACAGTAAGTAAAAGTTAGATCATTTAGAATAACACTTAGCATTTAATGTTCATCAATTTGATGTTTAATTAGTGAATAGCATGGCATTATGACTGCAGTGCTATGAAAAATAATCAATTCAAGTGGCCTTTGAATTTTTTTTTGTGTGTGTGTTACTTAACTATTTTTGCATTAATGCAGTCTCCAATATTATGTATACTACCCTTACACATAGAAATAGCTTATCCAACATTGTGTATACTACTGGTTCAGAACTCTACAACCTCATCGAGTCATAAGGTAGCTTGTATGAAAAAGTTTTCCTTGCATGGGTGGATTTAGTAGGTATGCAAGTTTGTGCTGCAAGCACGCATGACATTGTGCAATCTGTTACCATGATTTTTAGTTACAATATGTAGTAGGCTTTAGTTTTGGTGCCTTAAGAAAGCTACAACAGCTCTGTCGAAGATTTAAATTAATTACGTCTTTGAATTCTATAAAGATTATCCTCTTGATCAAGGAGGACCAAATCCAAACCACAACTTTCTGTTGGTAGTGACATTAAATCAAATTACATTACATTTACAATTTATACATAATTATATCTAGATTTAGATCTGAAAGGTTTTTATTGCCTATGTTTCACCTGTCCTAGACTGAAGTTGGTGCAATAAAGAAGGCATGCAAGAATTCCACTTGTGTGGTAGGCTTGAGGCTGAGCGGGTGTACTAAGAAGTTTGTCGTAACGACAAGACAAAGAGAACAATGTGCGCTGGAATGAAATTATACTTGCTCAATGGTGGCCATTTTTTGTACAAATGTTCAATTATTGAATTGAAATTTATAAAGTGAAGTTGATGTTACTATGTCTTATCTTTGAGCGAATCCTACTTAAAGTGAAACATAGAAACTGATCATGGATAGCTTCATAGAGCTTTTAAGCAAAAAGGAATAAAAATTGTTATTTTGTCTTCTTGATAAACTGTTGTTAAGTAGGAAATATTTTGTGTATATATTTTTTATGAATACTATGTATATAAACTCAACCAACTCATGATTATACCCTTTTTTAAGTCCGTAGCAATGCATGTGTAAACTGCTAGTTTTATCTAAATTATTCAGTCTAAAATTCTCTTTTAATTCACCATTGTGGGTGTTTTTTTCCTAGTCGCCTGATGGATGTGAGACTACCCAAGTTTCAATTCCTTGACCCGTCAGCCGTCGCTCGGTGCGGCATTGGTGCTCGCCTTCTCCTCGACCCCCTTAAGATCCACCGAAGCTTCCCTTTTGTCATCGAGCCCCACTGTTGCTGCCAAGTGCCCATAGTGGGAAGATTGGGGAGGGGTGAGTAGTGCTTGACCAGGAGATTGGGGATGGGAGAAAGAGGATAAGAGGTGATGTAGAAGATCCAGCCTGATGTGTATTTGATGTGCACGACTGCTGGAGAATCGAGTACATCTTGTCATTTGAAAAAAAAAAAGATGGTCTCAAACCAACTTATATTGTTGAACGGAGGAAGTAGAAGTCAAATAAACAAGTGCAAATTAGTATTATGCATTTCTTGTAGCATCTTTAATGAATGAGGGGCTCTTTTTGTAGTTCCCTACCAAACAAGGAGGCCATGCCATCACGTAGGGTTGGGCATAATCTGCGTAGAAACTCCTAGGAAACAACTTCTCTAACTCCATTGTTTCTAAGCACAGCGACAGGACCATCTTTGATGTGGCCAAGTACGCAAAACCATCGTAGAGAGCAAGAATTTCCAGAGCATCATTGTTTTCTGCAGATTGGTCATCAGCATCTTCCTCGTACTGCGCCGTTCTACCCAGAATCCATGTGTCGGCGGCACCTCGATAGGTCATCACACCAACAGTCATTCCAGTGCAGTACACGATGGAAGGAGCTCCGCCCGGCCCCGGGGTTCCATTAGCATATATGTGGAAATTTGGCAGGTCCTCAAGCTGTTGGGCGTGCTGGATAACGGAGAATTCCATCGTTGTCGTGTCCAGCATCAGCACGTGATATGTCTTGTCGAAAAGCCAGTATAGAAACCCATTGGCCTGCGTCCCAATACAAAGCCAGTGCTTGTCGTCGGCGGCGACATCCTGTGACGCCGCTCTCTCAGCTAGCACCACCCATGGGCGAAGGCACCATTGCCAGGTGTCCGACGAGAAGACAGCCGCCTGCACCCTCGATTGGTCGCAGGCGAGGCCGACCAGACGGAACGACGTGGGATCTTCATCCGAGGAAAGCAGATGCACATCCAGCAGGGAAGGCGAGATACTGTCCGGCTCGGTATCTTCTGTAATTGTGGGCATATCAATGTAGCACGGGCTGTGCCGGCTCAACGGGTTAATCACGGCGAGTAGACCGGCGTCCCAGTTCATGAGTAATAGGTACCCGTTACGGCAGTCATAGACGCGCCACCGGATACTGGGCACGTCGTCACCCACGGACTCGCCGGGATCCAAGAGTGGTGTGAGGGCAAAGTCGCCGCGGCCGATGGCGGCTAGCACATCCGGCGAATGTTCCGGTGGTGGACGGGCAAAATCCGGGTTGTAGCACATCCCGGTTCCGGTGGTGGACGGGCAAGAAGACTGGGAAATCGTCGCGTTCCGGATCCACGAATAGGCCGAGGAGGGGCGCCCGGTGGAGCGCTCGGAAGCGGCGGCGGACGAGCGTCGCGAGGGAGGGCAGCCGGAGCAAGATCTCGAGCAAGATGTCCTCGTTGAGACAGTGGATGGTGGTGGGGCTGGATTGGTCTTTGGATTTCGCAGCTGCCGGATGCGTTGAAGGACGATCGTCGCCAGTCATTGCGAGGAACGGCGGTCTATCTTGTATAACTGCAACAATACCAATGTAAGTTATTTTATTTTCGTTTAGGCGTATAATAAAAACTAGTAAACTACGAATACAATTCGGTCACAAACATTTTCATCACATTATGAAAGAAAGAATAATATGTATATAATTCATTGAAATATGGGAATCATAGTCGGACTAATAAAAAATTGAATCTTATATATTCACAAAACCGTAGGTAATCCAATACAAAAATGGGCGGGTACTCTTTTCAAATTTTGCACGAATCACAAAGCATTATTAATAATTATTCCCATAATTACTAATTGTTTTAGTCCATATGGTACATATCCAACTGCCTAGGTCTAGCCTCTAGTCCACCCTAAATGAATTGTACTCGGGCGTAGACTCGACGCGAGCTGAGGCAGCGCATGAGGCGCACGCAAAGACGCGGAGGAAACATGGAGACTGAAGCACATGCAAGAATAAAACCGAATCAAACGCATCGCATGGCTAAAAACGTGGAGGTAAAAAAAACTACGGTTGAGGACACCGAATGAACCAGGAGCTCGGAATTCCTTCCGCGATAGGGAAAGAAATATTTCCAATCTACATAGATGTAACGACTAACGAGGACATTTGTTCCTGTGTCCATGATAGCAGCTCGCCCCCATTGTCAATAGCGACTAGTTTATTGATGAGCTTGTCCATGACGGGGAAAGGGTCCAAGCCACGGTCAATGGCCGATAGCACCTCCCGGTCCCGGCAGTGTGCAAGGGGGCGAAGACGGGAAAGAGATATGTTTACGGGTTCGCGAACATGCCAAGAAGAAGGGACGGGCGGTGGAGCTCATGGAAACAACGGCAGACGGGGAGGAGGCGCCAGACACGTGAGGGCGGCGCAAATGAGCGTTGCCAGGGAGGGGAGGCGCATGAATCATCGCTGAGGGAGTCAATGGCGGTGTCCATATCCGTTAGACTTGCTATGTGTGGGTTGTACGTGTTTGATGATTTTTACATCAATTGGACAAATTATTCTGAATCAAATTCGTATTATTTTCGTCTGTCAGTTTTTTGTATAAAAAATAGACATAATTTTGAAAAGACAATTCGGACCATACTTGTTTATTACAAAAGCCACATCACCCAACTATACATGTAGCAACATCGTCACGATCTAGAAAGGAACATTTCCCTAGCAAGTATACACTAAGACGAGCATATTTTGCTACTATAGTTTTAATTTTTTGGACGAAAATTAGAGGTAATTTTGAGGAATAATAAAATTTGCTTATAAATTTAATTTCTTCCATTTTTTTGAAATTTTCTTTTCATATAGTACACACTAAAACGACCATATTTTGCTACTATAATATGAACATAGTAGCGATATGAGCAAAATTTTCTATTGGTGAAAGTGAGGAGTAGCTACTGTGGTATGAATAAATGAAATTGTGCCAAAATTAAGGCCAATGACAAATCCCACACACAACTTTGACAATATAAATAAAATAATTGTGCTTATTTTATTTATTCAGCAACCAACGAGTATCTCATCAGCCCTGTTTATTTCATTCAACATCCTTTTCTTTCATATGCAGGTGTGACGGACCCACCTCTCGAAGAGGCGTTTCCATCTCCAGGATCATCATGGGTGGCATCACGCGCTGTGATACCCGATATTACAACATACAAACATAAGCATAATGCAATGAATATAAGTACAAGTCTTACATTCATCCCAGTACAAATGTACATCGGGGTCTCGAAACATCGAAGCTAATAAGTTTGGAAAACAACTAAACAACGGAAGCAAATAAGATACAATCGCTCTCTCGGCGATACATCACGGGCATCCGGCAGAGACAGATGTTCCTGCCCTAGAACATCTTACCGGCACATCAACTCCTCTACTCGTCCGGACCGCACCACTCCCAAGTGTAGTGGCCGTCACCCGAAGTCCGATCCTGCCGGACGTCATCTCCGGCGTCGAAGTCATGCACGACGGTATCCTCCGAAAACCACATAGAGCAAAGCCCCGAGCAACTAGAGCTCAGCAAGGCTGACCCGCCAAGGTGGCCATCTACGACCGACTCCTAGACATGCAAAGGCCAGGGGGATAGGGTACATTTAAGCACTAAGCTGGCCTACAAGTGAATCCTTACTTTCATCTTTTAGCAGTTTAATTAAGTTGCAAGAAAGAATAAATTTAATTTGCACTAAGCTATTGCATTACATGTTTCCAAACAAGTAATTAAGCAATACAGCAAAATTAATCATAATAATCATCATCAATGTTCCTCTTCTTACTACGTTCCGGCGCGGGGACAAGTGGTACTCGTTATCGTGAGGGGCAGCGATTCGAATCGATTTACATCCTGCGGGAGAAACCTGTCCGCACGTCACATACGCGCTTCCCGGAAGCCGCATGAGACAACCTTTCGCTCGGGCACCATAAGGTCGTCCGGGTCCTACCGCCCCGAGAAGGGTCCCTCACGCGATGCCGTCCCGGACGTCATCCGTGAGTAGAGTGCTCCCTCCTCTCCTCCCAAAAACCGCCTAGTAACCAAGGGAGTAGGGAAATCTTCCAACCTTACAGCAATCCATCGCTACATCGGTTCTATCGGGCCCATAAACTCCAAGCATGCAAAACAGTACGTTCAAACTTAATCCACATGGGCCGGACACGACGCGGTCCTTGTGTGCACGAGACGGGGCTACAACCTTGAAGACTCTTTCAGTCCTTCACTTTCCACCTAGTTGCCCGTCCGGCCTCCAATTTTCCATTCTCAACTTGATACTTAGCATCGTGTCCAAAAAGGTGATTGTCCTATCTACGAGTGGTCTCCGTACCACTCGACGGATCATCGCCCTAATTAAGCAAGCATCTAGCGTAGGGTGATCGAACCAGGGTAGAAAAGGGTCCTACTGCATGCTAGGGTTTTCATCACAACTCCTGTAGACCTAATGCACAATACGAGACCTACAAGCATAGTGATAAAATAAAATACTTAAATTAAAAGGTTGTGCACCGGGGCTTGCCTTGAGCTTGACCCCGAGTAGCTGGGTCAACAACAGCAGCAGCTTACGGCGCCTCCTCGCCGGTTACTTCGTTCACCACCGCAGACTACATGATGCAAAGGTGATGTGTAAATTTTTGATGAAAATATGACATTAATTATTTTACGGAATACGTGCGAATTTCATCAAATACATTTAATTCATGAGTATAAATTAACTTGGTGCCCAGCGAGGTGGAAATGATTTAAGGTGATTATCTAATTTATCTCTCTCATCAACTCCCATGAAGCATTTAAATCATTATCGCATGTGCAAGAGAATAATTCAATAATCCTAGCAGAACTAGGTAAAAATAGCAATTAAATTGCTCCTGGTCCTTAGGCACATGCTATAGATAATAATTAAATTAAGCTTCATAATTTGGGGTAATTAAATACTTAATTAAGCCCTAATCTTGAATCTCCAAAAAGGAAATTAACTCAATTAATTTACCTCTGATAATGTAAATTTAATTGCACCATTAAATAGTACAAGTCTCAAGGAGTCCAACAAAATTTAGTTTGCAATTTTTCGAGCTCTGGATCAAAAGATATGAATTTTCTAAGTTTAAAAGGATTTACGGTCTATTTACGAAAATGCCATCGGGTTTTAAATTTTTAAAACCGCGCTCGTGCCACACCGAGGACCACAGGGTTCCGGATCCGCGTGTGGCTGTGGCCACACGGGATCTCGGGCCGTGTGGCCCGCCCTGTGGCCTCACCGGCGCGTGGTCGGGAGGCGGCGGCGCGGTGGCCGGAGCGGCGTTGGGGGGCTCGGGGTCCAAGGCGAGGGTCTCCTGGACGCGGCGCGGCGCGTGGAGTCCGGTGGTGGGGTCGGGCGCGTGGGGGTCTCACCGGAGACGCGGCGCGACGGGGATGGCGGTGGCGAGGGGTCCGGCGGCGGCGCTCGTCGCGGAGGAGGGACGAAAGGATGTGCGGTTTGGCCGGAGAGCTTCACCGGAGCATGAGCTTCACCGTCACGGCGTACGGTGAGGATGAGCACGACCGTGGGCGGCCGTCGACGTGAGGGTGGCGGCGGCCGGAACTCCGCGGCCGGGGAAAAGGGAGAGAACCGACGACCTAGTGAGGTGACGAGGGAGGTTAGGGTTTGAGAGGGTGCTCCGTCATCGTGCGCACGCACCGGCGTAAGAATGGGGAAGAAAAGCTCACCGGAGAGGCGTAATCTTGGTCGCGACGGCAATGGCGGCCGGGGAGAGCTCCTCGCGGAATTCTTCGAAATCGGTCGGTTCTAGTCCGCCATTTTTGGGGATTTTTGGTTGTGGAGTAGGGTGGGTGTGAGGCGAAGCTTAGGGCGGAGCGGTTTGGCTCGGGAGGGAGCAAGGCGGCCGGGCGTCGAGCTCCGAGCTCGGCGGCTATGGCGGCTCGGGAGTGGAGAGCAAAGGAGAGAAGAGTAGTGGGAGAGGGGGGGTTCCGACCGGGAGGGGACCTCCCCTTTGTCCCTCCGACCGGGCGGGGCCGGGCCGAGGGGCAGCCGCCACGCGGCGCCGGCGTACGGCGCCGGTCGGGCGCGAGGCGCGCCCGTGCCTCGCCCGGTGAGGCTGACGGGTGGGGCCCGGGGTATATTCCATTGGCATCTTTTCTTTTTCCCCGAATTTCCAACTGTGGTCTGATTCGATTTTGAAAAATCAAATGGAAGGCCTTCCCGAGCTCCAAAATTAAAGGAGAGAATTTTGTTGCAAAGTAAAACTCTGGAAAGTGACATGCACGAAGAGTTTACTCAAAAATCCTTTCTGGATTAATTCTGAAAATTCAGAGAAAAGGCTTAAATGCTAAGTTTGCCTGATTTATTTGGGGTACCAAACCTTGATGAAATCCAGTGGGGTTTTGACCTATATTTTTCATTTGACATGCCCTACAACATATATTTTTGGTTGACCATACTTGTATGGTAGGAATTTGAGTTGTAGTTCAAACCAAAGTGTTTTTGAATTTATTCGGCACCCAAAACACTTTGCATGTCAATGAAATTTCTTGGGTAGGTCAATCTAGTCCTGAGATTAGTTTTAAAAATGCTAACTCGAAACACTTGGACACGGAGTGTCACAGCCCTCCCCTTAAAGAAATCTCGCCTCGAGATTAGGCTCAAGTACAAAGGGGGTGGTTTATATACCTACGGGTTCGAGCGAAAATTTCGGGTAGTGAGTGCGAAGAAAATCTTCCGATTCCCACGTAGCCTCCCCGCGGAGTGGTGACTCCACCGAACCTTGAAGAATTTCCGAGTGCCATTTCGGGTAACTCTTTCCTTTGTGTCGACAATCTTGACTGGCCGCTCGGAGTATGACAAATCGGGCTGCAATGGTACCACTTCATCCAGCACTCGGTCAACGGGTGTTTTGAGACACTTCTTCGGTTGCGAGACATGGAAGACGTCATGCACACCGGCGAGCGTGTCGGGTAATTCAAGCTTGTAAGCAACGGCACCACATCCGGCCACCATGGGGTAGGGGCCTACGTAGCGGGGTGAGAGCTTGCCTCTCACGCCAAACCTTTGTACACCCTTGGTCGGCGAGACTCGAAGGTACACAAGGTCACCCACTTGGAACTCAAGTGGTCGGCGCCTCTTATCTGCGTAGCTCTTTTGCCTTGATTTCGCTGCCTTGAGGTTTGCTTGTATTTCCAACACTCGCTCCTCGGCTTGTTGCACCGGTTCCGGCCCAAAGATGGTTCTCTCTCCGGACTCGGACCAGGTGAGGGAGTACGGCATCGGCGACCATAGAGAGCCTCAAACGGTGCCATCTTAATGCTCTCTTGGTAGCTATTGTTGTAAGCAAACTCGCCAAGGGTAAGCATTCATCCCACTTCTTGTCATGATCCAGCACATATGCTCTCAACATGTCCTCCAATATTTGGTTTACTCTTTCCGTTTGACCGTCGGTTTGTGGGTGGTAAGCTGAGCTTCGAATCAATTTCGTTCCTAGGGAAGCATGCGGTTGCTCCCGAAACGTCCCACAAGCTGTGTTCCTCGATCGGAGATGATTGTCCTCGGCACACCATGCAAACATAGGATCCGCTCGATGTATAACCGAGCATACTTCCGAGTCGTGAACCGGGTGCTCACGGGGACGAAATGTGCCACTTTGGTCAAACGATCGACAATTACCCAAATAGAATCAAACTTCCGAGCTGTGGTAGGCAAACCAACAATAAAATCCATGCTGATGTCATCCCATTTCCAAGATGGTACGGCGAGTGGCTGCAACGGCCCGGCGGGTCTCAAATGATCGGCCTTGACCCGACGACAAGTGTCACACTCGGCGACGTAACGAGCAATCTCTCTTTTCATCCTTGTCCACCAATACTTCGTCCTAAGATCATGGTACATCTTATTGCTGCCGGGATGCATAGCATACTTGGCTAGGTGAGCCTCATCCAATATCTTCTTACGTAGCTCGGGAACTTTCGGCACCACGATGCGGTCTTTGAGCCAAACAACTCCCGCATCGTCCTCACAAAAACATGCCACTTGCCTATCTCCCTCTTTTATCCTTCTCTTGAGATGGGCAATGCAAGTATCAGCTTTCTGCGCTTCTACCACTTCATCGCGCAAGGTGGGTATCAATGCCAAGTTGTAGAGCGACCCGTGGGGCACAACTTGGATGTAATGCCCATCCGCGGCCGATTGAGTGGCTCTGAAGGAGGTTACAATGTGCCTTCCTGCTGAGTGCATCCGCCACGACATTTGCCTTGCCGGGGTGGTAGTGCACTTCCAACTCATAATCTTTAATCAATTCCAACCAACGGCGTTGCCTCATGTTCGGATCATCCTGAGTGAAAATGTACTTCAAGCTCTTGTGATCGGTGTAGATGCGAACGAGATTGCCCAACAAATAATGTCTCCACACCTTTAGAGCGAGTACCACTGCTGCTAACTCAAGATCGTGAGTAGGATAATTCTGCTCGTGCTTTCCGAGCTGCCTGGAAGTATAAGCAACTACTCGACCTTCCTGCATGAGAACTCCACCCAAACCTCTGCACGATGCGTCACGAGAAAACATCAAAGGGCTTCTCAAGGTTCGGCTGTGCTAGCACTGGGCGAGATGTTAACAATTTCTTCAAACTCTCAAAGGCTTCACGACAAGCCGACTCCACTCAAACTTCTTTTCCTTCTTCAAAAGCTCGGTCATAGGTTTGGCAATCTTGGAGAAGTTCGGGATGAACCTCCGATAATAGCCTGCCAAGCCTAGGAAGCTGCGAATACGTAGTACTGATTTCGGAGCTTTCCAATTAAGCACGTCCTGCACTTTGCTTGGATCAACGGATATGCCTTCCTCCGAAATGACGTGACCCAAGAATGGAACTTTCTTAAGCCAGAATTCACACTTGCTGAATTTAGCATACAAGCTGGTGATCTCGCAATCTTTGAAGAACAATGCGAAGATGCTCGGCATGCTCTTCCTCGGACTTGGAGTACACCGGGATGTCATCAATAAAGACTACCACAAACTTGTCAAGCTCGGGCATGAATACCGAATTCATCGGATACATGAAGTGTGCCGGTGCATTGGTCAACCCAAAAGACATCACCAAATACTCATACGAGGCCGTACCGTTTGGAGAAGGTCTGTCTTAGGCACATCTTCAGCCACTGATCTTGATCTGGTGATAGCTCGAGCGCAAATCAACTTTCGAAAATACCTTAGCTCCCATCAAGCTGATCAAACAAAATATCAATGCGAGGCAATGGATACTTGTTCTTGATCGTGAGCTGCATTAAGGGGCCGGTAATCCACACATAAGCGCAAGGTCTTGTCCTTCTTCTTGACAAATAGAGCCGGACATCCCCAAGGTGAGGAACTAGGTCCGATGTAACCTTTGTCTAATAGTTCCTTCAATTGCTCTTTCAACTCTGCTAATTCCTTGGGTGCCATTTTGTAAGGTCTTTTTGAGATAGGAGCCGTGCACTGGCTGCAACTCAATTTTGAACTCAATGTCCCTGTCCGGAGGCATTCCGAGGAAGATCCTCGGGAAACACATCGGGAAACTCACGGACAAGCGGGATATCGGTCGGACCCTCGACAATAGCTTGGTGTACTGCTCGGGGTACAATTCTTAGGATAGGTAAGTCGAAGAACGTCCCGACCATGCAATGGGGAATTCAAGGCGACGGTGAAAGCATCTATGTCCAAAACGGCCTTGTGACACCTCATCCAGAACATACCCGGAATTATGTCAATGTTGCTCCCCTCAAGAATCATACAATCCGCTGGGTAGACTTTGGCCTTCAATATAATGGGAACCTTTTTAACCTCATACATCGCGGGTGTTTTCCCTCCCGCGAAGTAATCAAGTAACGGGATCTCATAAGGCTACGAGGTAACTTCCACTTGTTCACATACGACTCGGCGATAAAATTGTGCGTCGCCCCGGAATCAAACAATATAAGAGCGGGGTGATTTCGAACAGAAAACGTACCAGCCATCACGGGAGCGGCGTACGGTATCTCCTCCGTGGACGTGTAGTTCACACGTCCCGTCTTCGTTGGGGCTCGGTTGTTGTTCCCGCGCTGCTGATTAGGAGCATTGCCCCGCTGCGATAGGGGCAATCCCTAACAAAGTGTCCTGGGCGGCCACATCCAAAGCAAGGTGCTCCGGGTGGTGGCGGACGGTTCCCTGCAGCATTACGAGCGGGACGGGGTCTTTGGAGCACGCTGTCCCATCTGCTGCTGCTGCGGGGGCCTCTGCTGCGGTGGGGGCCTCCGTGGGGGTGCCGGCCGACGCGGCGCCACCATAGGGCTGAGAGCGGTAGCGCTGTCCGGAGGGGTCGGTGTAGATCATGCGGTACTTGGCCGAGGGCGGTTTGGATGGCCCCGTAGTACTCGCGGATCTCTTCTTCTCCGCCTGGACCCTGCGGTAGCCCTCCTCGGCGAGGATGGCATTGTTCACGAACTCCGAGAAGCTACCCGCCATATTGAGGGTAAGGCGGTCCCGCAACTCGGCGCCGAGTCCCTCCATGAAGCGGTCCTTGCGCTTCGATCTGTGTCCACCAGCTCGGGGCGTAAAGTGCCGGCCGGTTGAGCTGCTGGGTGTACTCGTGTACAGCTGCGACCTCCCTGGGTGAGAGCCATGAACTCTCTCGCCTTCCGGCGCATCACACCCGCCGGTATGAAGTGAGCGCGGAAGACCCTCTTGAAGTCCTCCCGGGTGGTCTGCGTGCCGGCGGCGGAGTGACCAGGTGGGTAGCCCACCAAGCACTAGCGGCGCCCTCCGGCTGCTGCGTAGCAAAGAGCGTCTTACGCACTACGTGCAATGGAGCGATCCGAACTTGGACTCGGTGAGGCGGATGAAGTCTTCCGCCCTCATCGGCTCGCCGGAGCCGTCGTACCTCGGGGGCTGGGTGCCCGGGGAACTCCTGGTATGAGGCCTCCCGCGGCGCCGCATCGCGGTTCCGGCGCCCGCGGTTGCCTTCCCGGCGGTACCTGCGACGGAGTTCCCGCGAGGAACTCGTTCTGCTGCTGCTGATTATCGCGCATAGCCGCGAAAAGCTGGGCCATCATGTCCATAGGGTTAGGGACAGGTGGCGGTGGTGGTGCTTCGTCTCCCGCACCTTGGGCCGAGCTTTCGGGCCTCTCGCCATGGAGATCGTTGGTGTTGCGCGTTCTCACCATTCTGCCAAGCAAAATAGCGAAACCCATTAATCCGGTTGGTTCGCAAAAGAATACTTATTGCCATAGGGTAACCAAATGTGCAATTAATTAAACCAACAGCAGTAGCAAAACCAATGTAGTAATGCGAAATTTTACGGAATGAGAAACATCATCATTCAACACATCACACTGCATCAACATAGTTCAAAGTTGCACCATAGTTCAATACATAATTGCTAACACCACGGTACGATCACGCTTCCGCTAGACAAGTTCCGATTACCACGAAAGGGAAAACAAGATACAAGTAGGGAGATCAGCTGCTATTCCCTACAGCGCGCACTAAGGTGCCGCTCAATCCTCCTCCGCATCGTCGGGGTCCTCAAGCTGCTCTCCACGACGGAGAAACAAGGTCACTCGAGGTCCTGGTCCACGTGGACCGTACGCGGTGAGGAAACGTAAGTAGCGGGCGTCGGCTGCGTCTCGAGCCGCTGCTGCCTCGTCTCGGGCCTGAGCTGCGGTCCGCACCTCCTGCTGCAGATTAGCCGCCGGAGTCTGCTGCTGCTTGGAGCTGTCCACGCGAGTGCCGCGTTCTCCGCGGTGAGTGAGGTGACCTGCTGGTCCCGCTGGACAACTCTAGCCTCACTCTGTCTCATGGCTCCCATGAGAAGGCTCACCTCGCGGTTCCGGTACTCGTGCTTTGCCGAAACAGGACGTACGCATAGCACGCGGTGTTTGCCGGCATGGGATTGAAGTGGGGTGTGCTGGGGTCACTCAACACTGCTATGCGGCGTCTCCGGCGGCTGTCGTAGGGGTCACCGACCGGTAGGTAGAAGTAAGGTGTCCCTACCGGGTCAGGTGCGTGAAGCTCACAAAGCCTGGTGAGAGCTGCCGGCGCTGCCAAGTCCCATGCGGCTGAAGATCGCGAGGCCCGTCGTGGTCACCATCCACGACTCCTGGCGTGGAGGTACCGCCTTGCCCGGCACAACCACGTGCATGGTACAAGTGAGCATTCCTCGCTCCAAGAACTCCTTCCCTACGTAAGCGGGGGGCTCGGTGTATCCCGGCGTACGCATGGCCTGCCATAGCATCGCGGGTAAACCACCGCGGTGCGAGCAATCAGACCACATCCAACCGTTGTCCAAAATCTCAACGTTATCGGCCATCCGTAAGGAAACAAGATTCCCACGAGTCAATAAACGACCCGCGATAAAGTATGAACATTTAAAAGAAAGAAGCATCTTATGGAAATAAAATACATCACAAAGCTCCCAACTAGCACAAAAGTGCCACAATTTCCATAACATTCATTAGTTCATACATCCATTGCTAACTAGCCATACAAATACACTCACACCTCCAAATATCCCTCACTAGATGGTACTACTCGATTTAGTCCAGCTATCGAGCATCAAAATAATCTGCTACTAGCTGCCGGTCAGCCTATTCCCAACACCCTCCCACCGAAGGAGGTCACTCCTACGGGTCGTCGACGTCGGACGCGTCGTCGTGTGGTGGAGGTGGTGCCGGGGCAGCCTGCAACTGCTGCTGCAACTGCGCGACCTGTTGCTCCAACGTCTGAATATCGTGGTGCTGCTCCTACTCCAACTGCTGGGCAACCATCAAGTTGGTCCGGAGGTGGTGGATGTAGTGCTCCTGCTGAGCCACTCGCGCGTTGCGGCCCACCAACTGCTGGCGTGCCTCATCGCGCTCTCGGGTGCGGTCGTCCTTCTCCTGCCGAAGCTCGTCTCGCTCCTCCAGCAAGAGGTTACGCTGCACCAACAGGGCATCCCTCTCACGGGCGAGGTCGTCACGCTCGTCCGCGACTCTCGCGACCTCCCGGGGTCTTGCTTTGCAGACCCCGGATCGCGTCGGAGCGCTCCTGTGCAAGGATGTCCAAACGCTCTCGCCGCTCGCGACGGACCGAGAGACAACTCGGTCACACGGTCCCGGAGACGCGTAGCCGGCGCGTCCGCGTCCCGGTGTATCCGAACGCCTCGCGAGCGTAGCGGCGCAACGCAGTGGTAACCCAACTCCGTGCGGCCAATCCTCCTGAGACGGCGTTCGACTACCTCGTCGAAGTAGTCAAGTGTCGGGATCAGCTCGAAGGGGTGCCGGACAAGGAGTCTCTGTGAGAGGTCACAAACTCGACAAAATGAACTGAGCTATCTTGGCTCGGCCCTGGTAGGTGTCCTTGGAGAACACTTGGTACTCCGTGAACCCTTCCTGCTCGTCGGGGTGGCGAGCAACCTCCGCCTTCACCTTGTGAAAGGCGACCCCAGAAAACTCGATCACGCTGGGTGAAGTACAGCGGGGGCTGGGTGTGTCCCAGAGTCTCCAACAGCGCCGACAGCAAACCGGGAGAAGTCTCCGTCAAGGCCTCCTCCCCGGCGGACCACGTGCTGTCAGCGTGCTCGCGGTTGGACTCACTGTCGGACGGCATCTGCGAAGGGTAAGAAACAAATTTTCCCACGTAAGCATGACGCACTGAAAGAGAGGATGCTTAACCAAGAGCATCATGTGAGCAAACAAATGGTAAAGATTAACAAAGGGCAATTTATCCTCCATTAGATCAAATCCCGACCCGGCGATCCAACGCCGTACAGTCAACAAAACTGTACATTTTAGCACAGGAAACGATAGAATTGGTTCTTCCTCATACTAACAATAATTTAGATCATCATCTCAGCTTTCCATCGAGTATTTAACCACCTCATTCCGCTAATCGAGCAAAAAGTTATGGGTGTTACCCGACAGACTCTCCATTCTGATCGGTAATCTGTACAGCGAGTAATAACTGACCAAAACCGGCCAGCTCGGTTCGAAACTGGTCCTCCAAATGAATACAAAAGTTGGAACCCATGTTTCAACCTTTCCAAGGAGTACAAGATCACACGTACTCAACACATGAGCACCCAGATATGGTCAAAACGGTATGGACATACGATTCTGAAAACAGAGTTGAGGTAGTTTCAGTTCAGAGGGGGAATCCGAGATTTTCGACCCTGCAACCTCAAAACCAGTCTTTCCTCAGACTACCAAAGTTGTAGCTCGCGATTCAAGCTTTCCAGAAAGTGCTCATTTGCCTTATTCCGACAATCGAGCTGGGAGTTATGGGGAAAACCAACCAGGTTGTCGTTCTGAAAAACAGAAACAGCACCTCTGGACCAAGCAGAGCATAACTCCCTCCCTCTGGATCCAAACATCACCAAACCACGTCCAAAAATTAGTTGACTTCTTTAAGTTTCCAGAACATTTAAAATCACTCAAATCCAAGATTCGAGCAGAAAGTTATGGATTTTTTTTTGCTTAACGAGTTTCTGAAATTTCTGAGGTTATAAAAATTGAGACTTTTAGGGTTGTCAATTTTTATCATGAATGCACCTTATTCTCCTTATCCGTCCTCACCAACGAAAAGAAAATAATAATAATAATAATGCCGTCTCAACGGTGTACGAATTTCGGGGTGGCGACCCGCACTCAACCACGTAAGTCAGTCTAAATTATCGACTCACACCTACTAGCGTTGTTATGTACCTGCAGAAGATTCATTCCAGAAACAGTACATCAAATTCAAAAGAAACTACAAAAATAAGCACGAGTTCTACAAGTAACGATCCATAAAGAGGATCGCCCCGTGGTATGCCACGAGCCAACATTGTCCCGTATTCTCCGTCCGCGGGCACGGACCGCTAATTTAAATGCGGACATACCGAGCCACGGCCGTAGATGCAAGTAATTAAACAATCATAACCCAGGGTTAGCTTTGCCACTGTTACGACTAATATAGTCCTTACGGGCACGTCCTCACACGATAACGCCCTAGTTTTCGAAAATAGACTGCTTAAGGTGTTGTAATATCCCCAACACGGCTACGATACCACGCTGTGACGGACCCACCTCTCGAAGAGGCGTTTCCATCTCCGGGATCATCATGGGTGGCATCACGCGTTTGTGATACCCGATATTACAACATACAAACATAAGCATAATGCAATGAATATAAGTACAAGTCTTACATTCATCCCGAGTACAAATGTACATCGGAGTCTCGAAACATCGGAAGCTAATAAGTTTGGAAAACAACTAAACGAGCGGAAGCAAATAAGATACAATCGCTCTCTCGGCGATACATCACGGGCATCCGGCAGAGACGGATGTTCCTGCCCTAGAACATCTTACCGGCACATCAACTCCTCTACTCGTCCGGACCGCACCACTCCCAAGTGTAGTGGCCGTCACCCGAAGTCCGATCCTGCCGGACGTCATCTCCGGCGTCGAAGTCATGCACGACGGTATCCTCTCGAAAACCACATAGAGCAAAGCCCCGAGCAACTAGAGCTCGGCAAGGCTGACCCGCCAAGGTGGCCATCTACAGCCGACTCCTAGACATGCAAAGGCCGGGGGATAGGGTACATTTAAGCACTAAGCTGGCCTACAAGTGAATCCTTACTTTCATCTTTTAGCAGTTTAATTAAGTTGCAAGAAAGAATAAATTTAATTTGCACTAAGCTATTGCATTACATGTTTCCAAACAAGTAATTAAGCAATACAGCAAAATTAATCATAATAATCATCATCAATGTTCCTCTTCTTACTACGTTCCGGCGCGAGGGACAAGTGGTACTCGTTCTTGTGAGGGGCAGCGATTCGAATCGATTTACATCCTGCGGGAGAAACACTGTACGCACGTCACATACGCGCTTCCCGGAAGCCGCATGAGACAACCTTTCGCTCGGGCACCATAAGGTCGTCCGGGTCCTACCGCCCCCGAGAAGGGTCCCTCACGCGATGCCGTCCCGGACGTCATCCGTGAGTAGAGTGCTCCCTCCTCTCCTCCCAAAAACCGCCTAGTAACCAAGGGAGTAGGGAAATCTTCCAACCTTACAGCAATCCATCGCTACATCGGTTTACTGGGCCCATAAACTCCAGCATGCAAAACAGTACGTTCAAACTTAATCCACATGGGCCGGACACGACACGGTCCTTGTGTGCACGAACAGGGCTACAACCTTGAAGACTCTTTCAGTCCTTCACTTTCCACCTAGTTGCCCGTCCGGCCTCCAATTTTCCATTCTCAACTTGATACTTAGCATCGTGTCCAAAAAGGTGATTGTCCTATCTACGAGTGGTCTCCGTACCACTCGACGGATCATCGCCCTAATTAAGCAAGCATCTAGCGTAGGGTGATCGAACCAGGGTAGAAAAGGGTCCTACTGCATGCTAGGGTTTTCATCACAACTCCTGTAGACCTAATGCACAATACGAGACCTACAAGCATAGTGATAAAATAAAATACTTAAATTAAAAGGTTGTGCACCGGGGCTTGCCTTGAGCTTGACCCTGAGTAGCTGGGTCAACAACAGCAGCAGCTTCGGCGCCTCCTCGCCGGTTACTTCGTTCACCACCGCAGCTACATGATGCAAAGGTGATGTGTAAATTTTTGATGAAAATATGACATTAATTATTTTACGGAATACGTGCGAATTTCATCAAATACATTTAATTCATGAGTATAAATTAACTTGGTGTCCTAGCGGGGTGGAAATGATTTAAGGTGATTATCTAATTTATCTCTCTCATCAACTCCCATGAAGCATTTAAATCATTATCGCATGTGCAAGAGAATAATTCAATAATCCTAGCAGAACTAGGTAAAAATAGCAATTAAATTGCTCCTGGTCCTTAGGCACATGCTATAGATAATAATTAAATTAAGCTTCATAATTTGGGGTAATTAAATACTTAATTAAGCCCTAATCTTGAATCTCCAAAAAGGAAATTAACTCAATTAATTTACCTCTGATAATGTAAATTTAATTGCACCATTAAATAGTACAAGTCTCAAGGAGTCCAACAAAATTTAGTTTGCAATTTTTCGAGCTCTGGATCAAAAGATATGAATTTTCTAAGTTTAAAAGGATTTACGGTCTATTTACGAAAATGCCATCGGGTTTTAAATTTTTAAAACCGCGCTGCGTGCCACACCGAGGACCACAGGGTTCCGGATCCGCGTGTGGCTGTGGCCACACGGGATCTCGGGCCGTGTGGCCCGCCTCGTGGCCTCACCGGCGCGTGGCCGGGAGGCGGCGGCGCGGTGGCCGGAGCGGCGTTGGGGGGCTCGGGGTCCAAGGCGAGGGTCTCCCGGACGCGGCGCGGCGCGTGGAGTCCGGTGGTGGGGTCGGGCGCGTGGGGGTCTCACCGGAGACGCGGCGCGACGGGGATGGCGGTGGCGAGGGGGTCCGGCGGCGGCGCTCGTCGCGGAGGAGGGACGAAAGGATGTGCGGTTTGGCCGGAGAGCTTCACCGGAGCATGAGCTTCACCGTCACGGCGTACGTTGAGGATGAGCACGACCGTGGGCGGCCGTCGACGTGAGGGTGGCGGCGGCCGGAACTCCGCGGCCGGGGAAAAGGGAGAGAACCGACGACCTAGTGAGGTGACGAGGGAGGTTAGGGTTTGAGAGGGTGCTCCGTCATCGTGCGCACGCACCGGCGTAAGAATGGGGAAGAAAAGCTCACCGGAGAGGCGTAATCTTGGTCGCGACGGCAATGGCGGCCGGGGAGAGCTCCTCGCGGAATTCTTCGAAATCGGTCGGTTCTAGTCCGCCATTTTTGGGGATTTTTGGTTGTGGAGTAGGGTGGGTGTGAGGCGAAGCTTAGGGCGGAGCGGTTTGGCTCGGGAGGGAGCAAGGCGGCCGGGCGTCGAGCTCCGAGCTCGGCGGCTATGGCGGCTCGGGAGTGGAGAGCAAAGGAGAGAAGAGTAGTGGGAGAAGGGGGGTTCCGACCGGGAGGGGACCTCCCCTTTGTCCCTCCGACCGAGGCGGGGCCGGGCCAGGGGGCAGCCGCCACGCGGCGCCGGCGTACGGCGCCGGTCGGGCGCGGGGCGCGCCGTGCCTCGCCCGGTGAGGCTGACGGGTGGGGCCCGGGGTATATTCCATTGGCATCTTTTCTTTTTCCCCGAATTTCCAACTGTGGTCTGATTCAATTTTGAAAAATCAAATGGAAGGCCTTCCCGAGCTCCAAAATTAAAGGAGAGAATTTTGTTGCAAAGTAAAACTCTGGAAAGTGACATGCACGAAGAGTTTACTCAAAAATCCTTTCTGGATTAATTCTGAAAATTCAGAGAAAAGGCTTAAATGCTAAGTTTGCCTGATTTATTTGGGGTACCAAACCTTGATGAAATCCAGTGGGGTTTTGACCTATATTTTTCATTTGACATGCCCTACAACATATATTTTTGGTTGACCATACTTGTATGGTAGGAATTTGAGTTGTAGTTCAAACCAAAGTGTTTTTGAATTTATTCGGCACCCAAAACACTTTGCATGTCAATGAAATTTCTTGGGTAGGTCAATCTAGTCCTGAGATTAGTTTTAAAAATGCTAACTCGAAACACTTGGACACGGAGTGTCACAGCAGGGCACCTGGCACCTCAAACAAAAACCACAAAACGCATCTCCTTCACACAACTTTGACACATAAGGCTTCACTGCAAGCCTGCAAAATCAACAGCAACTGTTCTCACGATAGTTGTTGAAGATCAGTTTTCTTTTGGAATGGTTCTTTCAAATGAACAGGTTAATTGATACAGCAATACAATGTATGTCTTCAGTTTGTGATATCTCCCAACAGATAGCTGTCTTAGGCTCAAGCTCTCGTCTTTCCTTCATCATGACTAAAACAACGAGGCTACATAATGATGTAACGAAAACAACAAGTATAATATGCTAAACTAAACACTATAAGCAGTATAAGCACTTTGTGCATAAGCCGTGCCAAACGCAGAATTAAACTAAAAAACAATAAAAATTTGGTCATAGCCCACATATTAGATGTATATCAACAAAGTGGATAATAAAGTACAAATTTCCTTAAAAATTTTGAATTAGAATAAAAAACAATAAAAATTTAGTCATGGTCCATAGATTAGATGAATATATTAATAAAAGTGGATAATAAAATTCAAATTACATTAATTTTTTTGAATTGAATAAAAACAATTAAAATTTAGTCATGGTCCGGATATTATATTAATATATCAATAAAGTGGATGATCAAATTCAAATTACATTTAATTGAAATTTCATGATCTGGCACAAATACTATTTAGTCATTACACAATAATATATGATACTATATACTAGCCACTAACCAACTTTCCGTTGCGCCCATCGTCGTCGGCACGCATGTATGGTGCGAGTGATGTATAACCGAGCTGTGTTTGAATGAGCTTTAACTTTTTCATGTCTGCAAAGAGGGAGTGAAAGTTGCCTAGAGGGGGCGGGGGTGAATAGGCAATATAGATAAAAAACCGAAAATCACAACACTAATAAAAAAGGTCAAATTCGCCCTCGACGAAACTTCCATCGAGGGTGATGGAGAAATCCTAAGAATTGACAAAGGAAACGATTCCACTTGAATGGAAACCTTCCTTGACCTCTTGAGAGTGTTGTACCTGCAGGAATTCAATAGACACACAACACACAAGTAGATCGGGTGATAAACACCCAAATGAAAACAAACAAGCACACAACAAAACGAGCAAGAGAGACACGAGGATTTTCCACCGAAGTTCGGACCCCTCTCAAAGAGGTTCCTACGTCTCCGTTGAGGAGCTCACAAAGAGCCGAGTTTCTTTCAACCCTGATCCTCCCAAGTGGCCATAAAGGTCAAACTTGGTTTTCTTCTTCTTCCTTCGATTCTTTTCCTTGCGGAGGCGAATCACAACCTTCACAAACTTTCCAAGGCTCACCACAAGTTTGGGAGCTCTAGGGTAACACCTAGCCAATCTAGGAGAACGAATATCCAAGAGTAACAAGTGAAAACGAGATTAGTTGCTAAGGGAAGATGTGCTCTAGGTTGGGATGATGCTATCAAGCTTGGAATCAAGATGGGGACTCTCTCAAATGGCCTTGGATCTCAAAGGGAATGCGAGAGAAGTGAGAGAGAGAGCTTGAGCAAGATTTGTGAGTTCAAAAAGCACCAGCACCTTTGCTCACGGGTTGGTCAAAGCTATATATAGTGAGGGCTCAAAAAGAGCCGTTGCTAGGTCAATAATTGACTTGACGAAACTTCCGTCACCCCGGTGAGTCAAAGGCGAAAAATGCCAGGACGGAAGTTCGACGGAGTTGGGACTTCCGTCCCAAACTCTCTAGAATTGATGGAAATTTCGTCAGCCACGACGGAACTTCCGTCGGTGGAGAATTTAACTAGCTAGAGTCCCAGGACATAACTTCCGTCCGGTTTGGCACTTCCGTGCGAAACTCTCCGGAATTGACGAACTTCCGTCCTAGGTAGTGGAAAAAGGAATTGGTTGGCTTTTGATCTTTGGATTTTTGGTATTTGGATTCCAAGTTGGTTTAAGGTAGTTAGAGCACATTCTTCCCTGCATGTAAGATCGTTTCATCCCTCTTAATAGTTTGGCACACCTATACTTAAAAAGCTACAAATCCACACTTGTGGCTTTCGCTTTTGAATACTTTGATCAACTTTTGAATGAGGGGTGTACTTTCTCACATTGTGGGTCTACTTTCATTGATATCCTGCACATACACTCAATAACACATTAGAGTTTTTAATTCTTTGTCATTTATCACCAAAACCCATTAGGGGGCCTAGTTGCATCTTCAAGGAGACCTCGTCAAACTGGTTGTGCTCTTCCGGATCTTTCACATTTTGAAGTCCAATAATTCTTTGTTTCCTAGAGAGAACAATATGTTTCTTTTCATGTTCGAGGCTCGAGTACATAAAACACTTGTGTAACTCGTTCCGGAAGTACCCAAGGATCATCTTTATGACCTACATTATTGAGGGAAACGAGAGTGAAACCATATTCATCCACCTCTACACCTTGTGGATGCTTGACCCATTGACACATAAATATGGGTATCTCGTACAGTACTCCCATAGGTGAGTTCCCAAATTTCTTCAATATACCCATAGTAGGTGTTCTCTTTTAACGTGTTGTGTTGTGCTATTACACTAATAGAACTATTTTTGTTCGACTCTTCTTGTCCTTTTCCCTCGTGTTAAATGTAAAATCATTAATATCATACCTGTGCCATGTTGTAACTAACTATTGTGGACCTCTAGCCAATAGATGCATTGTCTTTTCATCCCTTGTTTCACCAATTGGGATGTTTTGGTCCTTCAACCACCCTGTAAAGCTTTTCTTGAGCTCTTTCATGATCCAATCCTTAGAGCAATTTTCATTTTCTGCATGAAGTTGCTCTAAGTGTTGCTGGATGTACGGCTCAATAAGTCGTAACTGCAGTAGGGGGTTGAAATGTGCTTGACTCATCAATTGATAGTTCTCGTCGTTATATGTTTTCTTTCCTGTGATTCCTCGACCGAAAATTCTTTTTCCTTCATGGCGTGATTTTGGAAGACCAATTGTTTTTCCATCTTTATTGTAATCATTGTAAAACTCAAGATCCTGTTCGGTCGTATATCCCTCTATCATGGAACCCTCGGGGTGAGCCCGGTTGCGAACATCTTCCTTCGTAATGGACATAAAGCGCTCATACGAAAACATATGATGCAAGTAAGCACGACCAAGAACAGCAATCTGATCAGCTAAGTGAATCATATAGTGCTCCATCAAATCAAAGAAAGACAGTGGCATACACATCTCTAGTTGGCACATTGTCTCTATCATCTCTTTACGTATCGTGTCAAGCTCGGGAAGGCTTATCACCTTCTTAGGTATTGAATTCCAAAAATGACACATCCGAATGTTAGCCAACTTGATATGAGGTTGCTTAACAACCCTAATTGCGATCGAGAGAAACAGCGAAAGCATCATATGACATTCATGTGTGTTGTAGCCACCTATCTTCAAGTCACTCATTGATACGAGCTTCTTTATGTTTGAACAGAAATCTGTGGGGACTTCTATCCATCACGGACACTTGCAAAATGCCGTTTTCTCCTCGACGGTTAGGTTCCAACAAGCTGGTGGAAGGTAGTACTTCCCATTCCCTCTTGGCTTAGGGTGAAGTCCATACTTTATATTTAACTTCTCTAGGTCTCTTCATGCCCGCGAGTCCATCCATTGTCTTACCTGGAATGTCCATAAAAGTGTCATTGCAATTGTCAAAGACACCCTTTCCGACATGCATAGGATCTCGTGGCATCGACGATCTCCAATTCTTTACAATAATTTAAATATCGATGAAAGATCGATTGTTTTTTAAATGACACGCCCGTATCAGCATTCTTCCCTTTCTTTCTCTTCTTATTCTTCCCATAGGTGTATTAGATATTTATCACCATTTCAAACACAAATTGACCATCTCAAAATTTAGGAGTCAGCCCGGTCTCAATTGTTCCATCAAATTCATCTGTCTTTTGGCGATATTGGTGCCTTTTTGCTAACCATCTTCGATATTTTACATACATGAACTTATGCGAGAAAGGAAGGTACAACAATGCGATCTGGTCCACATATGATGGAGTGGGAGGATTCGGAGGGCTCTCCGTGTCCCCGAGACTTGTCGCTGCGGGGGTGTTCCCGTTCACGGCGGCGCTCGCGGGAGCGCTCGATGTTAACCCGAGTGTCTTCACGGCTGCGGCGCTTCGTGCTCAAGCGACGATGTGCGTCACGCTCATGGATCTTGCCGCACGGTGTGGCCACCGAGTGGGAGACATCGTCCGGGCGCGTGTGTTTCTTAAGCGATCGTTCCGACTCCGGTCACGGTGCCGTCCGAGAGAAGGAGGACGCGACGCGGGACCGGGAGCGATACGACTTTTCTTATGCTTTGCGCCGCGCCGTGTCGACCAACCTTTCCACGTCCGCCAGCCATTCGTCGGTTGGTGTCCCGTGCTCGGAGCGGAGCGGCGGGTTGCGGAGCATCTTCTTGACCATGGTCAAGGGGTTTTCTGTGGGAGCATCGTCAAAGAGGCACCGAGGCGGAGCGTCGGTGCGGGCGGCGGTCATGCTCACGGGCGTGCAGGTCGGAGATGGCGTCTCCCCACGGGCGGTGCCCTCACGAGGGCCCACGCTCGCAAGCCGTCCGCTCCTCGGCCCTCCCCCGCAAGGTTGGACCAAGGGCGTTCGGCGCCCCTCACCACCGGCGGCGGGGACGTGGGAGTCGGGATCGAGGATATCTCTCCAACGAACACACGAGGACACGCGATTTACCCGAGTTCGGGCCTCCGTTTGGGCGTAATACCCTACGTCCCGCTTGTCCGGTGTGTATTGAGCTCAAAGGATTACAAGAGTGTTCTTGAGTTCTAGGGTTTGAGAGAGTCTGTCTATTACATGGCTAGGGGGGGCTACGGTGCCTTTTGTCTAAATCTTCCGGTTGTTGGTCGAATCCATCTTCGATACGAGAATTGAAGGCGCGCCTTGCCCGAGGCGCAGCGCCGCGCTGGCTGATCGTTGGGAGGAGGCATGACGGGACCCGTCGTACGGGCCGCCCTCTTCCCGCTGCTCTGCTTGGAGAGGCAAGGCGTAATTGCCCGCCGTTACGTCGTTTCCCCGTGCGGGGTGCCCCGGGTCTCGGTTGTGACGGTTCCTGCGGGTGCGCCACGCGTCGCATGCTCGGAGGCGAGGGGGGGAGTTAAGTCTCCCCGTCGTCGCGGGTCCCGCGGTCACGTCCCGTGTGGCGTGGCGCGCTAGGGTTTCGGGGGCATGCCGTTGATAGCAATAGCGGGCATGACAACGTCACCACGGTGACGATATTACAGGAACCCCGTAATAAAGGTCACGGTGACGTCACATGGTGACCGCTATCGTAGGATAACCCTGTAATATCGGCCATCAATGACGTCATTGTGCGGCCGATATCACAGTTTGAGCCGATAATAGCGGCCGAATGGTGACATCATCCGTGGCCGCTATTATCGGGTGACCCCCATCTTTAATAGCGTTGCCTCCGCTGACATCATCAGCGCCCGCAATTGCAAGTGACCCCTGCAATAGCGTTGCACCCTTACGACGTCAGCATTGGCACCCGGTAATAGCATTTTTTTGTGTTCGCTATTACTAGAAAATGCACCCGATATTGCTGGCTCTTTTTGTAGTAGATACGTTGATTGCTACAGGAGCAATTATATCCAGATCTTGAAAGTTTTCTTGAAGAAAAATCCATTTTGAGTACTCATAGCTACCTCGTGCAAGTGCCACTGGACAACCACGACCCAGCAGCCCAGGTGCAGAGAGGCATGACCGTGGGCGGTGTGGTGCCGCTAACGGTGGAGGCGAGCAGTGGTTAAGATCCAAGTTTGGGTGGTTCGTGTTTCGGAGTCTTCTTCTCCCTTAGTTGTAGAAATTGGATGGAAGGTAAGTCAAGCGAGAGGGTGCCGGTTGGTGGGCGGGGAGGGTGCCACCGGCCACGGTGGTGGATGAGGGTGGTGGGTGAGGTCCGGTTGGGGAGGCTAAGTGGGAGAGGTTAGTTGAGGGCAGGGTTTGAGCTGCGGGAGATTTTTCCTATTTTGACCATGAAAACGGAAGACTTCGATAAATGACTATCAAACATTGGGCTTCGATAAAATGAACACGAAACCGATACCCTAACCTTTAAAATGATCATCACCCATTTTTGGACGAGAATGCCCTTAGGTTTCTTCTTCCTCTCTCCTTCTCTCTCCTCTCTTTCTCTTCCTCTCTCCTAGCGCCCGACAGCTCCTCTCTCTCTCCTATTGCCGGCGGTCTAGCCTGGTTATGTGAGTGACGGCAGCCCGGCTAGCTCTTGCGCGAGGCAGCGACGCCACCAACCTGGGCGCATGCAGGCCACACCGGCCTTGTCCTGAACGTACGCAGATGACGGTAGCCCAGCCGGTGCGCCATGGGGCGGCGACGGCCCTCGCCGAGTACTCGCAGTGGTGTCCGCAATGACTAGGCTCCCACACGACGGTGACGGAGCCAGGAAGAAATGGTAAAGGGGGCCAAGCATCTTATACTTCCATGCTTTTTTTTGAACTCAACTTTTTATACTTCCATGCTACCACTATATAAACAAGAACAAATGCATTATCAGGGAGATTATGTGAGATTTTAAATAGACCAGCATACTAATGTGCAGAAAACACCATATTTGTTAGATGTCTCCATCACAAAATATAAAATTATATACTTAGCCTTCAGAGTTTTTGCCAAGGCAAGCAGGATAGAGCCCCATCTAGCCCTTTCCTGGCTCCACCAGTGCACGCGAGGGGCGGCATCGACCATGCCTAATCATGCGAGGAGAGAGGGGAGAGAGAGACACATACACACACGAGAGAGAAAGAACCCAGGTCATTCTCATCTAAAAAATGGGTCATGATCATTTTAACATGTACCGAAACCCAATGTATGATGGTCATTTTATCTAAGCCCCTCAATTCGTGGTCAAAATAGCAAAAATGTCAAGTGACGGTGGAGCGAAGAGGCAGCGACGCGCCGCCTGTCGTGGGTGATAGGGATGGGGGCCGGCGGCGATGGCACCAGAGTCCATTGGGGCTAGCGAATAAAGTCAGGCACAGGGGCAGGGACGGTAATGCTATGAGGTTGATGTCGATGTTACCTATTGCAAAGGTAGCCTACTAAATCAAGCCAAGTACATCTCATACGGTTGGATGTAGGGATGACAACGGGGAAAATTACCATGGGTAATGCACTCCCGTCCCCGTCTCCACCGAGGGGAAAGACTTTGCCCCATCCCCATCCCTGTGCGGGGGAGGGTACCTGACGGAGAACCATCCCCGCATCCGTTATCACACGTGTGAGTCACCCTACTAATGTCGCGACCGACCGTCTATGCATCACTCTCACTGCCCCCACGCTCGTGCGAGTCGCCCTGCTAGCTCCGCGACCCGTCGTTGTCTTCACCGCTCGTGCCAACGCCGCAAGCCTCCCCCACCACCCCTGCAAGCGCCGTGAGCACGAGCCACCACAACCACTCATGCCGGTGCCGCGAGCCTCCCCCCTCCCGCTGCCTCCGCCGCCTCCCCCACTTGGTAGACGAGCCACCCCCCCCCCCCTCATCGCCTCGTTCGTGCAACTACTGGGTGGGTGAATGATGTGGCGAGGATTAGGTTTTGGAAGTGGATCGTTTGGGAGCTCATATTGATTGGGGCTGCTAGCCTGTATTGTACGGTCCATTCATGTTAGCGGGTGTGCGACGGGGATGGGGGATGCTTTCTCATACCCGCACCCGCATACCCGACGGGGACAAGATTTTGCCCGTTATCATCCCCGCGGGATAAAGTTTTGACCCATCCCTGTCCCCTAATAGGGTTTTTTCCCGTCAGGTAACGGGTAACGGGTACATGTTGACATCCCTAGTTGGATGACATTTTTGCCATTGCTCTTCTGGATAACTTACATATGTTACACTACCAATTTTCTTTCACCATGTTTGATATATACAATTACGAGACGAATTAATAAAGGTGTTACTTTGCACTATCTAATCATCATGTTGGATGTTGAATAAAATGCATATTGTTTTATGTTGAAGTTAAGCAATTCCTCATGCTTGTTAAATATAATTGTGTTAGTTTCTATAAAAAAAAGAATAGAATTGTGATAAATTACACTGCTCGCCAAAAAATATGTTGTAAAAGTTAAGCTTTCGTGGACGAGATACTGTCATAGCTATCTTTCCAGAGTAAAGTGATATTCCTTATCTTTGGCTCAGATTGGGAGTCATTTGAAGTATTCCAACCATACCTTTTGCTCCATCCTTTACAAGGTTAACATTTAATAAGCTAACCTTCTAAATGGTGGGCTATAGAAGTTGACGCAGAAACCTTCTTTTGTTGAGATGGGCTGAATTAAGTCATATGGCAAGCCCATGTTCTAATTGTGACAGTCAGGCATGAATATGCATATAAATTTAATCATGCTGCTATCCCTATTCTCTAGCCGTAAATGGATGTATGACAGTTCTATAGAACGATATGTTGCGGCATCCTGTCCTTCTAGAAGGTAACAATATCATGAGAGGTTTTATACTTGGACATGAAGTGTATAACTTCTATCTAGTTGAAATTAGTAAAGGAAACCTTTTACATGGTGTTGTAGTGAAATAAACATGGATGCCATCTTTCTGAAGCAGCACCAGGCTACAGGAAAAAATATTTATATATGACTTTGCTAGTGGCACATTTGAAGATAACTGCCTGGTAGTTAGTCTTTTTAAGTCATTTTCCAAGAAGCACCTCAAACGAGTAATAAATTTCTTGTGCATTTAAGAGAAGGCCTTTGCTTGACCATGAAATAAAAATGCATGAAAATGAGTGAAAGAATAGAAGGCATTTAAAAATCTTCAAGAAGGATACAATATATGCAAATAAGGACTTAATGTATATACTAATATCTAAGTAAACCTTCCACCAATTCGCGAAAAGGGATCCTCATGCCTGCCTCATCGACCTAAAAACAGAATCCCCATCACAGCCGCCACTCCCGACCCCAACCCTATCGCCGCACAGTCCTGCTCTCAATTCCGTCTGCCGCCAAGGTTTCTCCTCCGCTCAAGATTCTCCCAAGTAGGTTTCTCAAGCGCACCGTCCCAAGACGGCCTCAGTATTTTGCTGGATTCACTAGTAAGCAATCCTTGCAACCCTAGGATTTAGATCTGAATGATAGTTGTGAAGTTTCCTTTACATGACGCTATGATGAGTTTACAAGCAATTCTTATTCAATATGGGAAGTATTTGGTTAGATTGATGTGTAATTGTGGAGATAGTAATATGATTGTTTGAGTTAGAAGTGGTTTTGAATGTAGTAAATAATTTGCTAATAGGTCATGTGTAACATTCTTATTTGAAAGGTAAATCCTTGTTATATAACTTGTATTGGATTGATGTGTAATTGTGGAGATAGTTGTATGATTGTTTGAGTTAGAAGTAGTTTTGAATGTTGTAAATGATTTGCTAATAGGTCATGTGTAACATTCTTATTTGGAAGGTAACTCGTTATTATATAACTCAAAATAAAAGTTTTATGATTTTAAATATTTTATTTTTTATTGACACAAATTTATGAATTCATCTATAGCACATCATATTGGTTTCAAATTACTTTTGATAACCATTTCTGCATCTTTGCCGCCATGGAGAAAGACAACCCTCCAACCCACTTGCCACCGACAAAACACCGAAAAGCATCAATTCCCACCACCATCTATTCTCTCAGTGAGGACCTCATACTCACCATCTTCTTGTACCTCCCATCCCTTGCCACACTCATTCGTGCCGCCCTCACCTGTCGAGCGTGGCGCCGCGCGGTAGCCTCCTCGCCTAGCTTCCGCCAGCACTTTCGTGAGCTTCACCCAGTGCCCCTCCTTGGTCTCTTCTTCAATGCACCTGTCGTTGTTGAAGACCCTGACTTCCCAGCCTTCCCAAATTTCGTCCCTGTACGCCACCATGATCGTGACCTAGCTGCTGTCATACGCGGTAGTGATTTCTTTCTCACATCCATTCAGGAGCATCCTGATAAGATCCATTGTTGGGACATCGTTGATTGTCGCCGCGGATACATCCTACTAAATAATGGTGAAAGGGAAACTAGGTGACCAATGGCATTGGTAAATCCATTGGTTCGACAACGTGAACAATTCATAGATGATGGCCATGATAATGCCTTTGAAGGTTGTTGTGGTGACCCCACAGAGCGCAATGCCTGTTTGCTCTTCTCCGATGAAAACCCCATGTTGTATAAAGTGGTTCGTCTTATCTATGACGCGTCCAGACTACGGGCAACTGTCTACTCCTCTGACACTGGTGAGTGGTCCATTGAGTCATGGGTGGATGTCCCTGCGCAAGCCCAATCTTCAAGAATTTGGATTCTCAACAGCAACATGCAAGTCAATGGGTGCTTGTACTGGGTTTACAGGAATCACAAGTACATAGTTACATTGGACTCTGCAACAATGAAGTTCTCTGTGGAAAAACTCCCTGAGGTCCTAAATCAGCATTGCAGCTTTAAGATTGGAGAAATGTGCAAAGATAAACCCTGCATTTTCTATGCTATTGGCTTTGACGTTGGTATATTGTTGCGAAAAAAGGATAATGATGGTGTTGAGAGGTGGCTGCCTCACCGGGGCACCTACTGTTTAAAGACAGAACTTTGGGGGCTCTTTGGAATAGTAATGCTTAACTACAACGAGCTGCAGGTTGTGGCAGTCGAAGATGGCATTGTATACTTGGCAATATCGAAGAAGTTTCGCGAAGTCCAGTGTGCAAGTTGGTTCTTTACCTTTTGCTTGAAAACGAGGAAACTCAAGAAGCTGTTTCTGAGGTCTTATGACAGTGTTGTGCACCCCTACTTTCTGGCGTGGCCTCCTTCTCTAGTTGGTAACTTTGGGAGGTTTGCTCTTGAAGATGATACATGAAACTCATGAGTGGCCATTTATGTCATTGAGACCGGATGTCATGAAACTTACATTTTACTCTTGAAGCTACATAACAATGAAAAATTCTATCTGATAATTTCATCATTTGCCTGCAATCATTGTTTGTTTAAATTCTGCTTGAACTTTTATGTATTGGAATAATATATTCTAAAATGGATTTTTTATTGCGTTCGCTCAGCATTGTGGTACGGTATTATGAGTCTCGCTTCTGTGTTCTTTGAGATAATTGCTCCTAAAGCATATAAACTATTTACCTCTTTCCAAAAAAAAATCTTAAGCATGCCATAAACTTGTTCTATGGATAAATAGTGAATACAGAGTGTTTACTACGTCCTCTCCTGTGATCACATGGCATGCATTTGATTGCATTAGTCAGCATATTTCATTGACCAATTTTTTATCTAGTATACACGGCTATGAACTTATACCGGCCAATAAAAGCAGACAAGAAAGGAAGAGCATGTCCGTTTTCTTACCACTTATTTTAGGACGGACTAACATGTTCAAAGATGCCTGAGATAAACTCAGCATCAATCTTATGGACCGTATGAAGAATGAACTGTAATCTTTCTCGAGTCTCATCAACAAACGGGCTCCATATGTATTGTCCATTTGACGCATTTCTTTCATTTTAACTTAATAATTATATAGGACCGGCCCATTGTTTCACAACTTTGCTACATCAGCCAAAGGTGTCTGGACATCAACATCTTTGGATGAGTAGCTAAAGGCTCCTTTAGCAATTCAGGGTCGGTTGCTAAAGACCTTTAGCGACCTATGTTTTCGGTCACTGTAAGTGGCGTCGCTAAAACTTTTATAGCGACCGACCGTGAGATGCTATAGGCAAAGATTTAGCGACCAATCGGGCATCACTACTAATAGAAATAGTGACCAACAGTGCATTTTACTAATAGAATTAGCAGCCTACTGTCAGTCATTCAAAGATTTGCAGTCACAATATAGATCTTTATTATTAACGCTAATCCATAATTAATTAATCATAAACAATTACACCTCTGCACATACCAAATCAACCTGTAAAATATTGTTCACGAACTCAGCAAGTCATAACAATTAACTTCAATGAATTATCATATTTATGCAAGTGTTCAAGAGTCACGAGGTCATAAGACAACCAAGTCTTCTATTTGTCACAAGTCACAAGGCAGCGAAATGATACAAGCTTCCATACATCAGGAAAAAAATGCAAAGCTATGCCAAATGTTCAGGATAGTTCTGAGCATTTTACTTGCAGCATTTGCATAACGCATGTAGTTGTTGCAGCATCATTGCTGAAGGCTAGCACGTAGTGTCACTTGCCACACTCTACGCTTGTTTTTTATTTTTCTTTCAGCATTATCCTTCTACCTTCCAATGAGGTTTGGAGATTTCTTTGGAACGGCTCGTGGAACAGGACAAAGCAGCCACGGCAGACCGCATCGTCTCTTGCGGTGGAGTAGGATGGGGTGGCCCGCATCATCCCTTGTGGTGGAGTAGGGTGGTGGCTCGCATCGTCTTGGACAGCCGCTGATGAAGGAGTAGTTTCCATTGTCCGCCGGGATCTCGTGGAGAAACCTTGATATGGAACAGATCAGAATTGATATGGATGACGGACGAAAGAAAAATAGAACAAACCGTTTTTTTTGTGTAATGAGTGGCAATTGCGGGTAATTTCACCCCAACTCCGCGCCCAGGTTATTTTTGCCCATTCTGGGAGTAGCAAAAGAGGTGTTCCACGAAAATGAACTACAGCTCCTTTAACTCTTTGGAGTTGGGCTGCTCTTAAGAGTTTAGGAGTTGGGGTGTTTGGCTGGCTAGGGGCAGCTCTCGACAGGAGTTCTGCTCCGGAGCCATACCAAACACGTCCTAAATATGATGGGCACTAATAGCCACAAAAGTTATAGATAGCTGAGACATCATGTCTTGTGCAACATTTCATAAACCAATATAACTATGGAAACAAAAGTATGACATTATGTGACAGCTAGAACCACTAAACAGAAGCACTTTAGTATTAAATTTAGTTAAGCAAAACAATGAGCTACAGAGGACCCACCAAGAACAAAGCAAACAAAGGAGCGTCGTGCCGGCCTGAATCATGGCACCACTGCCCAGATCATGGCGCCACCACGCGGATCGAGCGTCGTGCGGGCCTGAATCATGGCACCACTGCCCAGATCATGGCGCCACCACGCGGATCGCGCCATTGAAAACATGAATTGCGCCGCCCTTGCTGAGATCCCAGCACCACCGCTCAGAGCATGTTGGCCTCGGGTAGATCCTGACGCCACCACCCGGATCGCCGTCCACACAACTTGAATCGCACCACCTCTCGCGGGATCTCGATGCCACCGTCCCTATCGAGGGCAGGCAGGCGCGACGCACTGGCCAGAGCATGGCGACAGATGGGCATGACGTGGTGGGCCCAGCACACAGGTCGACGGCCGTGGCTTGCAGGCGGCGCGGTGAGTGGGTTGCGCATGCGGGGTGGCAGGCAATGCGGCTGCGAGCCGGCAGGATTTTGCGCGTGATTGTTTTGGCGGCATGCGGGAGATTGGAATTTTTTTGTCCAGTTGGATAATACTAGTACACAGCCATGAAATTGTTAGGGTTTCTGCCTTCTCTTCTTTTAGCGACCAACAGTTTGAAACTTTGACAACTTTTAACGACCAACTAGCGAACGCTAAACACTACAACAATTAGCGACCAACGGTGAATCACCATATGAGGTATTAATAACAAACAGTTCGAGGTAAAGTTTTAGCGACCCACCATCTATAACAATTATAGGTCGTTAAAAACATGCTCTGGTATAGTGACTGATTGCATCAATTGGGACAATCTGCAACCCTTTGGTTACTATACTATTTTAATTTCTACTTTTGCTGATACTTTTTACTGTTGGCATAGGGCACCTTCACCCGCAGAAAAACTGTAGTACGAAAAAAGCATTGACGACAACTCAAACACACATGGTAGAAACCGTTGGAAAATCTGCCAGTTTCACATAGTTGGCGCCACCATACTAGAGAACTGACGGAGAAAGAAAACAAAACAGAGAGCTATGCATTCAGACCTGCGTGTGGCTTGGCATACATGGTGAAATGAAAACGCGGCTTATATATTGGGCCCATGCGAATAATGAGGAAATATTAGGACTTACTATTTTTCGGTCGGTTGAAAGTTGTTCTAACTTTTCAGTTACCCGGTCTTGGGTTTCAGATTTTGTATCTTTTTAGATCCGCTAAGAGAAAATAGTGTAAATAAATAATAAAATATATTTTTCTCTAGAATACATAAGATAAAGTTTTGGAATGCATCTTTTTATTAACATACATAACCCTACAAAATATTCAAACTTCAAATCATATAAAAAAATTTAGACCCGCTGACCCATGCAAGACCCGCTCCACGCGCCTGTTCTCCTAAGCACGTGCCCACGCTCGCGCCGTGCTCGCACCCGCCCACGCCCAATCCCGTCGACTGAAACATTTGGGTTGCTATCAGTCGACCATAAAATAGGACAAACGAAATCTACATATCTTTTAAAAAATAACCCACTAACACCTTTTAATGGCTATTTCTTTCAACCCACAAGCAGCCACATCACCTGAATTGTTTAATCCTCCTGATGTATATTATCTATTGTTTTCAGCCATTGGATTGTATCACTAGATCATAAGAGCACCAACCGTTGAATTGTAGAGGCCACACCACACATGCCCCGTGCCCTCCAACCATGAGTTCAGATTGCTGCAGAAATTGCAGCCATTACTATCGCTGTTACTTATTCTGTTTCTTTTTTCTTTACCGAGCTCCGCTGGCTCTCATCAATCAATAGGTATTACTTGGTAAATTCATTGCTCTCACTAAATAATGTTAATGATAGATCCACAGAAGGGAAATTACTTTGTGAACACGGAAACCGGTGCCTACCTCCATCAAATTTCAAAATACGCTCACGGAGTAAACAATCGTTAAGCAGCCGGTCCCCTCCCTCTGCTCCGGTCCCCGCAGGACGCCCACCTCCTCTGCTTCCCTCCCTGCAGAGGATCCTTATCTCCTTGCGGGATCCTTCTTGAGGGATGAGAGCAGAGAGCTCCATGGCCACGGAAGCTCCATCCATTAGCTGCTTGGCTCGCACCATGGTCAGATCTTCACCTCGGTGCTCGTCGCACGTGCCACGCGGACTCTTCCCCTCTCTGCTCGGTGCACGTCCGCGAGCTCCCGGGCTGCTTGCACGCGACCTCGGCCGCCAGCTAGCTGCACGCACGAGCGCCCCTGGCGAGGATGTGGCGCTTGGCGAAGGGGAGGCGGGGGCTTGGCCACGGGTGGAGAGGCGGGGCCATGGCCGGCGATACTCGGACGCTGATCGACGGTAGGGTGCGGTGTGGCAGGCGCACGCTGCTGCGGCGGATCGAGGGTAGGAGCAGGGAGGCCCGCGAGCTCTCGGCCGGGCTGCTTGCACGCAACCTCGGCCGCCGTTGGCTGCACGGGCGGGCGCCCCGAGCGAGGATGCGGCGCTTGGCGAAGGGGAGGCGGGGCCATGGCCGGCGATGCTCGGGCGCTGATCGACGGTAGGGTGCGGTGTGGTGGGCGTGCGCCGCTACGGCGGATCAAGGGCAGGAGCAGGGAGGCCCGCGAGCTCCCGGGCTGCTTGCACGCGACCTCGGCCACCGCCTGGCCGCAAGCGCAGGCGCCCCGACGAGGATGCAGCGCGTGGCAAAGCGGAGGCGGGGCTTGGCCACGGGTGGAGAGGCGGGGCCATGGCCGGTGATGCTCGGGCGCTGATCGATGGCAGGAGCAGGGAGGCACCAGCGAGACAGCAGGGAGGGACCAGCTACGGGGTATGCGAACTCAAACGGCACGCGGACGGAGAAAACCGGACGTTCGCACGAATCTTGATATCTATACTATAAGGAGCGAGTTGTATGACTTTTGTTTGGTATCTGCGATCTTCTACCCACCCTCACCATCCACTGTAGATCTCGTCTTACCATCAAGTCTCCCACCGTCAGATCGAGATTGGTCCCACAAATTGTCCACGTCACCATTACACTCCATCACAAAGTTTACGCTACCATGTATTGAGGAGGGTCTCCATAATATCTTTTCTCACCTGTGCTTTACCTAACCCGCACCTATACCCCCTCAAATCACGTTCTATATTGCTAAATATTTCTATCATCTTTGAACCTTTCCATAATCTCTCCCGTAACCTATCGCTAACCCGTCGCCTCCTCCCGTAATTTGTCGACCCAATAGCGCAGCAAGCACGGCGGCCTCACCCTTGTTGCTGACAACGCCTACGTCCCCTGCACAGCGGCCAGAACCCTCCTCCCGAGCTTTGACGGAAAGGCAGAGGCAGCCAGCCCGGCCAACTGCACGAGTAAATCGAGACCACAACAAATCAAGGACGAGCAGTACCCACTACCTCATCGATGCATTCAACACCATTAAACTGCCCCTTCTATACTATAAGGAGCGAGTTGTATGACTTTTGTTTGGTACCTGCGATCTTCTACCCACCCTCACCATCCACCGTAGATCTCGTCTTACCATCAAGTCTCCCACCGTCAGATCGAGATTGGTCCCACAAATTATCCACGTCACCATTACACTCCATCACAAAGTTTACGCTACCATGTATTGAGGAGGGTCTCCATAATATCTTTTCTCACCTGTGCTTTACCTAACCCGCACCTATACCCCCTCAAATCAGGTTCTATATTGCTAAATATTTCTATCATCTTTAAACCTTTCCATAATCTCTCCCGTAACCTATCGCTAACCCGTCGCCTCCTCACGTAATTTGTCGACCCAATAGCGCAGCAAGCACGGCGGCCTCACCCTTGTTGCTGACAACGCCTACGTCCCCTGCACAGCGGCCAGAACCCTCCTCCCGAGCTTTGACGGAAAGGCAGAGGCAGCCAGCCCGGCCAACTGCACGAGTAAATCGAGACCACAACAAATCAAGGACGAGCAGTACCCACTACCTCATCGATGCATTCAACACCATTAAACTGCCCCTGCAGGTGAAGATTCACGCCTTCTCGTGTGTTCATTTGATGATTTTCTTCTGCAGTCAATTGGTGAAATTGACACATTTTGTTTTGCAGAGAAGGTGTCTGTGTACTTGCAAGCACCACTCGTTACCATCTGTTTCGTTGGGATTGAGACTGCATCTTAGTAGTTTGGATCCAAACCCATAAAGCGTAGATAAATACTACATGTATGTCTCTTCTTAACTGCATTGCCTCCTTTTTGTATAAATAATTCTTTACATCAGTACAGAACTCTAAGCTATTAACCTCAGGCTGTAGTCACTTGCACTCACAAAATATAAACCCATGTCTCCATTTTTACTGTCAATTTAATTGTTTGGGGCTCCACTGCGTCAAAAAATATTTGGGAATTGTTTTGTTCCTATTGTACTTAGAATTTTTTTTTGGCTGCAACAACTTGCCTTCTATAGATTTAAGTTGGGCCATGTGTTTGTGTTTTCCTGAAACTAAAAATTTAGGAGTTCTAAGAGAGTATCCGTAGAGGAAGATCAAATGAAATAAGATCAAGCTGTGCATGTTTATTTTTGATATGGATTTTAATAATTGAAAAAATGGTCCGATGTTGTTTCAGGTTTTTTTATACCATGGTGTGAATTCTCATTATCATGATGATGTAGATGAAGATGAGCTCCCATTTGTTCATACATAAATTAGAAACATACCTATGGACAACAATGTTCCAAAGGGAACGAATGGACATAATAATTCATGCCGTTCTAAATTACAAACTGCAGCCTCACAAGTTCCTCTTGGCGATCGAAGGAACACTGTGAACACACAAGGTCAGTTTCTACCAGTCTTGATATGATGTATCAATTCATCATATTTCTGCCGCTAACTATATATTGATATTGTATCTAACATCAGAAAGGTTTTGTAGTGCTGTCAGTTAATCCAAGGAAGCCCGATGAGCGTCAAGTGGCATTTGATTCCCGTATTTGGGAGCCGGACGAGGCCGGAGATTTAGATCGCGGTATTCAATTTTATATTAAATAACTCACTAGAGGAAAATCTTCATTTATATATTCTAAGCTATCTAGAAAATTACTTGGCAGAGGAGGATCTTGACTGCTTGGACCCACATGCGCATCGACATGATGACATACCCGAAGATGATGAAGAAAGAATACTTATTGGCAAAGGTACTATGTTTATAGCATGAAGCTCTTTATTATGTCTGCAACCTTCTTGAACTGATATATGATATATGCACTGCTACTACTTAAAATTACTATAAATTATCTTGTGGCATGTTCTGATAATTGAAACCCCATAATTTGTGATATCTATGCTGGTCTATTGCTATTGTTCTATAAAATATATTGTGCATAGCAATTGCAGTTGTTTTATATCTAATGCTTCCGAGATGATGACAATGTTGCATCAGCGGGAAATAATCATTGAAAACCTCAATAGTATTTTTTCCATATTCATGTATTTGTTTCTTTTTTTTGCAAATTTAAAAAATGAATATAAGTGGGATCTTTAACATTCTCGTACTCAGTTTTTAATCATATTATATTTGTCTTAATACTATATATGTTATCACAAGTTGTTAGCACTATGATAACTAGCAAAGGATAATAGATGTCACGATAATGATTTTATCTCAGCGCCTTTGATGCATATATTTGTCTTAATACTGATATGTCTTAATATTATATATATTCCTACAATGTTTTGATGTGATTCTACAGAGGTTCGGTATAGGTCGACAGGGTGGATACTGGGAAAGAATATGTCATAGATCCTTATGACTTTGTATACCAAAACCTACCGAAGAAACATCATGTGCTACGCAAGATACGTGACTGTAGGTGGTGTGGTGCCAAGCGGTTTCCTGGTGAGGCCCCAGCTTTCTGTTGCAGAAAGGGAAGAGTGAAGTTACACACACCTGAAGTATCCGATGAGTTGCGACGTCTTTTCACAAGCCAAATTGATGTTGATGCCAAATATTTTAGGAAGCATATAAGATACTTTAACTCACATTTCTCCTTCACAACTTTTGGTGTGAAGCTGGACCGTCGTTATTCCACCGCTAAAGGGTCCGGCATATATACATTCCGTATTCATGGCCAGGTCTATCACTGCCTTGATCCGTTGAAACCGGGTCAAAAGGGTCCTAGGCATATGCAGCTATATTTCTATGATACGGATGAAGCGAGGACCCACAGGAAACAACGTTCTCCACATCTTGATCAAGGAATAATTAAGAATATTCTCAATATTCTACAAGATAATCCATATGTACAAGTGTTTAGGCATCTCGGGGTCTGTTGAGAATTTGGATGATTATAAGATTGAGTTCTCGGGAGAGGAAAGAAATATACGTTTTGCGTTGAGTACAGATGGGATGAATCCTTTTGGTCAAATGAGAAACCCGCACAGCACTTGGCCTGTGGTGCTAGTAATGTACAACCTTCCACCATGGTTATGCCATAAACGCATGCCATGTTGTCGTCGTGCTAGTCCAGTGAGGTCGAGGGCAGCTGCAGAGGCTGAGATGGCGTCGGGTGGCATGTGGAGGAGGGGCTCGGGTAGGCGGAGGGGAGGAAATGTTGTTTCATGAATTCTGAAGCACACACCTCCGATCTAACGGGCCAACCACTACCACACACGAGCACTGTAGCGGTGTGCCAGAACACGCTATAGCGGCGGGTATAGTGGCCCGCCGCTACCCAATCGCAGCTAAAAATGAAAAACTGCAGCGGCAGGTTCCAAAGAAAACAAACAACTCGCTGCTATAGCCAAACTGCAAAAACAAAAAAAAAGCCTCGGGCCCCGCTCGTGACCGGGCCCTGCTCGTCGCCGCCAGCCCAGAGCCCTGCTCGCCGCAGCTAGCCCGGGGCCCCGCTCGCCGCCTCCAGCCCCGAGCCCTACTTGCTGCCGCTAGCCCCGGGCCCCGCTCGTCGCCGTTAGCCCCGAGCCCCGATCGCCGCCGCCAGGCCCGAGCCCCGCTCGCCACTGCTAGCCCCGGGAACCGCTCGCCGCCGCTAGCCCCGAGAACCGCTCGCTGCCGCCAGCCCCAGGCCCTGCTCGCTGCCGGGCAGATCCGCTCGCTGCCGCCAGCCCCAGGCCCCACTCGCCGCCGCCGGGTAGATCCTCTCGCGACCGGGCCCCGCTCGCCGCCGCCGAGTAGATCCGCTCGCCCCGGGCCCCGCTCGCCGCTGTCGGGCCGCCGCTCGCTGCCACCGGCCCCAGCTCGCTGCCATGTAGATCCTCTCGTGACCGGGCCCCGCTCGCCGCTGTCGGGCGGCGCTCGCTACGGGCGCGACTCGCCGGCCACCGAGACGGTGCGCATCGGAGGTCGTGGTGCGCGCCTACCACCGGAGATGGAGGCCGTGGAGGACGCCGGCTGCCGAGAGAGAGAGAGAGAGAGAGAGAGAGAGAGAGAGAGAGTTGGGTGTGGGTGGTGGCTGATGGTGGGTGTGTCCGGGTTTTGGTGGGGTGGCGGCCGAGGGTTAGGGTTGGTGCTTTTATGGTAGGTTATGGCAGTGGAGGCTGAAACTCAATAGCTACGGGCCATGTTGGGCCGCGCCGGTATAAACAAATTTTAGCGGTGGTTGGTTTAATGGGCCGCCGCTAAAAATAGATTTTATTTGTAGTGGCGGGTTGCTTTGGTCCGCGCCGTTGGGCTGTATTGGGCCGCGCCGCTACAGTCCACGTTTGTGGTAGTGAACATCTTGTGGGCATGAGCCGTCATGGGCACAAAATCCGCACTCATAGAGCAAATGAGTGTCATGGGGATGAAACTATTTTGAGACTACTTTACATGTATTAAACCTCCATCGAGAACATAAAGTTCATCGCAACATGTTTTGGCCAATCTCAATGGAACGATTTCATGCTAATTTAAAGTCATCATTTGTCCATGAAAGAGAAACTATAAATTGAGAGATCATTTCATTCATGGTACCAGATGCCTCAATCTGATGTGGCACTCTTGGAAACTATAAAATAAACTATGTACTGACATTGACTAATGTAAGGATAAACAAGTTGTCAAATGTTCTTTGAAACAAATTTTCCAGTTCAATTGATTCTATGCACAAGGATAGGACCAGCACGGGTTTCGGGGATCATGGAACATTTCAACGATGCTGCCAATTTACCAAATACGCATAACCATCTTGTACAGCCAAAACATTCAGCACGGGCCGGGTGGACGGGCAGAGAAGCAGCGGCTGAAGGACGGGAGGAGGCAACCGCACAGCGCCATGCATGGTAGGCAGGTGATGAGAACTGCGCGGACAAGCGTGGTGAGGGAGGGGAGATGGAGGAAGATGGCGAGAAGGAGGTCCTCGCCAAAGGGAGTGGATGGTGTTCGGTCTCAACTCCTTGCTTTTCTTGGAGGCAGCTGAGTGGGTGTCCTGTTGCCGCTAGGCATTGCGCAAGACGGAAGAAGATTTAGGCCTCTTTGGAATGGAGGAAGAATGGAGGAAAGGTAAAGGAATTTTATAGGATTCCATCCCTACACAAAAATTTCCTATAAGAGCCTGTAGAATGTAGGATTGAACCTTATCATCCTTCATAATTCATATGGAATGCTTTCCTTCATGCAAGTTTTGGAGGAAAATAAACAAGATGTCCGACCTCTTGTAAAATTGCTATAAGTCTATCTCTCTCTTTAAATTCATGTGTTTTTCTGTGTTGAATCCAAATGCTTGCTAGGAAATTTTCATGCATCTTCATTTCCTGTAGGAATGCAATGATACTAATCTCAATTAATGTGTTTTTACTATTCCTATGTTTTTGGAATCCTGCCCTCCAAAGGAGGCCGTAGGGATTTTAGTTATCTAGTTTGAAGATAGGCAAGACCATCTCCCATGATTAGAAATTTCAGCTGCAAAGTTCTCGAATTTGAAGGTGCATAGTTTTTACAATATGCCTACAGCAGGGATAAGAGTAATGTTTTTCAGTGAATTTGTCCGTTTGCAGACACCAAATATATAAGAGCTCGGTCCTCTAATCTTCCATATCACATGGCCTTTGTCCACCCATCACGCCCATCCAATTAATAACAAATAAACTAATGGTTGCTGAGGCAGTAGCTCGATCTGTCAAGAAAGCCAGGCGCTTCGGACAACACGCTGAAGCTTCCTGGACGACAGGCCCTGCCCTGCCACCAACAAGAGCTTCAATGTATATGTGATTATGCATGGCTTGATTCCTTGGCCTTTTCCAAGAGCTTGGTCCATTTCAGGCTTCCCTGCAACAGTTTTCATTGCCAATCAGATTGGTAACCAGTCAGCTTTGATAACTCGATGTAAGCAAAAAATATATCCCAACAAAGTTACTAATACGTGCACTAAATTACTGTTTTTTTAAAGTCGTGCACTAAATTACTTACATCACACAATCAAAGCAGATTCAATATCAAGTTGATTTTGTTGTGAAACTACTATGCACTCAACATTTTTTTTATATTTGTGCTTTCTGTTTAATAATATTATTGCTCAAGCAATAAAATAGTGCAAAATGTAACTATCCACACTGTGTTTTTTATATATAGAGATGCTGTTCCCCATGTGCCTCTCTTCTCTCCTCTATTTCTCCAATTCTGGTTCTTTTTTTCAATAAAAATCTTCTTCTGGTTTCCAAACTGTCGAATCCTTTAAGATTCAAACTACAGAATAAATGCAAGTTCATATGGTTTATTTTTTGCAATACTCGAGCAAAATGTGGTTTCTTCAGATCAGGTTTCCTTGAAAATATATGAAAGCTACCCACTCTTTTTGTTAACTGCACATATTTGTTTCTTGACATTCAACCTAAATCTGAATACACATGGTTATGTTTGCTATTAAAACAGCAGTAGATTGAAACTGCACAGTATGAGAACGGTCATTTTTATTTATTAAAAGATAGGGTTAACAAGAAATTTCACTAGCTCTGCAGCCTAATACTATTATTGATTGCTAAAATATTACACAAATTTCAAATGCTGAATCGGCATGACATGGCTGTAGAGTGACAAAGGGATAGAAGCAGTTACATGCAGTAATATTTTATTACCGGCTAGTATGATACTTATCGAATTTCATGTTGGTAAAAACTATACGAACCATCAATGATGATACAGCTATCAATGATGAAGCAACAATCTTTTGCCTTATGTCCTAAAACTCTAATGGTGACCACAGTCATCACTGTCACTCTGCCCTTGTCCATGCAGCATTGCACTATATGCAGTAACCTAGCAACGAAGATGCCTAGCTGACGAAACATGGCTCCAAATTCAATGCTTAAATCTCAATCGCAACCAGCTGAAATGAATACATTGACTTTGAGTGTAGCCAATGCACCATCCTAAGGTGCAGTAATAGAACTATATATCATTAAGCTCAACCTAGTCAGAACTCCTTTAGCATCAGTTATCAAGGAGTCCAGAGTAGCCATAAATTATTTATTCATGTGCCCCTATTTTTCCTATACACACAATTGTACCATAGAAAACAAGGAGACATCAGCTTTGGAAAGAACATGAGTCCAAGTTTTGGTATGATACATTGAGAATTCTGAATATATATATAAACATGTGCAAATCGGAATACCAAACGATAGTCACTCAATTCCTTTTCATTTTCTACCACTTCTTGTGCAATTGAAGGCATCGTAGCAGACAGAAATTGGTTAGGGAGTCATTCAAGCAAATAGATCATACAAAATGGATGTAGACGTTATCTACCATTTTTATGTCTAGGAAGTAGCACATAATAAGCTAAATTTGAAGCAAATGACAAACAAAAAAGGCCAAGGTTACATGGACATTGTTGCAATTACATTGTACTGAACAGAAGGGTCTTACAGATAGACCAGAAAAGAGACTAATAAGTCAACACCTCAATACCTGAACATGAACCCAGAAGACAATCTAAGAAACAGACAAGTTATGTTCAACTGAGAAGTGTGCAGTGACTAAGATGCCTAGTAATGCATTTCACTATCTCAGGGAGCATCTTGAAGTACAAACCACCTATAATTACCATTTACCAACTATAAAAGGAGGCCACACCATAATGTACAGATGCACACCATTGTCAAAAGTACTCTGAAGCAGCCTTTCTAGTTTCATCTTTTCCAGGCACAGGGATAGAAAACAGCATGGATGTTGAGGATCATGATCAAATGATAATGATGCCAAATGCGCATTTTGCTATATCCCAGACCACCAAATGTATCAGCAGACTGGTATAACAGCGTTGGTTCATAAAGCTAATCAAAGTGACTACTACAACCACTGTCCTTAATATTGCATATTTTATTTAAGCATATGTATGGCCATTCTAATGTATAATAACAAAAGTAATCAATTAATACGAATATTCTAAAAAAACAGAATGTTTAAAACTAACATGCCCACATTAAGTTGCATACAACTAACTGGCAATTTTAAGAACGAATAAATATTTTTAATGTCATTAACTTTGTCTCTAACGTAGTATGTGCAATAGAACAATAGAAGAATGACGTCGGAAGGCGGTCACATTTATATGAAGTCCTGTAACATACCTTACGCGTCAGTAGTACCATCTTGGATTGAAGCAAAACTCCCGTAATTTCCTACTAAAGAAGGAGGCCACGCCATGACGTAAGGATGGAAATGATGGGCACGAAAACTCCGCGGAAACAGTTTCTCTAGCTCCATTGTATCTAAGCACAGCAACAGGACCATATCTGATGTGGCCAAGTAGACAAACCCATCCTTAATAGTCACAACATGCAGTGTATCATTGTTTGCTGGTAGATCAGGCTCTGCATCGTACTGGATCATGCCTGCAAAAATCCATCTCTCCACACCATGATCATCAACTCCGTACATCAACACATCAATGCTCCATCCGCTGCAATAAACAATCCAAAGAGTGCCATCCATGGTTTCTCCTACGGCAAAGCTGTAACCCTGTTCCAAATAAGGTGGGAGCTTCAAAACAGAGAATTCCATCGTCTCCGTATCCAACTTCAGCATGTGCTCCAGGTTCTTGAAAGGCCAGTACAGCATACCATTGGACTGCAACCCAGAGCGGAGCCAATACACGTCAGCATCATGCGGCGGCACTCTCTCTGCAATGTCGACCCATGGATGGAAGAACCAATTGCCTGTCTCCGACGAGAAGATGGCCATCTGCACCTCGGATTTCTTATAGAAAAGCCAGACAAGCCGGAATGACAAGGGTTCTTCATCGGAGTAAATCAAATGTACGTCACGCGAGATAGATTGGCCAGGTTGCGGTGACCCTGTATTCCTGTTAAAGGGCATCTCGATGTAATCCGTAAACTTCAGAGCCAGGGGGTTGACGGTGGCGAGTAGGCCGGCATCCCAGTTCATAAGAACGAGGTAGCCGTCCTTGCAGTCATGGACACGCCAGCTGAGGGGCGCACCGCCAGCCCAGTCGTCGGGATCCACGAGGGTGGTGAGGGCGAAGTCACCGCCGCGGATGGCCGCGAGCACGTCCCGGTCGCGGCGCGGGGCGGGCGCGAAGCACGGGAGGGCGTCCCGCTGGGGTTCCGCGACGAGGCCCAGGAGGGGAGCGCGGTGAAGCTCGCGGAAGCGGCGGCGGAAGGCAGGGGAGGATGCCACCGCGCGGCGCCACGCCCGGCATGTGAGGGCGGCGCGGATGAGAGTGGCGAGGGAGGGGAGCCGGAGGAAGATGACGAGCAGGATGTCCTCGCCGAGGGATTCGATGGTGGTGGCGTCGGACAGATTTGGGCATTCGATGGTGGTAGGGTTAGAGAGCTTTAAGTATTTCGCCGGCGGCGGCAGGGTCGGATCCCCGCCGCGGTCCATTGCGGCGACCCTGTGATCAGCGGCTCTGCCTACTGGGAGGTCCTCGCCGAGTTAGTGGATGGTTGCTGGGGTCGAGTCGTTCGGGGTTTCGCCGGCGGCGGCTGAGTGGGTGAGCTGTCGCCGCCGGCCATTGCGGCGGAGGATGGAACACTGGCTGGCAGTGGTGAATGGTGACTGGTGGGGAGTAAACATGTCCAAATATCCAACTGGGCCGTGCTGGGTGGGCCGGCCCGAAGCACGCAAAAAAGCCCGATATGAGTCCGGCATGACATGAAATAATTTCGTGCCGGGCTTGGACCGAGTCCTCGGTCTGAGGGGCGGCGGCATGGCCTGTTTATGAGCATTGTCTGTTAGTTGGCTATATACCTGTCCAAACGGGCCGCACGGCACGGCACGGCCCGGCCCAGGCACGCCAAGGCACGGCCCGTTTCTTTTCGGGCCGGTGCGGCACGGAATTCATTTTGGGCCGTGCCGTGCCGGCCCACGTGCCAGGCCGTCGGCCCACGGCACGGCACGAATTACATAGGCCGTACTGGGCCGGCCCGTTAGGCACGCCAGGCCCGTTAACTTTTAAATGGAGCAAAAATGGTGGAGAAATATGGAGTTTTAGAGGGATTCGAACCTGGGTCTTCTAGTTTCTAGAAAAGAGACTTATCACCAAGCCATCGATGGGTTGATGTTTGTAGAGAAACCATATATATTTTAAATAAGTTTTTTCGGGCCGTGCCTAAATGGGCCCTTTTCGTGCTTTACCGGGCCAAGGCCTAAACGGGCCGTGCCCGTGCCGCCCGTCGGGCCACCCCGTCGGCCCAAGCACGGCACGACACCTCGAGCCGTGCCGTGCTTGGGCCGTGCTTTTTTACGGGCTTCGGGCGGCCCAAAAGCACGACCCAAATGGCCACCTCTAGTTGGCTATCAATGTATAAATAGAATAGAACTTCCTAAGTGAAGCAAAGTTGATCGTTGGTCTAGTGGTGAAGCTTCTTGCTCTCAACCAACGGCTTCAAGGTTATCCCACCTCCATCCATTTTTCACCTCCATTTTGCAATTATTTACACGGATACGCTAAATGTGCTACTATTATATCTTGGGCCGACGTGCCTAACGGTCCGACCCGGCATGGCAAACCATTTTCGTGTCATGTCGTGGGCCGGCACGACACGGCCCGTTACATATTTCGTGTCGTGCCGACCTGAAATTAATTGGGTCGAACCTTTCCGTGCCCGCACTGGATCATGTCGAGCGGCTCGTTTAGACATGTTTAGTGAGGAGCAAGCCACTAAGCGGACGTGCTTTGCTTCCTTCCTGGCAGCGTTGGCCCATAACTATCACACAACTCGTGGAGTCCATCAGGCCCACTATCGTGCCCGCGTGTGTTCTTTGTTCGGACTTCGGACATTGGCCCCGTTTGGGACAGTTTCTCCTCCACACTTCTCACCAAATCTAGCTTTCTCAGGAGTCGGGACGTAGTTGTGGGTGAAATCGCATCCAACATAAACATGTGGTTTGGCACCCTCAAGTCTAGCAAAAGCACATCTCGTCATTGCGCTAGTTCCATCGCCAAAATCTTCCTCCACAAAGAGTTTTGGTTCAATTTATCGCACAAGAATCTCACTAACCTCTACACATAGCTATTCGAGCCATCTCCCATGCAATTCCATCACCGGAATCATCAGAAATTGAGTTTTGAGCCATCTCCTATGCAATTCCATCACCGGAATCATCAAAAATCGAGGGTTTTTTTCCACCATTCTTCTTTTCCGAATTGCTCGTGCGACGCGTTTGGGTCCCCAAACGACCCAAACTGATTATATTCGATAGAAGCGGTCGTACGTAATCCGTTCCAAACAGGGCCATCGTCTATAGGAACACTCACAAATATTGATTTATTGTGTTGGATATTAAAACACGTTCATTTCCAACTGATAGTTTTTTGATTCAGTATCCTACAGACAAATCAACATTTTGCAGTGTTCCATCTACAGATAAATTTTCTTTCTTTGTTTTACCTTGTCTTTCGTTTTAATCCCTGCAGTTTTGCCAGAGAGTAGTGAGCATTTGAACACCTGCAGATAAAATGCATGGCGCAAAAGGCAGTTAAATTTTTTATTCTATTTTACTTGAAAGATGAATGTCCATGTTGCGAGACCGACGACTGCGCACTACCGGAAAACCATAAGTTGCCATGTACCAGCGGCACATGACAAAAAATGTTTGTCATAGGTGGCCTACAGCGAATGCCCGAAAGCAGCAAGGGGCGACGTCGAAGCTGGCTTCGCCGTGTGCCAAAGCTCGGGCACACGGTAAAGCCTTCGTCGTGTGCCATGAGCGACACACGGCAACGTTTAGGCTCTTCACGGTGAAGGCGAAGCTGGCTTCACCATGTGTCAAAGATCAGGTACATGGTACAGCATTCGCCGTGTGCCACGAGCGACACACGACAATGTTTAGGCCCTTCACAACGTCAACCCGAGCAGACCACGGCGTTAACAACTTTGTCTTGTGCTACGGATCAGGCACATGGCAAACTATCTTGTCTTTGTCGTGTGCCGGGTGTCAGCATACATCAAAACCTAGTTGATTTGCCGTGTGCCGGGGCACGACACACGACAAAGATGCTAGAACTTTGTCGTGGGCTAGGCCTCACATATGGCAAAGTGACTATTCAAGATACTTGGTATGATCACTTTACCGTGTGCCACACCCATGGCCGTGTGCCACACCCATGGCACACGACAAAGTGGCCGAACTGATTCCCATGCCATGCTTCGGCACACCGCAAAGTGATCATATGGTTTTTTTTGTTTTTTTTCTTGCCTTGAACACCTCATATACAATTGAAAAAACATATATATCAAACACAAGACAAATATTTCACCTAATTATCAATTTCTCGCACATATGAACGATACGACACATATCATAAATATACCACATATATCATCCATACGTCGCATAACATCACATGACACATATATCACAAATATACCACATATATCATCCATACGTTGCATAACATCACATATATCTTCAAAAACATTACATAACATCCAAAGCTCGTCCACGAGTACAACAAGCTACAATTACCACAAATCCATGACATTCAAACAGATGGGTGGGTCGAAGGACGGTGGACTGAAGGGCGTCACTTGTGGGAACAAGCTGTTGCGTGGGGAGCGTAGGTGACATGTTCACTAAGGCATTCGATGCCGTAGATAGGTTTTGCAAAAAGTAGAAAAGTTAGCAAACGAGATAAAAAATCAATTTCTTCAGGATCGTAAGTTTGTACGCTGTCTAGGTCTCTATGTGATTGTAAATGTAACAATGTTTCTAGATTACCAAGTTTATATGTTATCTAAGTCTCTAATTCTTAAAATAAATCAACAAGGTTATGAAGTAGGTTACCCGAGGAGTTACCGGAAACAGATGGGACATAGTTGGAGGTGGTGACAGTGGTCCTCCTGCTGCCAACCGAGCATGCATGCTTTGAATGTAAGCAAACAGGTTGGCCACATCCCCCTACTGCCACGCCGATTCCTCCTGTCGTTGCCTTCTCTCTTCGGCGAGCTCGACCGACAATACAAGTTTCCATCCCAATGTTACAATGCAGAGACAATTCATGATTAGAAATTGAATAATTGATTACTGAAGCAGAAATAACCTCAAGTCTTTGTACTTGTAGCTCTGCGACGGTCTATCGTGGACGGGGCGGTGGCTGGGTCCCTCGCTCGAAGCTTGGAGAGGGTGGGACAATTGCTCGTGTCCACAGTGCCATCGCCTACGACCAACCGACCATGCTTCTTACCTCCTCCCGCCCTCATGGCCACCTCCGCATCAATAGGATGGGCGCTCGGATCCCACTCGGCCCATAAAGTTGCCTTACCCACCTCGGTGTACGCAGTGATGCGGGAATAGACGGAGGGGTGGTTGTACGTCGATAGAGGGTTACTGGGGTCATAGGTGGCCTAAGTAGCCTTTTTCTAGTGGGTCATAGCCAACCCACGAACACAGGACATTCAGCGTCTCCATGTGCACAGGACTGCAAAAAAAGTTAATTACTATTTATGCATAATTAGGCGATACAACGAAGAAATGAATATGCAATACCTGTCGAGTCCTGTACTCCTCATTGCTAAGGCTGCCTTGGTGGTGAGATGGACGATGCATCAATGCACGCCAAGCTCGACCAGCATTGTGCAATTCCTCCTACTCCGGTGTGCACCACTTCTCCACTATGCGTTCCCAGCAAAAGGTGTCATTATGGTACCACGACGCAGGCACCTACACGATGACAAGTGACAAACATGTGAGAAAATCAAATAAAGCAATGTATGAAATCGGAGAATAATCTATATTTTTCTATAAGTATTGCTCACGTGTGAGGTTCACAGTCCTTGGCACTTCTTTTTTCATCTTTTGGCGAAGGATCGTGTTGTCGTGTGCCAGCGCTTTGCTGTGTGTTGCTCGCTGTGGCACACGACAAAGAAGCACTTCGTCGTGTGCCCGATAAAGAGCACACGGTAAAATATCTGGCACACGGCGAAATCCTATTTTTCATTATTGGCGCTAGCATGCTTCCAAATTTCAGCAATAAAAGTCTTGCAGCTGCAATGTTTACAATATAGAGAAAATTACCTATATAGCATCAATAAAACTTCAGCTTCCCTTTGTAGAAGCAAACTTGAAAATCTCCTTATGTATACAACAACAAAATTTTTCTTCCCTCTCTAGCACTTCATTACTCCGGCACCATCAGCCACTATCAAGAGCGAAGAGGGCCTACCATAGAAAAGACAAAAACGTCCTTTCCGTCTTCTGCATCGACTCAACCCGATCCGTCCAAACTAACTCAATCGAAACAAAAAAAAACGGAACAACACACCAAGGAGGCGGCGGCGGGCGGCCATGCCCTAGGCGTCGCGGGCGCGGGCGGCCTGCCCCCTAAACCCTGGCCAGCACCAGGCGAGCGCGGGCGGATCTTCTCGAAGGCTTGCTGCAGGCCGGTGCGGATCTCCACCCAGTCCAGTTCCAGATCAGCAGATGTAAAGGCAAGATGATTGCTCGGAACGTGTGCCATGATTGACCAAACGAGGACAGAGAGGCACAACCCTTGCCTGCCTGTTCTCGTCTGCGCCCGCCTGCCGCCCATCCTCCTACGGCGAGCAGAGCTGGGGACCGGGACTGTAGCTGCAGCATGCAACTAGTCCATCCATGGCCTCGCCCGAGCTGGTGGCTAACACCAGTAGTCCCCGTTTGTGGAGTTTGTCATTCTTCGCCTTTGCCTACCGACGGTTCATGTAGCGGCCATCCCCCGTTTGTGGGCCAGCAAGAAAAATTTTCACTACTACATAATCGCGGATCTGATAAAATGGCGTCCTAAACAGCAGCCCACAGTACCATAGTTTATGGAAACCATAGAGGGACAAAAATGTCTTTTTCTCTTGCAGTTAACACTGTTAAGTGCCATAGTAATGGAAGTGCTAGAGAGGGAAGAAAAATTTCATTGTTGCATACATAGGGATGTTTTCAAGTTTAGGTGTTACAAAGGGACTAGTAACGTGCGATACGCATGTGTTATATTTACTACATTTATATAAAAAATACAAATTTGAAATAACGTAGATATCAAACTCATAAATGTTCCAACAATTATATTCTATGTTTAAAATTATTGATCTTGCTACTTGGATCACATGTTAACAAAAATGACAAGACAATTGAGACAAAACAAAAACTATGCATTCAGAGTATAAAAGGCTTGAAATATTCCCAACGATTCAAGACAATATTCAAATTATCAAGCATCTACTCATAATTGATACATAATAGATGGAATATTTAAATGTTTGTATACGAAATTTAACAAGAAAAGTCTACGACATGAACTACTCCTCCTTTCATAAAATGTTGACGTTAGGACATGAAAAATGAACTGGAAAAGAACTAATTATGCTTGTCCGTACGTCATCAAATAAAAAATGGAGGGAGTACTTAACTTCTTTTATTACCTATATCATGTGATCTAATCAACCATTCTTGGACTTGATGAGGGAAATGCTTCCTCGTATATCATCCGGCAGTACACTAAGTGCTTCATTCCCATGTCATTCTAAAATATCTACTAAAAACATTCTCCGTAGGAATTTCCCATCCTACAATCATGCGCATAATTAATACTACAATATGTCTACACTAATATATTTTAATAACCAGATACTACAACATGTCATTAATTTATCGCCTCGATGAGAAATAGAGGATTTGTCTTTGCCATTCGAGAGAGACATGACAGACAATACTTGATGTCCAGTGATGTTCCTGATATAGTCATAATATTAGAGGTACATGAGATTACTTTATCACATGCAATAATTCATATCATATTTTATTACTAATTACTATTACTAAAGGATATAAAATATTGTATATTATTTTAATTACTTATCTCTAGCATGGATACATATTCATTACTAACTATTGCTAGAAAATAAAAAAAAACTGGAATGTATTCTTTCAAATACCTATCCATGGCATGGATTCCATCATCCAAGACTTCCTTATTCCAAGTACACCCGGTCGCGAACTTCATGCCCACTCAATGTTTGACACACAAGTGAAAAAATGGGAACATGTCATTGAATTTATTTACAAACCTAGTAAAGTCGTACTTCTCAGTCCACTACGGGATTGGATTGTGATCATACAAACCAAGATACCCATCTTTATATCGAATTACAAGCAGACAGTAGGCACCAATATGATGTAGGGGTATATAAATCTGTAGACTATAACTTGTACTTCTCGTAGTGGTTTTCGTCTTGCCTCGGTCATATGAGACAAAGTAAAAAAAAAAAGGACACAATCAGTGTTGTAAGCTCCCACGCAACGTGAACTGGAGAAGAATTATATGAGGCAAATCTTACCCCTGCAATAAATTGTAGAGGTTGCATCGAGCCCAGGACCTCTTGGCACAGGTGGGGTGACTTAAGCACTGCGCTAGGGATGATGTCCTTAAACTGAAGAGATTGATACTGAAAAATATTTTTATACTGGAGTAATATGCTTACAGTAAATGGGAAGAATGCTACCAAGAAGTGAAATGATAGAGAATGATTTGTACAAACCCTTGGCAGGCTTAGAAAGCAATAAGTATGAGACTGGTCTAATAAGCACCACAACATCAGTGCCAAGTAGCATAAAGGGATAAAACATAGTTGCACAAACATCCTTTCTACAGGTACAGGGTGGGTATAAAAAACCCAAGTAATGTGCAGGGTCATAACAAAAACTCACTGGGATGCTCAGCCATTGTTCTTAGGAAAGAATACGTCGTTGGACCATGCAGACATCTCCTAGTGAGGAATAAGCAAGTGATAGAACATGGGCAAGCTCAGCCTGCAAAGTAACGAAAAAAATTACTAAATGTTTTACCTCACTAACTCACGAGAAGCAAAATAAAATTATGAAGTTATTGGTGAGCGCATTTTCTCAGCTAAGTGAGGTACATATTACTGTCTCATGATGAAACATGATAGCAAGTACTCCCTCCTTTACTAAATTGTTGTCGCCATTGACTTTTTCATGGCGTTTGACCATTCGTCTTATTCAAAAAAATTCTTCAAATACAAAAAGTAATATGCTACATTTCAAGTTTCTTTAGTGATAAAACATATTCCAACAAAATATATGATATTTGTTAAACTTTATTTGAATACGACAAATGGTCAAACTTAACAAAAAAGTCAACGGCGACAACAATTTAGTAAGGAAGTACTATATAATAAACTGGGAATTAGACCTTTTACAGAAAGGATAATTCTAACACATATTATTTGCAGAAGTGTATTGTATAATAAGCAGGTAGATAGACCTAACCTAAATCTTGTAACACTGATGGCTCTGTGATATTGAGGATAGGCCGTTGCATGGAGTTCCTCAAGATTCAATGCTGAACATTAATTAGAGGAGAATACTATGAAACATGTAAATAAATATTGTATATCAGAATGTTAAGCTATCAGATGTTATAGTTTAAATTATGTTGGGCATTGTTGCACATATAATAATTTGTTAAAATAAAAGGAAACTTACCATCACTATGTGTTTGATCATGCACGGTGTTTGTAATTTGCGAAGGGTATCTCGTTGCAACCTCCTCGCAAAGCTGTCGGTAAACCTGTAATTGACCGGGTCTCTCGGTATCTTCTCCTGGACCATGTAGTAAGGCTCTTGCAATCAATTTTAGCATTATAACGCTACCTGTAAATGAGCTTATTTCTTTTGTTGCCTACTATACTTAAGAATCATAAAAGATAAAGCCATAATTAAAAGTATTGTCTATTATGAAAACCTATGAAAAAACATATAATTATTAGGTAAAAGATGATAGAAAATGTTGAACTTAAAACTCAAAAAAGCAACACCCTGAGACCAAGGCAAAATTACCAAAAATTATTAGCCATGGGAGAGCATAAATCTGCATGATGCATAAGATCCACTAATGCAAATTGCTAGCAAAAATAATAAGCAAAAAGCAGAAAAATAAACTTCTAACGATTACTCAAAACTTAGCGGACCCATAAGAGATGATGATGGTACCTTCTACCACGTAGTTCAATTCGACGGTTCAGCCACCACACGTATGGAGCACCCTAATGTCAGCAGCAGGGAGGAACTCCAAACAGGGATCACACTCGCATTGGCGGCATGCCCTATCTAGGGCACTCCATGTCATTGACATTGCTAATAAGATAGATAAGACAAAGTATAACAGGAAAAACTATTAGCCATAGGAGATTAAACTTCTATCAATTACTCAAGAGTTAGCTGAACCATAAGATACGATGATGATGGGAAGGAGCCAAATTAAAAATTATTATTGTAGCATGCATTTTAGTTACATTTTGTTTTAAAACCACCAAGATATACTTGATCAACCCTGAGGCTAGCATGCATAGGAAATCATCACAGTTTAATAAAATAAAAGCATGCATCTATCTAAGGACACTATATACTCATCACTGTTACATCTAAATATTATTCTTGTGAGGTATATATGTGATCCATAGGAATCTGATGTTTAGAATTACACAATAACAACAATATAGATAGATAGAAAGAACAGGGAGAAACTATGCATATTTTGTTAATTACTCTCTATCATATGCTAAAATTATAGTCAGTATGGTTTGTGATATTCGGAAGAAACCTGCAATACTTAGCATTATGGGGGATGCATACCTTGTGATGTTAGCTTGTCCGCTGGGCCCTCTGCAAGGATCACCCTGCAACCTCCTCTCCTGCAAGCATCAAAACATTAAGAGTGAAATAATAAAGGAGGTAGTGGTGAACTCAGCAAAATTCCTTGGAAGGCTAGAGGCGAAGCCCTGACGTATGTGTGTCTGCGTCCATAGTGCAGCAGTTGGCCTACCAGAGCGCGATAGTGTATAATCAATAGAACTACAAAGGAAATATGATGACAGGGTAATCTCAACGAAGCTCACCAATCTGTTACTAACAATGAAATAAGATGATAGGGTTCATGCAGTGCCTATAGATCTTAAACAATTCATGCATTGCTTACAAATCTTGAACTTGAGGACGCATTCAGTGGCAAGGGCGACATTCCAACAGCTCTGCACATCAATACAGGTCCGGATCAAGCTCACAAAAACAGATTGATATGTGGATCATGGAACGGAGTATAGATCTGGGTGAAACTCAAGCATGCAATATATACCTTGTGCTGTTTGCTTGTCCGCTTGGGCCTTGCAAATGGTCCAGAAGTTGGTCGAGCTGGCCGCCGCTGCCCTTCCGTGGAAGCTGGGGAGGAGGAGGGTTGTGGCTTCCGTGTAGGGAAGGCCGTCGTGCTTGTTGCGCCGTTGTGTTGAAGAGAATCAGAGTAGCACCTGGGTCGCCGCCACGCCACAGATGCGCTGAGCAATCTCGACTTCTCCAGCTCGACCTCGAAGCCGGCCTTCGTTAGAGATCGCAACGGTTGTGTGCGGATTGATGGCGATCTGAGCGATGTTTCGTTTCGTGTGACGTTTTTGGTGATAATGGGCAAGCACGCCGTTTGGAGACCAGAGATCCTCCTGCATTATGGATTGGTTATGGATTGTTATAGATGAGAGGGTAGAAAGGATTAGCAAGTTTGGAAACAATAGCGACAGTGTGGGAGCAAGTTTGGAAACAATGGTGGTAATGCGGGAGCAAGTTTGGAAACAATAGCGGTAGTGCGGAAAGAGCAATTACGAGAGGGTAGAATCTTTGGTGAAAAAAATTAAAAATTGAAGGACAATCTCAATGTAATTTGCGTAAACATTGTAGCATAAACAATGACTGGGCCTATAATTATAGGGAAAATAAGGAAATAGCTATTGTAGATGGATTGGATCAACGGTATAGATCGATGGGTATCAAAGGTTGTCGGTAAGAGAAGAAAAGAGAAATAAAAAAAGATGTTTATTCTTTAACAGGTAGAAGAAGAAGAGGAAGTTTTCGTGATGCTTTATAGGTAATTTTCTCTACAATATATGTCCTCAGCCGGGGCGTAAGTCCCGTTTTCCATATGCAACCCAGATGGCAGATATCGGATGTAGGGGTTTCAGTTGTTTAATTTGTAGGTGTGCAAGATCATCTCCCAAAGTCAGATTAGTCTAACATACAACCTTTACCACAACACTGTCATTGTCCGTGTCATGCAGGCATGCAGCTCATTCATTCAGAAGAAAGAACATAATTAGTTACCGAGAGAGTAGCTCTGCTCCTTCAAGAAAGGCAGGAACCTCCGCCAAACACACTGAAATTTACTGGACGACAGTTTTTTTTAAGACCTACTGGACGACAGGTTGTGCCATCAAAAATGAATGCCGATGGCATATCCATACATGCATTCCTGGAGACTCTTCCATTCCAAAGAGACCTTGGTACATTTCAAACACCCATACAACACAGTTTTATGGCAGAGCATCTCAGGTCATGAACCTCTTGAGGCTTTTATAACTCAACATAGCAATACACTCCAAGAAAGTTATAAAACAAATCAAGGTTACCATATACGTGTACTACATTATTAGTACTAACATCTGCCAATCTAAGCAGATTCAATATCCAAGTTGCTTTCCATCATTTAAGTATGACGCGATCAACATTTTGCTACCGATAATTGCTCTTTCAGGTTTGTAATATTGTCTGCCAAAAGCAATAAAAATATAGTGTTTAACTATCAATACCCTGCTATAATCTATAGAGATCATGTTGGTTGCTCTCACACCTCCGGGCCAGGTTGGGCACATGGGCCAGGCTGAGGAAAGCCAGGCTAAGATGATGCAGTTTACAAAAGTAATCTCGTGTTTGGTTGGCTTCACAAGCTAGCCAGGCTGATCTGGGTTTTGATTGGATCCCTGCACAAGAAAGATAAAGCTTACCTTGCATGTCTATATGGTCACATTACCACCTCGATCATTGAAAAAATGAGAAAGAAATAAATAACAAAGCAAATCTAAAATCAGATCGAGCTTTGCTCACTTAAGAGGAAAAGAAAATATCAAAACATTGTCCACGTAGTTTCAAAGACTGACCTTCGTCAAACTGACAAAGACATCACAAAATTGCGGCCAGAAATTGTAAGTATCCGAACAAAAATGAATTGAGTTTTGCCCCATTGATTAAAACATCATCACAGCCAACGGCCAGAAATTGGAAGTATCCAAGGAAAAATGGATGGAGTCTTGCCCCATTTATTAAACAACATCACAGAATCATAGAAACAAGGCTCAGATATTCTACAGAAATGCCCTACATGCGCTCAGATTGCGAAGGAAAAACAGTCCAAGGATGATGTATCTGTGACAGACCCGTCTCACGAAGAGTCGTTTCCGTCACCAGGATCATCATGGGTGGCATCACGCGCTGTGATACCCGATATTACAACATACAAACATAAGCATAGCACAATGAATATAAGTACAAGTCTCTTACATTCATCCCAAGTACCTTAGTACATCAGAGTCTCATGAGCATCGGAAGCTAATAAGTTTGGAAAACAATTAAACAGCGGAAGCATAAAGATACAATCGCACTCTCGGCAAAACATCACGGGCACCCGGCAGAGACAGATGTTCTTGCCCCAGAACATCTTACCGGCACATCAACTCCTCTATTCATCCGGGCCGCACCACTCCCAAGTGTAGTGGCCGTCACCCGAAGTCTCCTCCTGCCGGACGTTGTCGCCGACGTCAAAGTCCTGTCCCATGGGGTACTCGAAAACCACATAGAGCAAGGCCCCGAGCAACTAGAGCTCAGCAAGACCGACCCGTCAAAGTGGCCAACTACAGCCGACTCCTAGACATGCAAAGGCCAGGGGGATAGGATACATTTAAGCACTAAGCTGGCCTACGAGTGCATCCTTACTTTCAACTTTTAGCAGTTTAATTAAGTTGCATCGAAAGAATAAATTTAATTTGCACTAAGCTACTGCATTACATGTTTCCAAACAAGTAATTAAGCAAATCAGCAAATTAATCATAATCATCATCATCAATGTTCCTCTTCTTACTACGTTCCGGCGGACGAGATAAGTGGTACTCGTTATCGTGAGGGGCAGCGATTCGAATTGATTTACATCCTGCAGGAGAAACCTGTCCGCACGTCACATACGTGCTTCCCGGAAGCCGCATGAGACAACCTTTCGCTCAGTGCACCATAAGGTCGTCCGGGTCCTACCGCCCCGAGAAGGGTCCCTCACGCGATGCCGTCCCGGACGTCATCCGTGAGTAGAGTGCTCCCTCCTCTCCTCCCAAAAACCGCCTAGTAACCAAGGGAGTAGGGAAATCTTTCAACCTTACAGCAATCCATCGCTACATCGGTTTATCGGGCCCATAAACTCCAGCATGCAAAACAGTACGTTCAAACTTATCCACATGGGCCGGACACGACGCGGTCCTTGTGTGCACGTACGGGGATACAACCTTGAAGACTCTTTCAGTCCTTCACTTTCCACCTAGTTGCCCGTCCGGCCTCCAATTTTTCTATTCTCAACTTGATACTTAGCATCGGGTCCCAAAAATGTGATTGTCCTATCTACGAGTGGTCTCCGTACCACTCGACGAATCATCGCCCTATTTAAGCAAGCATCTAGCGTAGGGTGATCGAACCAGGATAAACATGATCCTATCGCATGCTAGGATTTCATCACAACTCCTCGTAGACCAAATGCACAGTACGGACCAACAAGAGCATAGTGATGAAAATAAAATACTTAAATTAAAAGGTTGTGCACCGGGCTTGCCTTGAGCTTGACCCCGATCAGCTGGGTCAACAACAGCAGCAGCTTCGGCGCCTCCTCGCCGGTTACCACGTTCACCACCGCCGCTACATGATGCAAAGGTGATGTGTAAATTTTGATGAAAACATGACATTGAATATTTTACGGAATACGTGCGGATTTCATCAAATACATTTAATTCATGAGTATAAATTAACGTGGTGTCCAGCAGGGTGAAAATGATTTAAGGTGATTATTTACTTTATCTCCTTCATCAACTCCCATGAAGCATTTAAATCATTATCACATGTGCAAGAAAAATAATCCATTGATCCTAGCAAAACTAGATCAAATAGCAATTAAATTGCTCCTGATCCTTAGGCACATGATATATATAATAATTAACTTAAGCTTCATAATTTGGGGTAATTAATTAATTAACTAAGCATTTATCTTAAGTTTCCTAAAAAGAATTTTGACCTAAATAAATTGCTTCTGAGAATGCCAACCGAATGCACCATAAAATAGTACATGTCTCAAGGAGTCCAACAAAATTTAGTTTGCAATTTTTGGAGGTCTAGAACTCTAGATATGAATTTTCTAAGTTTAAATGAATTTTAGAACTATTTACGAAAATGCCACCCGGGATTTAATTTGAAAAATTCGCGCTCTGTGCCACATAGCGGACCACGGGGTTCTGGATCCGCGTGTGGCTATGGCCACACGGGATCCGGGCCGTGTGGCCCGCCCTGTGGCCTCGCCGCGCGCGGCCGGAGGCGGCGGCGCGGCTAGCCGGAGCGGCGTCCGCGGCTCGCGGCCCAAGGCCGGGGGTGCTCTAGATGCGGCATGGAATGGCGCAGCTTGGGGTGGGGTTGGGTTGACGGGACCCTCACCGGAGACGCGGCGCGTCGGGCGGCGGCGGTGCGGAGAGGTCCGGCGGGGGTGCTCGTCGCGGAGGAGGAACGGATGGAGGAGCGGCTTGGCCGTGGAGCTTCACTAGAGCATGGGCTCTCCCGTCCTAGCCTCCCCTTTGGATGAGCTCGGCCGGAGATGGTGGACGACGTGGAGGTGGCGGCGGCCGGAGCTCCGCGGCCGGGAAAAATGGAAACCCGGCTACCTCGCGAGACAAGGGAGAAGGGTTAGGGTTTAAGAAGAAGCTCCATCATCTTGCGGACGCACCGGAGCAAGAACGGGAGGAGAAAGCTCACCGGAGAGGAGTATTTTGGCCGCGACGGCAATGGCGGCCGGGGAGAGCTCGTTACGGACTTCTTCGAAATTGATTTGGTTTCGCTCGCCATTTTTGGGGATTTTTGGTCGTGGAGCAAGGTAGGGATGAGGCGGCTCCCGCGGCGTGCTTGGCCCGACCTACGGCGGCCGGAGGGGACGGGGCGGCGAGCTCGCGAGGCGGCGGGAATGGCGGGTGGGGGTGGGGGAGCTCGGGAGGTGGAGGAATGGGGAGAGGCGGGTGTTCCGACCGGGAGCGGAGCCTCCCTTTGTCCCCCGACCAGGTGGGGTCGGGCCAGGGAGCTGCCGCCACGCGGCGCCGGCGTACGGCGCCGGTCGGGCGCGGGCGCGGCCCGGCCTCGCCCGGAGTGGCTGACCCGTGGGGCCCGCGGGTATATGCTTTGGCATCTTTTCTTTTTCCCCCAATTTTCAAACGTGGCCCAATTCAAATTTGGAAAATCAAATACGAGGCCTTCCCAAGCTCAAAAATTAAAGGAGATAATTTTGTTGAAAAGTGTAACTCTAGAAAGTGACATGCACGAAGAGTTTACTCCAAAATCCTTTCTAGATTAATTCTGAAAATTCAGAGAAAAGGCTTAAATGCTAAGTTTGTCTGATTTATTTGGGGTATCAAACCTTGATGAAATCTAGTCGGGGTTTTCCCTAGATTTTTCGTTTGCCATGCCCTACAACATATATTTTTGGCTGACCATACTTGTATGGTAGAAATTTGAGTTGTAGTTCAAACCAAAGTGGTTTTGAATTTATTTACTGCCCAAAACACTTTGCATGTCAACGAATTTTCTTGGGTGGGCTAATCCAGACCTGAGGTTAGTTTTAAAAATGCTAACTCAAAAAAATTAGGACACGGAGTGTCATAGCCCTCTCCCCTTAAAGAAATCTCGTCCCGAGATTGCAATTAAACACGGAGGAGGTGATTTGCGTACCTCTAGGCTGAAGCGGAAACTTCGGGTAGTGGGTGCGAAGAAAATCTTCAGACTCCCACGTAGCCTCCCTTGCGGAGTGATGGCTCCACCGAACCTTGAAAAATTTCGAGTGCCATTTCGGGTAACTCTTTCCTTGGTATCAACAATCTTGACTGGCCGCTCGGAATAGGTCAAATCGGGCTGCAATGGTACCACTTCATCCAATACTCGATCAACGGGCGCTTTGAGGCACTTCTTCAATTGCGAGACATGGAAGACGTCATGCACACCGGCGAGAGTGTCGGGTAGCTCAAGCTTGTAAGCAACCACACCACATCCGGCCACTATGGGGTAGGGTCCGATGTAGCGCGGTGAGAGCTTGCCTCTCACGCCAAACCTTTGTACACCTTTAGTCGGTGAGACTCGAAGATATACAAGGTCACCCACTTTAGACTCAAGTGGTCGGCGTCTTTTATCCGCATAGCTCTTTTGTCTTGATTTCGCTGCCTTGAGGTTTGCTTGTATTTCCAAAACTCGCTCCTCGACTTGTTGCACAAGTTCTGGCCCAAAGATAGTTCTTTCTCCGGACTCGGACCAGCTGAGTGGAGTACGGCATCGGCGGCCATAGAGAGCCTCAAACGGTGCCATCTTAATGCTCTCTTGGTAGCTATTGTGGTAAGCAAACTCTGCCAAAGGTAAGCATTCATCCCATTTCTTGTCGTGATCCGAACATAAGCTCTCAACATGTCTTCCAATATCCGATTCACTCTTTCCGTCCGACCGTCGGTTTGTGGGTGGTAAGCCGAGCTTCGAATCAATTTCGTTCCTAGGGAGGCATGAAGTTGCTCCCAGAAACGCCCCACAAACTATGTTCCTCGATCAGAAATGATTGTCCTGGGTACACCATGCAAACACAAGACCCGCTCAATGTACAAGCTGGGCATACTTAGGTGTTCGGTAGCGCGTGCTCATAGGTATGAAATGTGCTACCTTAGTCATTCGATCGACGATCACCCAATTAGAATCAAACTTCCGAACTGTGGTAGGCAAGCCAACAATAAAGTCCATGCTGATGTCATCCCACTTCCAAGATGGTACGCTGAGTGGCTGCAGCGGCCGGCGGGTCTCAAATGATCAGCCTTGACCCGTCGGCAAGTGTCACACTCGGCGACGTAACGAGCAATTTCCCTTTTCATCCTTGTCCACCAATACCACGTCCGAAGATCATGGTACATCTTATTGCTGCCGGGATGCATAGCATATTTGGCTAGGTGAGCCTCATCCAAAATCTTCTTACGTAGCTCGGGAACTTTCGGCACTACGATGCGGTCTTTGAACCAAACGACTCCCGCATCGTCCTCACGGAAACATGCCACTTGCCTATCTCCCTCTTTTATCCTCCTCTTGAGGTGAGCAATGCAAGTATCGGCTTTCAGTGCTTCTACCACTTCCTCTCGCAAAGTGGGTATCAAAGCCAAGTTGTAGAGCGACCCGTGGGGCACAACTTGGATGTAATGCCCATCCGCGATCGATCGAGTGGCCTCGAAGGAGGTTACAATGTGCCTTCCTGCTGAGTGCATCTGCAACGACATTAGCTTTGCCGGGGTGGTAGTGCACTTCCAACTCATAATCTTTAATCAATTCCAACCAACGGCGCTGTCTCATGTTCAGATCGTCCTGAGTGAATATGTACTTCAAACTCTTGTGATCGGTGTAGATACGAACGAGATTGCCCAACAGATAATGTCTCCACACCTTCGGAGCGAGTACAACTGCCGCTAACTCTAGATCATGAGTAGGGTAATTCTGCTCGTGCTTCCGGAGTTGCCGAGAGGTATAAGCAACAACTCGACCCTCCTGCATGAGAACTCCACCCAAACCTCTGCCCGATGCGTCGCAGAAAACATCAAAGGGCTTCTCAAGGTCCGGCTGTGCTAGCACGGGGCGGATGTCAATAATTTCTTCAAAGTCTCAAAGGCTTCTCGACAAGCCGACTCCACTCAAACTTCTTCTCCTTCTTCGAAGCTCGGTCATAGGTTTGGCAATTTTGGAGAAGTTCGGAATGAACCTCCGATAATAACCAGCCAATCCTAGGAAACTACGAATACGTGAGTACGGACTTAGGAGCTTCCCATTTGAGTACGTCCTGCACTTTGCTTGGATCAACGGATATGCCCTCCTTCGAAATGATGTGACCCAAGAATGGAACTTCCTTAAGCCAGAATTCGCACTTGCTGAATTTAGCATACAAGCTGGTGGTCTCGCAATCTTTGGAGAACAATGCGAAGATGCTCGGCATGCTCTTCCTCGGATTTGGAGTACACTCGGATGTCATCAATAAAGACTACCACAAACTTGTCAAGCTCGGGCATGAATACCGAATTCATAAGATACATGAAGTGTGCCGGCGCATTTGTCAACCCAAAAGACATCACCAAATACTCATACAGGTCGTACCGCGTAGAGAAGGCTGTCTTAGGCACATCTTCCGCCTCGATCTTGATCCGGTGATAACCTGAACGCAAATCGATCTTAGAGAATACCTTAGCTCCCATCAACTGGTCAAACAAGATATCAATGCGAGGCAATGGATACTTGTTCTTGATCGTGACTGCATTGAGGGGCCGTTAATCCACACATAAGCGCAAAGTCTTGTCCTTCTTCTTGACAAATAGAGCCGGACATCCCCAAGGTGAGGAACTAGGTCTAATGTAACCTTTGTCTAATAGTTCCTTTAACTGCTCTTTTAATTCCGCCAATTCCTTGGGTGCCATTTTGTATGGTCTCTTTGAGATCGGAGCCGTGCACGGCTGCAACTCGATCTTGAACTCTATATCCCTGTCCGGAGGCATTCCGGGAGATCCTCGGGAAACACATCGGGAAATTCACGGACAAGCTGGAATATTGGTCGGGCCCTCAACAATAGCCTGATGTACTGCGGGAGTACAGTTCTTGGGATAGGTCAATCGAAGAACCTCCCGACCATGCAATGGGGAATTCAAGCTGACAGTGAAAGCATCTATATCCAATACAGCCTTGTGACTCTTCATCCAGAACATACCTAGAATTATGTCAATGTTGCTCCCCTCAAGAATCATACAATCCGCTGGGTAGACCTTGGCCTTCAACATAATGGGAACCTTTTTAACCTCATACGTCGCGGGTGTTTTCCCTCCCGCGAAGTAATCAAGTAACGGGATCTCATAAGGCTACGAGGTAACTTCCACTTGTTCACATACGACTCGCCGATGAAATTGTGCGTCGCCCCGGAATCAAACAATATAAGAGCAGGGTGATTTCGAACAGAAAACGTACCAGCCATCACAGGAGCGTCGTCCGGTATCTCCTCCGTGGACGTGTAGTTCACACGCCCTGTCTTCGTTGGGGCTCGGTTGTTGTTCCCGCGCTGCTGGTTAGGAGCATTGCCCCGCTGCTGATAGGGGCAATCCCTAACGAAGTGTCCTGGGCGGCCACAACCAAAGCAAGGGGCTCCGGGTGGCGGTGGACGGTTCCCGACGACATGCTGAGCGGGACGGGGTGCTTGGGGCACGCTGTCCCATCTGCTGCTGCTGCGGGGGCCTGCTGCGGTGGGGGCCTCGTGGGGTGCCGATTGACGCGGCGCCACCATAGGCTGAGAGCGGTAGCGCTGTCCGGAGGGGTCGGTGTAGATCATGCGATACTTGGCCGGGGGTGGGTTGGATGGCCCCGTAGCACTCGTGGATCTCTTCTTCTCCGCCTGGACCCTGCGGTAGCCCTCCTCGGCGAGGATGGCATTGTTCACGAACTCCGAGAAGCTACCCGCCATGTTAAGGGTAAGGCGGTCCTGCAACTCAGCACCGAGTCCCTCCATGAAGCGGTCCTTGCGCTTCCGATCTGTGTCCACCGGCTCGGGGGCATAGAGCGCCAGCCGGTTGAACTGCTGGGTGTACTCGTGGACGCTGCGGCCTCCCTGGGTGAGAGCCATGAACTCTCTCGCCTTCCGGCGCATCACACCCGCCGGTATGAAGTGAGCGCGGAAGACCCTCTTGAAGTCCTCCCGGGTGGTCTGCGTGTCGGCGGCCGAGTGGCCAGGTGGGTAGCCCACCAAGCACTAGCAGCGCCCTCCAGCTGCTGCGCTGCGAAGAGCGTCTTCTGCACTTCCGTGCGGTGGAGCAGTCCAAACTTGGACTCGGTGAGGCGGATGAAGTCCTCCGCCCTCATCGGCTCGCCGGAGCCGTCGTACCTCGGGGGCTGGGTTCCCGGGAACTCCTGGTATGAGGCCTCCCGCGGCGCCGCGTCGCGGTTCCGGCGCCCGCGGTTGCCGTCCCCGGCAGGTACCTGCTGACGGAGTTCCCGCAGGAACTCGTTCTGCTGCTGCTGGTTGTCTCGCATGGCCGCGAGAAACCGGGCCATCATGTCCATAGGGTTAGGGACAGGTGGCGGCGGGGTGCTTCGTTTCCCGCACCTTGGGCCGAGCTCTCGAGCCTTTCGCCATGGAGATCGTTGGTGTTGCGCGTTCTCACCATTCTGTCAAGCAAAATCGCGAAATCCGTTAATCCAGTTGATTCGCAAAAGAATACACATTTGACATAGGGTAACCAAATGCGCAATTAAAATAAGCCAACAGCAGTAGTAAAACCAATGTAGTAATGCGAAATTTTACAAAATGAGAAACATCATCATCCCACACATCATACTGCATTAACATAGTTCCAAGGTTGCACCATAACTTAATACATAATCACCAATACCACAGTACGATCACGTTCCAGCTAAACAAGTTCCGATTACAACAAAAGGGAAACAAGATACAAGTAGGGAGATCGGCTGCAATTTCCCTTCAACGCGCACTAATGTGCCGCTCAATCCTCCTCTGCATCATCGGGATCCTCAAGCTGTTCTCCCCGACGGAGAAACAAGGTCACCCGAGGTCCTGGTCCACGCGGACCGTACGCGGTGAGGAAACGTAAGTAGCGGGCGTCGGCTGCGTCTCGCGACGCTGCTGCCTCGTCTCGGGCCCGAGCTGTAGCCTGCACCTCCTGCTGCAGGTTTGCCACGAGAGTCTGCTGCTGCTGGAGCTGCTCGCGGAGTGTCGTGTTCTCCGCGGTGAGCGAGGTGACCTGCTGGTTCCTCCGAGCAACTCTAGCGTCGTTCTCTCGCATGGCTCCTACGAGGATGTTCACCTCTCTGCTCCGGAACTCGTGCTGACGGTATAGCTCATTAGCATAGCACGCGGTGTTCGCCAACATGGGGCTGTAGTGAGGTGTGGTGGGGTCACACAACACCGCCATGCGGCGTCTCCAGCGGCTATCGTAGGGGTCGCTGACTGGTAGGTACAAGTGCGGCGTCCCTACAAGGTCGGCGGCGTGAAGCTCACAAAACCTGGTGAAAGCCTCCAACGCTGCTGCGTCCCATGCGCTGTAAATCGCGAGGCTCGTCGTGGTCACCGTCCACGACTCCTGGCGTGGGGGTATCGCCTTGCCCGACACAGCCACGTGCATGGTACAAGTGATCATCCCTCGCTCCACAAACTCCTTCCCTACATAGGCAGGGGGCTCGGTGTAGCCTAGCGAGTGCATAGCCCGCCACAGCATCACGGGTAAACCCCCGCGGTACAAGCAATCGGACCACATCCATCCGTTGTCCAAAACCTCAACTTCATCACCCATCTGTAACGAGATAAGATTTCCAAAATCAATAAAAGACTTGCGATCATGGAATAAGTATGTGAGGAATGTTTTAATACGGAAATTAAGTGCAACGAAAAATCACAATCTAGCACAAACATGCCACAATTTCCATAACATTCATAGTTCATACATCCATTGCCACTAGCCATACAAATACACTCACACCTCCAATTACCCCTCACTAAGTGGTACTACTCGATTTAGTCCAGCTATCGAGCATCAAAATAATCTGCTACCAGCTGCCAGTCAATCTACTCCTAACACCCTCCTGCCGAAGGAGGTCACTCCTACGGGTCATCGACGTCGGACGCGTCGTCGTGTGGTGGAGGTGGTGCCAGGGCAGCCTGCAATTGCTGCTGCAACTGCGCGACCTGCTGCTCCAACGTCTGAATGTCGTGGTGCTGCTCCTGCTCCAACTGCTGGGCAACCATCAAGTTGGTCCGGAGGTGGTGGATATAGTGCTCCTGCTGAGCCACTCGCGCGTTGCGGCCCACTAGCTGCTGGCATGCCTCATCGCGCTCCCGGGTCCGGTAGTCCCTCTCCTGCCGGAGCTCGTCTCGCTCCTCCAGCAAGAGGTTACGCTGAACCAACAGGGCATCTCTCTCACGGGCGAGGTCATCACGCTCGTCCGCGACTCTCGCGACCTCCCGAGTCTTGCTGTGCAGACCCTGGATCGCGTCGGAGCGCTCCTGTGCGAGAACATCCATGCGCTACCTTAGCTCGCGACGGACCATGGACAACTCGTGCACACGGTCCCGAAGGCACGAAGCCATCGCGTTCGCGTCCCGGTGTATCCGGAACGCCTCGCGAGCGTAGCGAGCAACGCCGTGGTAACCCAACTCCGTGCGGGCAATCCTCCTGAGACGGCGCTCGACTACCTCGTCGAAGTAGTCAAGTGTCGGGATCAGCTCAAAGGGGGTGCCCGACAAGGAGTCTCCGTGAGAGGTCACAAACTCCGACAAAATGAGCTGAGCTATCTTAGCTCGGCTCCGGTGGGTGTCCTTGGAGAACACTTGGTACTCCGTGAACCCTCCCTGCTCGTCGGGGTGGTTAGCAACCTCCGCCTTCACCTTGTGAAGGAAGACCCCAGAAACTTGGATGTGCTGTGTGAAGTACAGCGGGGGCTGGGTGTGTCCAAGAGTCTCCAACAGCACCCACAGCAAACCTGGGGAAGTCTCTGTCAAAGCCTCCTCCCCGGCGGACCACGTGATGTCGGCGTGACCGCGGTCGGACTCACTGTCGGACGGCATATGCGAAAGGTAAGAAAGAAATTTTACCACGTAAGCATGACGCACTGAAATAGAATGTCAATCCAAGGGCAGCATGTGAACAAACAATGATATCAATTATCAAATGGTAAGTTATTCTCCATTAAATCAATTCCTGTCCCGGCGGTCCAACGCCGTACAGTCAACAAAACTGTACATTTTATCCCAGAAAATGATAGAATTGGTCCTTCCTCATACTAGCAATAATTTAGCTTATCCTCTCAGCTTTCCATCGGGTATTTGATCACCCCATTCCGCCAAGCGAGCGAAAAGTTATGAGTGTTACTCGACAGACTGTCCATTCTGAACGGAAAGCTGTACATCAAGTAAGAACTGAGCAAAACGACCAGATCGGTTCGGAACTGGTCCTCCAAATGAGCACAAAAGTTGTGACTCATGTTTCAACCCTTCCAATGAGTACAAGATCACCAGTACCCAACTCATGAGCACAAAGATATGGCCAAAACGGTACCGACATACGATTCTGAAAACAGAGTCGAGGCAGTTCCAGTTCAGAGGGAGGAATCTGAGATTTTCAACCCTGCAACCTCAAAACCAGCCTTTCCTCAGACTACCGAAGTTGTAGCTCGTGATTCAAGCTTTCCAGAAAGTGCTCATTTGCCTTATTCCGACATTCGAGCTGGGAGTTATGGGGAAAACCAACCAGGCTGTCGTTCTGAAAATAGAAACAGCACCTCTGAACCAAGCAGAGCATAACTCCCTCTCTCTGGATCCAAACAGCACCAAACCACGTCCAAAAATTAGTTGCCTTCTTAGGGTTTCCTGAACATCTGGAATTACTCGAATCGGAGGTTCGAGCAAAAAGTTACGGATTTTCTTAGCTTAGCTAGTTTTCTGAAATTTCTGTGGTTATAAAATTTAGACTTTTAAGGTTGCCATTTTTATCATGAATGCACCTTATTCATCCTATACGTCCTTACCACGAAAGAAACAAATAATTATACCGTCTCAACGGTGTTCGAATTTCGGGGTGGCAACCCGCACTCAATCACATAAGTCAGTCTAAATTATCGACTCACACCTACTAGCGTTGTTATGTACCTGCAGAAGATTCATTCCAGAAACAGTACATCAAATTCAAAAGAAACTACAAAAATAAACACAGTTCTACAAGTAACGACCCATAGAAAGGATCGCCCCGTGGTATGCCACGAGCCAACATTGTCCCGTATTCTCCGTCCGCGGGCACGGACCGCTAATTTAAAAGCAGACATACCCGAGCCACAGCCGTAGATGCAAGTAATTAAACAATCATAACACATGGTTAGCTTTGCCACTGTTACGACTAATATAGTCCTTACGGGCACGACCTCACACGGTAACGTCCTAGTTTCCGAAAATACGTGGCTTAAGGTGTTGTAATATCCCCATGACGGCTCGATACCACGCTGTGACAGACCCGTCTCACGAAGAGTCGTTTCCGTCACCAGGATCATCATGGCTGGCATCACGCGCTGTGATACCCGATATTACAACATACAAACATAAGCATAGCACAATGAATATAAGTACAAGTCTCTTACATTCATCCCAAGTACCTTAGTACATCGGAGTCTCATGAGCATCGAAGCTAATAAGTTTGGAAAACAATTAAATAGCGGAAGCATAAAGATACAATCGCACTCTCGGCGAAACATCACGGGCACCCGGCAGAGACAGATGTTCTTGCCCCAGAACATCTTACCGGCACATCAACTCCTCTATTCATTCGGGCCGTACCGCTGCCATGTGTAGTGGCCGTCACCCGGAGTCTCCTCCTGCCGGACGTCGTCGCCGACGTCGAAGTCCTGTCCCATGGGGTACTCCGAAAACCACATAGAGCAAGGCCCCGAGCAACTAGAGCTCAGCAAGACCGACCCGTCAAAGTGGCCAACTACAGCCGACTCCTAGACATGCAAAGGCCAGGGGGATAGGATACATTTAAGCACTAAGCTGGCCTACGAGTGCATCCTTACTTTCAACTTTTAGCAGTTTAACTAAGTTGCATCGAAAGAATAAATTTAATTTGCACTAAGCTACTGCATTACATGTTTTCAAACAAGTAATTAAGCAAATCAGCAAATTAATCATAATCATCATCATCAATGTTCCTCTTCTTACTACCTTGCGGCGGACGAGATAAGTGGTACTCGTTATCGTGAGGGGCAGCGATTCGAATCGATTTACATCCTGCAGGAGAAACCTGTCCGCACGTCACATACGCGCTTCCCGGAAGCCGCATGAGACAACCTTTCGCTCAAGCACCATAAGGTCGTCCGGGTCCTACCGCCCCCGAGAAGGGTCCCTCACGCGATGCCGTCCCGGACGTCATCCGTGAGTAGAGTGCTCCCTCCTCTCCTCCCAGAAACCGCCTAGTAACCAAGGAAGTAGGGAAATCTTTCAACCTTACAGCAATCCATCGCTACATCGGTTTACTGGGCCCATAAACTCCAGCATGCAAAACAGTACGTTCAAACTTATCCACATGGGCCGGACACGACGCGGTCCTTGTGTGCACGGACGGGGCTACAACCTTGAAGACTCTTTCAGTCCTTCACTTTCCACCTAGTTGCCCGTCCGGCCTCCAATTTTTCCATTCTCAACTTGATACTTAGCATCGTGTCCCAAAAATGTGATTGTCCTATCTACGAGTGGTCTCCGTACCACTCGACGAATCATCGCCCTATTTAAGCAAGCATCTAGCATAGGGTGATCGAACCAGGATAAACAGGATCCTACCGCATGCAAGGGTTTCAACACAACTCCTGTAGACCTAATGCACAGTATGAGACCTACAAGCATAGTGATGAAAATAAAATACTTAAATTAAAAGGTTGTGCACCGGGGCTTGCCTTGAGCTTGACCCCGATCAGCTGGGTCAACAACAGCAGCAGCTTCGGCGCCTCCTCGTCGGTTACCACGTTCACCACTGCAGCTACATGATGCAAAGGTGATGTGTAAATTTTGATGAAAACATGACATTGAATATTTTACGGAATACGTGCGGATTTCATCAAATACATTTAATTCATGAGTATAAATTAACGTGGTGTCCAGCAGGGTGAAAATGATTTAAGGTGATTATTTACTTTATCTCCTTCATCAACTCCCATGAAGCATTTAAATCATTATCACATGTGCAAGAAAAATAATCCATTGATCCTAGCAAAACTAGATCAAATAGCAATTAAATTGCTCCTGGTCCTTAGGCACATGATATAGATAATAATTAACTTAAGCTTCATAATTTGGGGCAATTAATTAATTAACTAAGCATTTATCTTAAGTTTCCTAAAAAGAATTTTGACCTAAATAAATTGCTTCTGAAAATGCCAACCAAATGCACCATAAAATAGTACATGTCTCAAGGAGTCCAACAAAATTTAGTTTGCAATTTTTGGAGGTCTAGAACTCTAGATATGAATTTTCTAAGTTTAAATGAATTTTGGAACTATTTACGAAAATGCCACCCGGGATTTAATTTGAAAAATTCGCGCTCCGTGCCACATAGCGGACCACGGGGTTCTGGATCCGCGTGTGGCTATGGCCACACGGGATCCGGGCCGTGTGGCCCGCCCTGTGGCCTCGCCGCGCGCGGCCGGGAGGCGGCGGCGCGGCTAGCCGGTGCGGCGTCCGCGGCTCGCGGCCCAAGGCCAAGGGGTGCTCTAGATGCGGCATGGAATGGCGCAGCTTGGGGTGGGGTTGGGTTGACGGGACCCTCACCGGAGACGCGACGCGTCGGGCGGCGGCGGTGCGGAGAGGTCCGGCGGGGGTGCTCGTCGCGGAGGAGGAACGGATGGAGGAGCGGCTTGGCCGTGGAGCTTCACTGGAGCATGGGCTCTCCCGTCCTAGCCTCCCCTTTGGATGAGCTCGGCCGGAGATGGTGGACGACGTGGAGGTGGCGGCGGCCGGAGCTCCGCGGCTGGAAAAAATGGAAACCCGGCTACCTCGCGAGACAAGGGAGAAGGGTTAGGGTTTAAGAAGAAGCTCCATCATCTTGCGGACGCGCCGGAGCAAGAACGGGAGGAGAAAGCTCACCGGAGAGGAGTATTTTGGCCGCGACGGCAATGGCGGCCGGGGAGAGCTCGTTGCGGACTTCTTCGAAATTGATTTGGTTTAGCTCGCCATTTTTGGGGATTTTTGGTCGTGCAGCAAGGTAGGGTGAGGCGGCTCCCGCGGCGTGCTTGGCCCGACCTGCGGCGGCCGGAGTGGACGGGGCGGCGAGCTCGCAGGGCGGCGGGAATGGCGGGTGGGGGTGGGGGAGCTCGGGAGGGGGAGGAATGGGGAGAGGGGGTGTTCCGACCGGGAGCGGAGCCTCCCTTTGTCCCCCAACCAGGTGGGGTCGGGCCAGGGAGCTCGCCATTTTTGGGGATTTTTGGTCGGGCGCGGGCGCGGCCCTGGCCTCGCCCGGAGTGGCTGACCCGTGGGGCCCGCGGTATATGCTTTGGCATCTTTTCTTTTTCCCCTAATTTCCAAACGTGACCCAATTCAAATTTGAAAAATAAAAAACGAGGCCTTTCCAAGCTCAAAAATTAAAGGAGATAATTTTGTTGAAAAGTGTAACTCTAGAAAGTGACATGCACGAAGAGTTTACTCCAAAATCCTTTCTGGATTAATTCTGAAAATTCAGAGAAAAGGCTTAAATGCTAAGTTTGTCTGATTTATTTGGGGTATCAAACCTTGATGAAATCCAGTGGGGTTTTTCCCTAGATTTTTCATTTGCCATGCCCTACAACATATATGTTTGGTTGACCATACTTGTATGGTAGAAATTTGAGTTGTAGTTCAAACCAAAGTGTTTTTGAATTTATTTACTGCCAAAAACACTTTGCATGTCAACGAATTTTCTTGGGTGGGCTAATCCAGAGCTGAGGTTAGTTTTAAAAATGCTAACTCGAAAAAATTAGGACACAGAGTGTCACAGTACCTCTATGTTACTTTAATCTGTACCTTTAACTTATATTGTCAAGCGGCATGTAATTCATATTTTAATGTTTATGACATAACTCTATGTGTACGAATTAATATTTGTGTTTATTTTCTATCTCCTTAATAATTTAATTTTGGCATATTATTCGAATTTATTGACATTTAATTATTTCTTCGAACAATTTATCACTATTTGAATCATTTTAGAAATAGTCCCATTTACATTACTATGACATGTGGGCCCACAATCATTTGTAACGGAGGTTGGCAATGCCAACCGCCGTTACAAAGGCATGACAGTGGGCCCATGGCATTTTTTAGCGGCGGTTGGCAACCACGTCCGCCGTTTCAGCATATTGTCTCACCGACATGTGGGCCCACACTCATTTGTAACGGCGGTCGGCAATGCCAACCGCCGTTAAAAGGCTCGACAAGTGGGCCCATGGCATTTTTAGCGGCGGATGGCAACCTCTTCCGCCGTTTTAGAATGTTGGTCTCACCGACAGTGGGTCCCACTGTCATTTGTAACGGCGGTTGGGATTGCCAACCGCCTTTATCTTTCTCGGCCTATAAAATGGCACGCCGTCCGCTACGCCAACCCTAACACCGGCGCCGCAGACGCCGACGCCGAAAGGTTGCCCAACACTCCGGCCGCCGCGCGCCCTCCCCAACCCTCCTCCGTGCCGTTCCACCTCCGCGCCGGTCCTCCTCCGCGCCGGGCTCCTCGCCGACACCTCCTCCTCGCCGGCACCTCCTCCGCGCCGGTCCTCCTCCGCGCCGGGGCTCCTCGCCGGCACCTCCTCCTCGCCAGCACCTCCTCCGCGCTGGTCCTCCTCCATGCCGGGCCTCCTCGCTGGCACCTCCTCCTCGCCGGCACCTCCTCCGCGCCGACCCCTCCTCGTCGGCCCCTCCACCGCGCCGACCGTCCGCCTTCGTCGGCCCCTCCGCGCTAGCCCTCCTTGCCGGCACTCCGCGTCGGTCCCTCCTCGGCGGCATTCTCCTCTCGGTACGCCCTTCCCCCTTCCCCCTCTCCCCTTCCCCCTCCCCGACGGCAAGCCCTCCGTGGCCTTCCCTAGTACGCCCACTCCCCTTCCATCCCCCCTCCTAGACGGCGAGCCCTCCGTGCTAGGGTTAGATGTTCATATGCTCGCTTTTGTGATAATCTGTCGGTGCTAGGGTTAGATGTTCATATGCTCGCTTTTGTGATAATATGTCGGTGCTAGGGTTAGATGTTCATATGCTCGCTTTTGTGATAATCCGACAGTGCTAGGGTTAGATGTTCATATGCTCGCTTTTGTGATAATCTATCGGTATAAGGTCAGTTCGATTGGTTCTGTTCACTAGTTCCGTAGTTGGTGTTCACTCTGTTTACACATAGCAGTGTTTACATATGGGAATTGCTTCACATACGTCTCGTGTTGTACTGCTGCATCTTCCGACTCATGCTTGGACCGTTTGATGAGTTGTTGGTTATTATTGTAGCTTGACATTGGTATATTAATGCATGCCAAATGAGTAAAGTACATAGTAATTATGGAAAACCTAGTTGAGCCATGAAATCCGGCTAATTCAGACTTATTCATTTACCTGCTAAAAACTGCATGCTTCTTGGTGCTAATTTAGACTTATTAATGTTAATATGGCATACATTGTGGCCTAAATCCAAATGTTTGAATGTTGACATGCCCTTTATCTGCTTTCCACTTCTGTCGCCACTAAACTAACCAGGAAGCTTGTCCTGAATTTTGTTGCGATGCGTGGTGGGAAATAGAACAACCTAGCATTTTCTTCCCTGTTTTGTGCAACTATGGTGCATGCCCGCTCAGATGTTGCTTTACTGAAATGCTAGGGTTGTGATAATCTGTTCTTCACTTCAGATAGTGTTATGTGGAAACATCTGATAGTTAGCACTGAAATAGGCTCACCTTCTTCTTCTCCACTTGCCATTGCGAGCGAGTAGGCGTGTTTTCTTTTCCATTTGAGAAATGGGATCCTCCAGTCCAGCTCCAGTAGTCTCAATAATCCATTTCCATCAGCAGTATAATGTTCAATTTCTGGAGTAATAATTTGGGAATAAATAAATTGGTACGAAGCCATAGGTTATTTTCTGGATGAATTTCACTTTATGTTTCATTTTTCTTATGTTAGTTGAAATAACCATGATTAAAAGAAATTTAACAGTCAAGTTGGATATGCAGCATTTGACATCTGAATCTGACCTAGTACTTCCAGTATTATTCTGAATCTGAATTTAAATGTCTAACCTTTATCTGCTTTCCACTTCTGTCGCCTCTAAACTAATAACCAGGAAGCTTGTCCTAAAGTTTATTGTCTGAAAATAGTTGTTGCTACTGGTTCTGCCAGCAGATGCTACTTGAATGGCATGAAGCAGATGATTCCTAGGCTAGCTATTTTCTCATGCAAATGCATGTCATTGTGTATGAAAATTAAATCATCATGTCCCTGTTTAGCCAATGCCTATCATGTGATTCTGTCACATATGACTGTTTTGATCCGTAGCCCTTGCTGATCCTCACTTCTCAGTCAGTCAAATGCTCACTCTAACTTTTGTGCTCGCTGTTGTGCTCTATGGTTGAAAATTATATCGTTGATTGATGATTGACGTGTTCTAGGCAGTGAGAATATATATTATTGCCCTCTCTTTTAGTCAGTCATATACTGCCTATGCTGCAACCTAAAATATAGTGGCATATGGTAGTCTTCCTCTCTTTCCCCTCTCTTTCATTTATTTCCTCCTCTCTTCCTCTCTTTCATGGCTAGACCAAATAAAGGAAATAAAAACTATTTTCTCCTCTTTCCTCTCTTTTCTTCTTCTTTCCCCTCTCTTTCCTCTATTTCCTATCTTTTCTCTTTTTTCTCCTGTCTTTCGTCTTTTTCCTCTTCTCTCCTCTTTTTTCTCCCCTCTTTCCTCTCCTTGGTCTAGCCATGCTTGATGATGAAAGCGGGCAAAGTGAGATGAGTGTGGCAGCGTGGACCACATCCACGGATGTTGGAAACATGTTGCCGTACGAGTCAATGACCTTATAATAGCGTTGGATGGACGTTGAATCGGCAACCCGCACCGAGAGGATATTTCTGGCAGATAATGACTTTATAAGCATCAATATATGTAGGAGAAGGGGAAGATGGGGAGGATGAATATAGAATGTAGAGTGTCTTTCATTAGGAAGGTTGGTACAAAAATATGCAAGACGTATCTGCAACTCGTACGACCTTTAGGTAGACATGGACGGATGCTTGGGTATTCTCCGGATGATCTATGTGATGTGTATGACATATTACGTTTGATTGTCCGGAGGATACCCAAGTATCCTGACCTATTTACCTCGAGGTCTTCTAAATTGTGGTATGTATTGTGTAATGTGCACCTGCCTTTCTTATGAAAGTGTCCTACATTGTACGTCCATCCTCTTCGTCCTCCTCTTCCACTGTATGATTGAGATGCTATCCTTGTTCTGATGCCATGCAAAATATATTTGTTCTATATAAATTAATCTATTTTGTAAATCAATTCTCATTGTTTCCTCTGTTGTCTCCTTGTAAGTACGAAGATATATCCCTGTTCCGACAAACTCTTCGTCTCTAATAAGGTAGCCTAACCCTATGGCGGACAAGATGCCATTAGAAGGAGAGAATGTGTCGGTGGCTCCGAACCCCGATCCTTCCCCGCCTCGCCGTATCAACTACACACCGCCTCAAGGTGACCCTCGGCCATCGTCTTCGACGATTCATCGCAGAGGTAGGATATGTGGAACCGGAGGATCCGCATCCTCAACCACCTCGACAACCTCGGGGCGATATCCCGGACACCGACTACATGCCCGAAGAAGAGGTATCGCATCAAATATGGCATTCCTCATCTTTCTCGTCAAATAGCTACGTACTAATTCTATTCCTTACATCGTAGGTTCCTAGACGAAGTTCCCGTCGTCAAATCGCTTCACAAGATGAGGCAGAGGGCAATGTGGACGCCAATGAGCCGGCCACAAACGTGACTGCCCAAGTGACCCCGAAGAAACGCAAGCGCGGTGAACGCTGTGCGAATAAGGCAGAGGGCATCTATGAAGTCACCGCTCTCGACCCCAAAGACGGGACGCCAATAGAACCCGCCGGTGTCCACGCAAAATGGCATAACCGTTGTGGCAAAGTGGTCGGGGATCTCGTGACGAATTATTTGGCCCGATTGGCGTTCCGTGCCACATGAGAGGAAGGAGGAGATGTGGAATGCTATAAAGGAGAACATCCAGTTCCAACCAGCCGATCTCGACAGGACGAAGACGGCAACGATGAGCCGCTGTAATCACATCCGGCGAGATTACAAGTCCAGGCTGAATTGCGAGTATGTCAAGAAAAACCTTACGCCTTTTCATAAGTACGGCAAAATAAGTTAGCTCGACTGGAAAGAGTTTGTTCAGCAGAAGACGAGCGAGTCTTCCTTGAAGAGTAGTGAGAAGATGGTTGAGCTCAACAAGAAGAACAAGTACAAGCCGTGCTTTGGTCCAGGCGGTTACAAGAAAAGATTCCCATCCGGCGAGAGATGGAAGAGAAGAGGAGATTGGAAGGGAAGCCCGATGAAATGGAGGGTATCGAGGAGCGTGAGAGGAATTGGGTCTATGCTCGCTCCGATCAAACGAGAGGAAGGTATAGTTATGAACGACCCAACGGCAGAAGAAGTTCTGCAAAACTTGAAAGGTCGTGTCAAGGTGTACATGCAAAGTGGAGCTCTTAAATCTGAGTATCACAGAGATCAGCTCACGCACGCACTTAACAACAAGGAGCATGGTGGGCGAGTACGAGGAGTGTCCTCGTCCGCCATGTGGAAGGAAGGATTCTCCTCTTCTTCTTCTGCTCCCTCGCTATACAAGAAGCATACCTTGTACAAGCAAGACATGGAAGAGAAGACGAAGATAGAGTTGCGACGACAATATATGATGTTCATGGCCGAAAAGAATCCCACTCTATTTGGATCGTTCGAGTCTTGCAGACCCTAGCACTTGGAAGGTAATGGAAGATATGCTTGCTAAGATAGGTGCAAGGTTTATGCCTATGCCTCCGCCTAGTGCTACACCGACCTCCAGCTCCGTGCCATCGGGATCAGCTGACATTGCACATGATACAGCCTCGTGAGCTCCATGTCCCGTTTGGATACAAGGGAAAGAAGAGGAAGGTTGCAGCGGGACGCGCGTACACAACGGGGCAGACAATCCACAACGTCGAAATCCCCGAGGACTCCTGTTGAAAGAGAGAGTGCCAATGTTCTAATATGATGGCTAGTAAGAATAGAAAATTGGGAGATGATGAGTCACAATACATGTATAAATATGCTACAAACTCAGCTCATTTGGTTAGGTATTTTGTAATTTAACTACAGTGATTCAAATGTCACATATTTTGGCACACGTGTTATGATTACGGCTAACTATTCTTTTAGTAGGAGGCAAACATCCATGTCGACAACAAAACTCTCTTGGTTACTTCATGAATTTCAATATCAAACTGACCCAATCTTTTGTAGGCACTCATAGGAATATGGTGTGCATGCATGTTTCATAGGATGAGTAAGCATGGTTGTATGTCAAGTATAAATATTCTATTTTGTAGCCCTTTGGTTGCTAATAATATTCTAAAAATATGCACAACCTCAAAGCATATTGTTCATTAAATTTCTTTTTAGTAATTTTCTTAATCTTGGGGACAAAGCATATCTTTCCCACAACAATCTAACTCAGCCTAGATATACAAGGCAGATCAAACCATGTCGCCACCTCTTAACTGAACATACACCTAGAAGGCGGCATCGTTCGTAAAATAATCACATCCGGTCGATGTTGAACTACCACCGTATTGACTCGGTCTAGAAACCAATACCAATTATCAGTGTTCTCACTTTCAACAAATGCAAAAGCCACCGACAATACTTGATTATTTCCATCTACTCTAATGGCAGTCAAAATCTAAACCTTGTACTTTCCAAGTAAGGAACATACCATCCACGCAATGGATAGGTCTGCAATGCTCGAATGCGTTTATACATTGGCCTAGTGCAAAGAATTAACGCTGAAGAATCAACTTCCCATGCACTTTTGGATTCGGCACATCCATTATATCATAGTAAGTACCAACATTTCTCCTATTTATTGTTTCTACTACGCTTCATATGTACTTGAATCTTTGCTCTATGACATTTTGCTTAGCTTTCCAATCCTTGGAGTAGCTTATGGTATATTTAAAATCCTCCTTCATTGTATTGGTAATAGATTTCGGTTCGAACCTTATGTTATCTACAATTCTAGCATACATGTAGCTTGCAATGAACTGCAAGGTAAGAGCGCTATTGTATTTCTCCAATTCCTGAAACTCACATTTATGGTCTCTTACTATGGAACATTTCCAAAGCTGTCTCCGTTTCTACGAGATAAGCATGCACTCCAAAAGGACAAAATCTCAAAAATTACTTTTTCTCGACATACCTATCCAAACAAAATAAACCATTGGAGGCTTAATTATTATTTTCAAAACTATAAAGGGCTACAATACTAAATATAATACCTTTTTAGTAATTTATTTATAGCACCGGTAAATATTTCATTTAACTAGCATGGTACTAAAAATACGTATATAAATACATAATACATATATATTTTAAAATTTTATGTTTAAAAATACTATATTCTAAAACTAAACATCAAACTAACGGACATAAATACTCCAAGTCTACTAACTAACATACATTACATAGATAAACTAATTAATATACTCTAAATCTACTACAGACTTCAACATGCCCTACATAAAAATTAATTAACATATTCTAAATCTAATAAATACTATAACATACACTAAACAACAATTTAATATATAACTAAAAGAATAACCAATTTTTTTTGGAGGTAGGCCTCCTCCTGTCTTCTCCTCTCCCTCCCTCTCCTCTCCTCTCCCTCTCCCTCTCCACGCACAAGGTTACCGGGCGCGCTGCGCGCGTGGTATATATGGGCGGGACCTGTCGCCCGACCTTAGGTGACGGGTCCCACCACTCGAGGCGGAGCGCGGGCCTATCGCCCGACCGTTGGGTGACGGGTCCCACCACTCGAGGCGGAGCGAGGGACTATATCGCTCGACCGTTGGGTGACAGGTCCCACTGTCACGTCGCGGGCCAACCCATCCCCGTTGGCTGGGCGATAGGGTCATGTCACCCACCGGTTAGGCGACAGGTCCCACCCTCGTGTCTAGTCGCCCTCTCACGGGCGATAGGTGACGATCGCCCAATGAGCGGGCGACTTAAAGGTTATTTTAGGAATTTTTGAAACCAGAAGGTTATTAATATAATTTTAATAAAAAATTTGATTAACCGTCAAAATTTACTTCCTAGGCCCCTTTCTTCGATGCAGATGCGCCACTTGAATTCGTCTGTACTGTTTGCAAGTGGTCTGCAGGGCAGAGGCCTACGCCCCCACGTGGTTGTGGCCTTTATTTAGGTATCGGGCTGACCATATTTTGGGCTCGATTAGTGGGTCGTAAGCCCATTAAAAGCGCAACCAAGGTTTTTACCGCTCCGTGCAATTTCAATTTTTAAGCACACTGCGGCATGCATGTCCACACGAGATATTCCATATATGCTAAGGAAACCAAAAATATTGGAAACAGCCATTCGTGTGAGAACGTGTGAGATTGACTCAAATTTGACGATTCAAACGGCTCTTAAAAATTAAGCTGGCAACGTTAGAGCCCCATTTTATTCCTGGTTATACTTGGAAGTAAATTGAAGTCAGGTAGCTGTCTCCTTGCTTACGCACTATAACTGCTAGCGTGAACGAGAATGAGCCAAACTTCGAAATGACTTGCTAGAAAACCTAGTGCTCCCAAAAAATGCATAAATATAGAAGCATACGCATGCGATAGAATCCACAAAACGCAAACACATCTACATACAAAAACCTGCTACACTAGCTACATCATCCCTATCCCTCTCATCACCGGCGACAATGGCAGGTTGGTCGGACCTTCCCAAAGACCTCGTCCTCCTCATTGCCGACCGTTTCCTCACCGACAACGACCTCGACCACTACATGAACTTCCGTGCAGTCTGCAGCCATTGGCGCCGGTCTACCCCCGACCCCAAGGACAGCACAGATCCAAAGGTCCAGCCCAAATCCTGGGTCGTGTTGAAGAATCCCAGCTACGGAAGCTGCGACGTCACCATGGTGAATCTCCGCACCAGCCGCATTGTCTGTAAGAACATCCCTCAGCTCTGCGACTACAGTGACTTGTTTCTCACCATCAACGGGGGTCTCCTTGTGGTTGGGGAGGATACACCTGACGGCGGCTGCCGTGCTTGGGTTCTCATTCCCTTCACATGCTCCTCCGTCCGTTTCACAGCGCCCACACCTGCCCAGGAGATTAAGTCAGTGGCGGTGTCTGCATCGCCGGTGAGGATATTCGTCTCCGACCTGTACAACAATTTCGTGAGGTGGGTGGATCCCAAGACCCAAGAATTTGTAGAGCACAGGGCCCAATACCCTCACTTCCCTGTCCGCATGACGCAATTCGCCGGCGACGTCTACATCGCCTGTGAGTACGGCTCCATTGTGTCTACCGCTGATGAGGAAGGCATCACGCAAGGAGACTCCAATAAAAAACTCGACCTGCGGGGGTATGACGGCCCCCGGGCATTTTTGTTAAGAAGAAGACCTTCTCACGCAGGTCGAGAAAATTCCCGAACCCTCCCCCAAACCATACGTAGGGACTCAGCTGGCCGTGTGAGCTATGGCGCGAGTCTTTACCATACGCTTTGATTTGGGGAGAGCGAGGGAATTTTTTCTCCACACTGCAGCTCACGCTACAGTGCAGGTGCGAGCGCTGCCAAGAGAAAGTGCTGGGACTGCGAGGGTGAAACCGTAATTAGAGCGGAAAATACTGGTGGTGGGGGATATGGAGAGTCGCAAGGGAGGGTGCCTGCTGGTGCCGAGGTATACCGTCGCCGGCGTGAGCGGGCAGGCGGCGCCACCGGGGATGTCTTGGCAGATGGGCAGGATCATGCTCAAGTTTCGCCCGATTGCGCCCAAGCCGGCGGCCATGGCGCCCAAGCCAGCGACCGCGGCACCCGCGCGGCGACCGGGAGGGGAAGCGGAAGGCTGTCGCCGGAGGCAGCGGGAGGCGGGGGCGCAAGCCGAAGAAGACTCCAATAAGATGGTGAAGATTACACAGACCATCGGCGCTGCAGGTACGTGGGAAGAGCGGGCTTGTGATTACTACCTGGTGGAGTCTGCAGGGGAGTTGCTGCGTGTTAGCATCATGCGAGGAGAGGTACCGTTCACATTCACAAGGTGGACAGAGCGGGGAAGGTCCTTGAGCCGGTGACGAGCATTGGCAGCCGTGCCATCTTCATCAGTGAAGCCAGGTCCTTTGCCATTGATGCATTCCCGACCATCGAAGCTGGCTGCATCTACTTCAAGGATCCAACCCTGGACCTGTCTACCGTCGCCAATCGCCGAATCATTGCCACCTCGTTCCACCTCGAAGATCAGAAAAAAGAACAAATCATGGAGTCAGGAAGGAGGGGACTTCGTTCCAGCCCTCCCACCCTTCTCGAAGTCCTTGCAGGTTATTGTGAGTTCACCATCCCAGCATATGAATACCAATTTTTCTATTATGAAGAGGACCATGATGACTTAGATGGCGACGAGGAAGCATCTGCCTAATTAATCTGATGTCGTAAGAATAAGCATCTTCGTGTGTCTGAATTTTAGTCCGGTGTGTTATCCGACTTCTTTGTTATCTGTAGCCTGGAGCACTCGATTGATATACATGTATTAAGTCATCCAAGACTTATTTGTTACCTACACTTTTATGCTAAAGTGTTAAATTTTTAGGATATCAACTGAATTTGAATCGGCAATATACAGTCCCTCCAGATTTTTTTTTCGTGCAATGGTGAAAGGATGATTGTTATCTAATGTTGTATTTTCCCTTTTCATTTTATTTATTATGTCTGTGATTGCAGACCTCAATCTGCCATGTATACGAATTTACTGTGCACTATCTTGATCTCTTTGTTGACATTTGTCTTCATCTACGTCTCCCAATTAAAGAAGGTTAGCGCAATTTTGTATTGATCTCGAATAGTATTTACACAAGTACATTAGGGTTGCCAAAGGCAGACCTAACTCCTAAATCTATGGAGCGTAGATCGCAAGGAGAGGCGATCGTTAGTGCCTGCACAACGGTCTCCGCGTCGTGGTCGCGAGACTTAGTCTATGCTGTTATCCTTCAACACCTGCCACAGTTCATGGGATGCCTGTGCTGACACATAAACTGGACTTCGCTTAGAGTCACCTTTATTCTTGAAATGTCGAGGATGGGAGGCCCTTGGTCATTCTGATCACAAGTATCTGCGTGTCCCAATGGAGACGACACCTACTTTCCCTTAGAGTCACCTTTATGGTATCCCTATATAGAGTCCAATTTTCCCTATAAATTTTTATTAGTCACCTGAGCCAACTACAGATAAGTCCGTTTTTCAGCAACTTAAGGACAAGCTCAATTCCCTTCTTCATAAGATGAAGATGAAGTATCAATAAGCTCTGGATAATATTTTGCCTAAATTAATAATCATGGAGCACAAACTTTTGGTTACACTACTACAAAAGGAGCCTTTGCTAATGCCTTACATTTTACAGTAATAACGGGCATAAGAACGTCCGTTATTGCAGTACGTGATCGATGACATCATCATAGGCGATGTTATTACAGTGTACATCTGTAATATCGGGCATCGATGACATCAGCGTTGCCCGTTATTAGAAATTGACAGCAATATCGGGCCTAGTGACATCATTGTAGCCCGATATTGAAAATTTCATACCAATATCGAACATAATGACATCATATTCGGCCCGATATTGTTATGTCTCCTCAGCCCAACAACAAGCCCATTTCAGCCCGTTACTATATATACTCGCTTCTCCACTCTAAACCGTAGACTTAGTCATTCTCTCCCTCACACTCCTCCCCTCTCACACGAAGCACGCCGTCTCTCTCGATCTCTCTCTCTCTCTCTCTCTCTCTCTCTCTCTCTCTCTCTCTCTCTCCAGCGCTCGCCGGAGCGAGCTCCTGCCCGGCCGTCGCTCCTCACCGGCGCCCTCGGCTCTACGGCAAGCAGGCCCCAACGCCCGCGGCCATCGGCGCCCCCACCGCCGCTCCGCATCCGAGTGTGGAGGAGCCCGCCCCAGCCGTCTCCACGGCGAGGCGGCCCCGGCGCCCCGGCCATCTCCATGGCGAGGCGGCCCCGGCGCCCCCGGCCGCCTCCACGGCGAGGCGGCTCCGTCCCCGACCTCCGCTCCCCGGCCAACTCCTCCCCAGGCCGCCGCTCCCTCCTGCGGCCGGATCCGACGAGGGGCGGCCGGATCCGGCAGCAATGTGCACGGGCCCGTCCCCACGCTCGGATCCGACGAGGAGCGGACGGATGGCCGGCGACCCCGAGGCGGCGGCGGGCCCGGCGACCATGGCGGTGGGCCTGGTGACCGGGCCTAGCGACGGGCTAGGTCTGGGCCAGTCTGTCGCCACGTGTCTTTTTTTTTATTGTTTACAGACCACAGTAATAACGGGCGCGTTTACCGCTATTGGAGAGGCTCCATTTGTAATAACGGGTCGCCTGCCCGTTATTACAGTGTTGTTTTGCCGATATTATAGGCTCTTATTCTACTAGTGTTAAACACATGCATAAATCCTGCTGGTAATGCCCCCTTCACAAAATAAATTAAATAATATCGTGCTGGTAACTTGGACGCTCCTAGTATGCTGGAGAAGCGCAACGTTTTGCATAGATATTTCAATGGAGCCGTGTACCGTGTACACGATATTGTTGTTGTATTGGTAGTTTCTTATGATTCAACTGAAGCAGTTGGAGCCTACAAAATAGATCGGAACATCCATATGTTTTTACTAAACGAAGGACATCATAAAGTTCATTGTTGTATGGCCATCCTACCATGCTATTTAAGAAATAGCTATGTGGCAAATCCATGATACCTCAATAGTGCTATTGTGATATGATGGCCAGTCTTAATGATGATCACGCTACAACAAAAGATTACTATAGCGGCGGTTGAAATCGCGTTGTAGCAGCGGGTATAGCCAACCACCACTACACGTGCGCAGCTAAAAAATGACTGAAGCGGCCAGGATCCGGAAACCACCTGTCGCTACAGTTGAAGTAGCCAAACAAAAAAAGTAGGCCCTCGTCGGGCCCACCACGCATAACCGCCTCTCAAGGGTGGATGAGGGGCGCTGGATCCGTGGCCCCCATGCGCCGCGCCGCCGCTGCGTGGAGGAGGAACCCCAGATCTAGCGGCTGGGGCCGGCGCGATGGACGGGTCGGGGGCCAGCGCGTCCCACACGGGGAGCATGGGCGGGGCCCATGAGGACAGGTGCGACTGCCTTCTTCAGGCGGTGCGTTTGCCACCTCGGGCGCGCCCGTGGGGAGCATGAATAGCGGCGAGGTCGAGGCCCTCACCGGCGAGGGTGCGGTGGCGGCTCACCGAGGGGAGTGCCATAGCGTGGAGGGGTGCCGGGAGGACGTGGAGAGAGAGAGAGAGAGAGAGAGAGAGAGAGAGAGAGAGAGAGAGAAGATGGAGTTGGGGATTTTGTCTTGCCTCGATACGAAGAAGACCAGGGGTAGGGGAACGAGTGGAATGAAAGCCTCCACTTAGCATAGGAACGAGTGGAATGAGAGCCTACACGTCTCATCTTTTCTCTAGATGCCACGTACGGGAGAGAACGGGACCCCCAAAACGTATACAGGTCTGGCCTCACTAGAGACCAAATGCTTGCATCATAGAGTATACTGTATACAGGTCTGGCCTCCTCAACCTCTCGTAGTATTTTTCAAAACTCATTTGTATAGGTTAATTAATATAGTATTATCTTTGTATCTTACGTTTTTAAAAAACAATTGAGCCTAATGAGCACGGCGGAGCGTGCCAACTTTGCTAGTATATACATCAAGACATTTTTGCGAGGTTTGTGCTGGGCTTAGGGGGGGGGGAGAGAGAGAGAGAGAGAGAGAGAGAGAGAGAGATGGATTCTTTTATATTTTAGTGCAATTAGGGTTTTGGGAGGTTTAGGCTGGGCTGTTATTGACTGTGGCCCTCTTTGTAGTCCGTCTCTACAAAGATTTGTAGAGGTGGGCCGTAATGTGGCCCGCCGCTAAAAACAACGACAATTTTTAATGACGGTTGACGAGTGTATCGACGTCGCTATGCTCTTTTTTTGTGCCGCTGCTATAGAGGTTATTTGTAGTAGTGTCATTGTTGTATTGCCATTGTATGCTGTTTAAGAAACAAGTATGTGCTCAAAGCACACAACAAAGGCCCTATGGTTCACAGCAACACTTTTGCCGTCCGTCACCCATGGCATCGCTGGCACGAAAAAGTTGCTATCAACAAAGCCAACTTTGACGTGTGCTAGGGTGGATCGTCGACAAAAAGAAGGCATTGTCAGTTTCTAGAACAGTGACAATGTGCTTTGTTGTGTACCCGTCATTTTGATTCAATATTTGAAGGATTCCTTTACAACACTCTAGTTCTTCTTTTTGCTACAACCTCTATGTATGACACAATGATATCTAGACTATTCTCATAATTTTCAGAATTTCTTTATTTTTTGTAAAATTTAATTTGAACTGGCGACACGATCATGGTCATATTTCATGTACATTATCCACAAAATTTCTAGTTACTTCATGGATACAAATTCACATGGGACTAATTAGCATGAATATCATGTTTGCATTCTGCATTATTCGAAGCACTTGCAGTTCAAAATTAGTTTTTGACAAAAAAATTACAAATAATAAAATGAAATAAATAAATATAAGAAACACAACTAAAAAAATCCCAAATATCAATACCATGTACCATGTACAATATGTGAACCACAAAAAACAATAGGTGGGGAGAAGAAGAAAACAAATACTTTGTTGTGTGCCGCAGTGTTGCACACTCCAAAGGTGGTCACGTGGCTGTCATGTGACCTCTTTGCACACCCCGTCCAGTATAGTGTCACACGACAAATTCTTACAATTTTCCGTGTGCCAGGCGTGAGATATATGGCAAAGAGATAAAGCCCGTCCCACGCGCATGGCATATAGACTTTTGTTGTGTGCCCGCCCTCTAGCACACGACAAAGCTGTGGATTGATTTCTGCCCGGCTCTCGAGCACACGGAAAAATACAACTTTTTCGTGTGATTGGTTTATGTCATGTACCTTTACATGGCACACGACAAACCGGTCTCTTTGCCGTATGCCCGATCTAAGACTCACAAACGTTCGGGCACATGATAACATCATCTTTCTCGTAGCGTATGTGGCAAATCAAGGGTACCACCAAAGTGATATTGTGATATGATGGGCAAGAATGCAATTCAAATGTAGAACTGAGATTTATTGCTCTACACACGCAATGGCGGAGCTTCTTCGAAGTCAAAAGTGGGCCTTGGCCATCACCTGCATTTTGTAAATCCTATATAGAAAGCACTAGTTGTATTTGATCTAACCCATAAATTAACCTTCACTTTTCCTTGTTAATTCATGTACCAGTCGCTCTTGCCCCAACCCCGTTCTACCAGGTGCATGCACCCTGGATATATCTATACTTTCAAATTAATCAATGCGTCTCAAAGAAAGAGAGCCTTTAAAGATTTGTAGATAAACTAGCTAAGATTTGTAGATCATTAAGTGCTATTTCTTTACATTCGCGTTGTGCCAATCATCTGAAAAATTATGTCGATCGGATCACAATTTACAATGCATCATGTCGCTACATTCTGCTTGCGATGCCCACCTTCTTTGTCTTTACCCTGTTGCATTTACATTATTCTCCAAACAAACCCTGTTGCATTTATTCTCCAAACAAACTAACGTTGGGTGAGAGCTCCTTTGGAACGTAGGACATAAGAATAGGAAAAACATAAGATTGAAGTTGGAGGTGGTTTTGAAACCTATGGAATAAAAAAATGCAGGAATTATTCAGTACTTGGATGTTTGGATGCGTAGCAGGAAATATAGGAATTTTGTGGTTACATTCATTAGTGAGAGGAAATAAAGATGGAGAAAGAGAGATCATATGCATTGAAATTTTTAAAGGAATTTAACATGAGGTTGGATCTCATGCTCGATCGATTGGTTGTATTTATGTAACATTATCCAGAATATTGTATCTTATGAACAAAATGTCTTTAAATATTGGAGGAAAATTTGCATTTGATAGTACAAACAATGTTCACTTACTTTCCAACAATATCAAATATATTCAGGTATCCTGTGGCAACATGCGAGGTATTTGTTTAGTATCCGCCATGAAGTGTGTGCGCAATATATTCTTGTTTAAATAAATGATTCTATAAAGTACATGAAAATATTTGCTCACTTAATTGGACCAACTTAACTAAACTCAAGCATATTTAACTGTATGTTGTACTTGGCAGTAATGGTATGCTTATCTTGTCGCCTATATGTGCATGCACAATACTCCCTCCGTTACTAAATTGTTATTGTCATTGACTTTTTTTGTTATGTTTGACCATTCGTCTTATTCATAATATTTTCCAAATATAAATATTTTTAGGCTATATTTCAAGTTTCTTTAGTGATCGAATGCTTTCCAACAAAATATATAATATTTTCTTAATTTTTTAGTAAGATGAATGGTCAAACGTAGTGAGAAAAATCAATAACAAAAACAATTTAATAACGGAGTACGTGATATGACAAGCGCATGATGAGTTAATGTAGTATTTGACTCAGCATGCTTAGAGTTATTTATCTATAATACTAAAGGATGATTGTATCTGTGATTGTGTATTGTGTAAAGGGCTTGATGACGAATATAAGAGCAATAAGAAGTCTAGAGTCCTCATCTAGATATGAAATAACGCTTTGTCTTGGTTGCTATAGTTCTAGTTCATAAGTACAAGTAATTAGTGCAACAGGAGAATACCTCACATTTTTGCTGCAGGATATCATGTGGGTTTCAATGACCGGAAGGGAGATGAAGCCTAATTGAAAGTTGCCTAGAGGCGAGGGGGGGGCTGTGAATAGGCAATCTAAAAAGGTTCCTGAAATTACATCACCAAAACAAGCTGATCAGCAACTGATAGAACTTCCATCAACACAAAATTTCTATGGGACACGGAAATTCCCTTAGGTTCCCAAAACTCTAAAAGAAATGTGGAATTTAACGGCGAGAATCAAAATCCTGTTTGAATAGAAGTGTTGCACAGATGATGAATAGCTTACACCCTGCAGGAATTGAGAAACAACATGCCACACAATTAGATCAGGCAAATGTAGCAAGAAACTGAAACAACAGAAAAAACGAGAACAAGAACAAGAGAGACATGGAGATTATTCACTAGAGCTAGGACCCTTCACAAAGAAGTTCCTACGTCCCTGTTGAGGAGCTCATAAAGAGCGAGTGTCTCTCTCAACCCTAATCCTCACCAAGCAACCATGAAGGTCGAAATTGGTTTTTCTTCTTCCTCTTGATTCTTTTCCTTCCAGAGGTGAATCACGCCCTCACAAATGTTCCTACGTCTCACCACAAATTGGGAGCTCAAGGGCGATGCCTATACGCCTAGGGGACAAATCCCTAAGAGTAACAAGTGAATGAAAGCTTGTGTGTGAGGGGAATCAAGATGCTCAAGTCCGGGATTGACTCTTGAAAGCTTTCGTTGGTTTGGTTTCCTCTCCAATGGATTGGGATCTTAAGATTGAGAGGTGGGAGAAAGCAAAAGAGCTTGTGGCGATTTCTATGGTTTTCAATGAAGTCTCCAGCCTTTCTTGCAGAGTGAGAGAGGTCTATTTATAGACAAGCCACAAAAAGTGCCGATGGAAGTGTAAGAAGAGGCGTCGACGGAACTTCCATGATAGATCACGGATATTCTATCGATCACGCAATATTGGCTCTCGTTAGAATGCTCGATGGAACTTCCGTCGATGAATCGGTTTTGTCACTTTTAGTTCCTCTCTTTTGGCGTTCTTTGGATTTGGATAGAACCATGGCTTATGATTACTTGAGCATTCTAACTCCCTTTCATACAAGACTAATTCACCCCTCTTGATAGTACGGTTTTCCTAGACTCAAAAAGATTATAAACTAAACTTGATCTTCCTTTTTGAGTCTTTATTATTCTTTCATTTTATAGGGGCCAACAACCTTCCACATGATTCTTGTTAACTTAAAACCTATCACACTTGTAAGAATCATTAGAACTTTTTAATCATCTGTCATTAATAAACAAAACGCACTAGGGGATCCTAGGTGCATCTTCAACCTCCCCTTTTTCGTGATTGATGACAAATTGATTAAAAAGGATTATCACATAATAAAAACAAGACCAAATATAGTGGAGCTCCCTGTAAACATATGCATGAGTCACAAAAACATATGAAGGAGCTCCCCCTATATTTTGGAAGAAGTGGGGTGCCTATTTGTAATCAAGAGAGCAAAAATATGTGTGCTTAGCAAGAAAAAGGCATGAGGAGCACAAACTACAATAATGCAAGCCACATGTCAAGAGAGCAATAAATAAGCACACTATGAAGTAAACAAGCACCAACATATAACATAGGCAATAAAACACAAGGTTCATCTAGCCTATTATAATAAAGAGTTCACTAATAGTTTTTCAACAAAAGGTATTTGTCCATACTCCACTAGCCCTACTACAAGATAGAAAGATAGGAATCCTTTTCCATCTATTTCTCTCCCCTTTTGTCATCAAGTCACCGAAAAGGGTAAGGAGAAAAGAAGTAGTGAGAAAAGGGTGAAGCCTCACTCATCGTCACTGCCCTCCTTAACAAGTGTGTCTCCACCACCACTGCCCTCTCCCTCGGCATCGGACCACCGGTACACGAGAGGAGGTGCAGCTGTCCTCCGCCTCGAGCCTGCTGGAGAAACCGGCAGTCCCGGAGCCTCTCCGTCGGTCATGTAGCGGTGGACATGCTTCTTGATGCGCTGCTCATTCTTGTGGAATCTCACCGAGATGTCATTGCACATAGTGAATATCTTCTAGATGTGCCTTAGGATGCCGGAAGAGCGACGAGGTGGGGCAATAGGTCATGTTGCCCTCTCCTCCTATGTTGCACGCCTTGCTGCCTCCCTAGCCACTGCTGCTCCCTAGTGAATGAGACTCCTGGCTTAGCTCTCCTAGCACTAGGCGGCTTTGAACACGGATTCTCATGGACTCATGTGTGCACTCCTTCTAAAAAAGAATCCCGGTCTCCTGCTCAATCATCCTCATGAGAAAGGGTCAATAGGGCAGCTGCCTCCTGGTACTCTAAGAAGCACTCGAAAATTTTATTCACAATGAAATCCATGACACAGAACGATGTGGCCTCGGGAGCAAACCGCACAAGCAAGTTTATGTACCTATCCACAATTTTGGTGGCATATCCACCCTTACGTAGCAAAGTGGCCCTCAAAAGCTTGTTCGGATCGAATTAATAGTTATGCATCTCATTTGTGGAGCCAAGAAAATCCATGTCTATGTTGAAGTACATGAATGCCATATCTCTCTTCGCTAGCATCGGCTCATTTGTGATTATGTCCCTGTCACGGTCTACTGCCCCCATAAGAAAGTAAGAAGCTAAGCGTGACATAGACACACTTTAGGATTCTCCCTGTATCATCCAAGTGCACACGCCCTGTGGGGAGACCTATCCATGAAGAGAGTAGAGTAGAACCGACGGATTATTTCTACATTCCAATCATACTGCAATCCCATCGGATCATAGTCTCTTCGAGTCTTGCACACCTCAATTACTTGATTGAAACCAACATTGTCCTTTTTCTGCCATGTAGTTCCAATCAATCCACCGATGTTCACTCAAAGGCTGCTTCCTTGCTTGCTTCCTAGCAAAGATCATGGATGTGTAGTAGTCTTGTTGGAACCAAGTATGGAAGCACAAATCCGTTGCTTCCTTTGGTTGCACAAGCTGAGGGTCTTCAAGTCGTGCCGGATGCAATGCCGCTAAATCTTTTAGGTAATCATGATACACGTGCCTAGCAGGATAAATGGCCTCATGTACTATCAATCCTCTCACCACAGCCGGAGGAGCATTACCACGACCTTGTCCTCGTCCTCCGGAGCCACGTGCACTACATGATGGCAAAGCACCACCTCGCAGAACATGAGTCATCTGCTCTACACGGCAGCTGCTGCCCTCTCCTGCACCGGCTGAGCTCCTCGAGCATTTAACACCCACATTGCGATGTGGAGGCAACACTTCCGTCACCTGGTGACGTAATTTCCGTCGGGGCGATTTGTTCACACTGAACTACCCCTATCTCCTAGATCCTCCCCTAATTTCATGAGATCTCCTAGGCAATGATAGACTAGCCAAAAAGAAACTAATCTATCCAAAGGAATCCAAGGAACATGGAGAGCTCACGGAAAAAGGTTTGGGGCCAAGAGGACCGTACCGAGAGCAACGACGGAGAAAACAATGAAGCTCGTGGAGATTTCGAGGATGGTGAGCAAGAATCACCCCAACTTGGAGAGATTCCACGGTTTAGGGTTGGGTGGAGGAGAGAGAAAGAGGAAAATGAGAGATAGAGATGATTGCTTTCTTTGGCCATGAAGCACCCGGGTGCATCATATTCATCGTCGGTGAGATTGTTGAAGAGTGATGACTTAGAGGGAGTGAGCCCATAAGCAAGGTTGGCAATACCTCCGTCTTCATCTTCATCATCGGAGACATCTTGTTGACCAATATGTGGTTGCCCCTTGAATGGCTTCTTGAAGTTCTTTTTCCTCATGAATTTTTCCTTCTTTTCTTCCTTCCCATTGAGTTGGGGACACTCTCTTATAAGGTGCCTCGGATCATAACAATGGTACCACTTTATTGATGATCTTCTAGCTTTGGCTTTGTCAATGCTTTTCTTCGTGAAACCATTATTGATCATGAACTTCCCAAACTTCTTCACAAATAGAGTAAGCTCCTCATTGTGTTCCTCAATCTCAATTTGGACACCAAAACCCACTAGGGGATCCTAGGTGCATCTTCACCATAAGTCGTAACCTGAATTATAAGTGTGCATATATTTTTAAGAAAATTTAGTGTGGTTGAGATAGTAAATAAGATAATAATATGGGTCACATATCAAGGACTAAAAAAAGCCGCAATGACCCTAAAGATACTTCTACCGGTGACCATATAGTAGACAATCACTTTTAGTGTCATTAAGACCGTAAACAATATAGTATAATGATATCAAGAACTAAAAAACTTTAGTGACCCTAAAACACACTTCTATCGGTGATCATATATATAGTATATTCATGGCACCTTCTCCATTCAATTTAGTATTAGTGTTTCTTATTGAATATGGTTACTTGCTAATCATACATCCGGTGGATCGGGGCCACCTTCCTCTCCATACCTCTAAAGAATATATTCTATACAGATTTACAGGAGGCTATGGCAATTGATGTTGTAAATCTACACTGCTATGTGAATTTAGAACAAGGTCAAATGAGCTATCTAGGTTAGGCAGCAAAAGTTTGCTAAGAAATACAAAATAACAAGAGATAAAAGAAAAATCAAAAGTAGTATAGGTAACTTTCCATGTCATAATTGATATAAACATCAAAGAATGGTGAATTCAAGAAACAAATGTACATGAGTTCGGAACCAATATACAAATCAAAACACATTTGATGACAATTATTAGGAAGATATTGTTTATTCTCAATACCAAGATACTAGTAGAAAGCTGATGTTGCAACCATGTCTGGGAGGCAATTTACCCATTTTCATAAAGAAGTGGGAAATGAGTTCAATAAAGGAATCATATAATTAAAAGGTATCATTCCCCAAACGCTATAAACATGGATTAGAAGGAAAAATGAGAAGATGGTTGCATCTCCTGTTGAGAGAGGGAGTGCCAATGTTCTAATATGATGGCTAGTAAGAATAGAAAATTGGGAGATGATGAGTCACAATACATGTATAAATATGCTACAAACTCAGCTCAATTGGTTAGGTATTTTGTAATTTAACTACAGTGATTCAAATGTCACATATTTTGGCACACGTGTTATGATTACGGCTAACTATTCTTTTAGTAGGAAGCAACATCCATGTCGACAACAAAACTCTCATGGTTACTTCATGAATTTCAATATCAAACAGACCCAATCTTTTGTAGGCACTCATAGGAATATGGTGTGCATGCATGTTTCATAGGATGAGTAAGCATGGTTGTATGTCCTCTGTGTTCATTTGCACATGGAAAAAGTATAAATATTATACTTTGTAGCCCTTTGGTTTCTAATAATATTCTAAAAACATGCACAATCTCAAAGCATATTGTTCATTAAATGTCTTTTTAGTAATTTTCATAATATTGGGGACACAGCATATCTTTCCCACAACAATCTAACTCGGCCTAGATATACAAGGCACATCAAACCATGTCGCCACCTCATAAGTGAACATACACCTAAAAGGTGGCAACGTTCAGTAAAATAATCACATCTGGTTGATCTTGAACTACCACCGTATTGACTCGGTCTAGAAACCAATACCAATTATCGGTGTTCTCACTTTCAACAAATGCAAAAGCCACCGGCAATACTTGATTCTTTCCATCTACTCCAATGGCAGTCAAAATCTAAACCTTTTACTCTCCGAGTAAGGAACATACCATCCACACAATGGATATGTCTGCAATGCTTGAATGTGTTTATACATTGGCCTAGTGCAAAGAATCCACGTTGAAGAATCAACTTCCCATGCATTTTTGGATTCGGCTCATCCATTATATCATAGTAAGTACCAACATTTCTCCTATTTATCGTTTCTACTACGCTGCATATGTACTTGAATCTTTACTCTATGACTTTTGCCTTAGCTTTCCAATCCTTGGAGTAGCTTATGGTATATTTAAAATCCTCCTCCATTGTATTGATAATAGATTTTGGTTCGAACCTTATGTTATCTACAATTCGGCATATACGTAGCTTGCAATGAACTGTGAGGTAAGAGCCCTATTGTATTTCTCCTTCCTGAAACTCACATGTATGGTCTCTTACTACGGAACATTTCCAAAGTTGTCTCCGTTTCTACGAGATAAGCATGCACTCGAAATGGACAAAATCTCAAAAATTACTTTTTCTGACATACCTATCCAAACAAAATAAAGCATTGGAGGCTTAATTATTATTTTCAAAACTATAAAGGGCTACAATACTAAATACAATACTAAATATAATACCTTTTTAGTAATTTATTTATAGCACTGGTAAATATTTCATTTAACTAGCATGGTACTAAAATATGTATATAAATACATAATACAGATATATTTTAAAAATTTACGTTTAAAAATACAATACATTATAAATCTAAACATCAAACTAACATAAATACTCCAAGTCTACTAACTAACATACATTACATAGATAAACTAAATAATTTAATATACTCTAAATCTACTACAGACTTCAACATGCCCTACAGAAAAATTAATTAACATATTCTAAATCTAATAAATACTATAACATAAACTAAACAACAATTTAATATATAACTAAAAGAATAACCAATTTTTTTTGGAGGTAGGCCTCCTCCTGTCTTCTCCTCTCCCTCCCTCTCTTCTCTCCTCTCCCTCTCCCTCTCCACGCACAAGGTTATCGGGGCGCGCTGCACGCGTGGTATATATGGGCGGGACCTGTCGCCCGACCGTTAGGTGACGGGTCCCACCACTCGAGGCGGAGCGCGGGCCTATCGCTCGACCGTTGGGTGACGGGTCCCACCACTCGGGCAGAGTGCGGGACTATATCGCTCTTCCGTTGGGTGACAGGTCCCACTCGTCAGGTCGCGGGCCAACCCATCCCCTATTGGCTGGGCGATAGGGTCATGTCACCCACCGGTTAGACGACGGGTCCCACCCTCGTGTCTATTCGCCCTCTCACGGGCGATAGGTGACAGTCGCCCAATGAACGGGCGACTTAGAGGTTACTTTAGGAATTTTTGAAACCGGAAGGTTACTAATATAATTTTAATAAAAAATTTGATTAACCGTCAAAATTTACTTCCTAGGCTAGGCCCCTTTCTTCGATGCAGATGCCCCACTTGAATTCATCTGTACTGTTTGCAACTGGTCTGCAGCGCAGAGGCCTACGCCCCTTGTGGTTGTGGCCTTTATTTAGGTATCAGGCTGACCATATTTTGGGCTCGATTAGTGGGTCGTAAGCCCATTAAAAGCGCAACCAAGGTTTTTACCGCTCCGTGCAATTTCAATTTTTAAGCACACTGCCGCATGCATGTCCACACGAGATATTCCATATATGCTAAGGAAACCAAAAATATTGGAAACAGCCATTCGTGTGAAAACGTGTGAGATTGACTCAAATTTGACGATTCAAACGGCTCTTAAAAATTAAGCTGGCAACGTTAGAGCCCCATTTTATTCCTGGTTATACTTGGAAGTAAATTGAAGTCAGGCAGCTGTCTCCTTGCTTACGCACTATAACTGCTAGCGTGAACGAGAATGAGGCAAACTTCGAAATGACTTGCTAGAAAACCTAGTGCTCCCAAAAAATGCATAAATATAGAAGCATACGCATGCGATAGAATCCACAAAACGCAAACACATCTACATACAAAAACCTGCTACACTAGCTACATCGTCCCTATCCCTCTCATCACCGGCGGCAATGGCAGGTTGGTCGGACCTTCCCAAAGACCTCGTCCTCCTCGTTACCGACCGTTTCCTCACCGACAACGACCTCGACCACTACATGAACTTCCGTGCAGTCTGCAGCCATTGGCGCCGATCTACCCCCGACCCCAAGGACAGCACAGATCCAAAGGTCCAGCCCAAATCCTGGGTCCTGTTGAAGAATCCCGGCTACGGAAGCTGCGACGTCACCATGGTGAATCTCCGCACCAGCCACATTGTCTGTAAGAACATCCCTCAGCTCTGCGACTACAGTGACTTGTTTCTCACCATCAACGGGGGTCTCCTTGTGGTTGGGGAGGATACACCTGACGGCGGCTGCCGTGCTTGGGTTCTCAATCCCTTCACATGCTCCTCAGTCCGTTTCACAGTGCCCACACCTGCCCAGGAGATTAAGTCAGTGGCGGTGTCTGCATCGCCGGTGAGGATATTCGTCTCCGACATGTACAACAATTTCGTGAGGTGGGTGGATCCCAAGACCCAAGAATTTGTAGAGCACAGGGCCCAATACCCTCACTACCCTGTCCGCATGACGCAATTCGCCGGTGACGTCTACATCGCCTGTGAGTACGGCTCCATTGTGTCTACCGCTGATGAGGAAGGCATGACGCAAGAAGACTCCAATAAGATGGTGAAGATTACACAGACCATCGGCGCTGCAGGTACGTGGGAAGAGCGGGCTTGTGATTACTACCTGGTGGAGTCTGCAGGGGAGTTGCTGCGTGTTAGCATCATGCGAGGAGGTACCGTTCACATTCACAAGGTGGACAGAGCGGGGAAGGTCCTTGAGCCGGTGACGAGCATTGGCAGCCGTGCCATCTTCATCAGTGAAGCCAGGTCCTTTGCCATTAATGCATTCCCGACCATCGAAGCTGGCTGCATCTACTTCAAGGATCCAACCCTGGACCTGTCTACCGTCGCCAATCGCCGAATCATTGCCACCTCGTTCCACCTCGAAGATCAGAAAAAAGAACAAATCATGGAGTCAGGAAGGAGGGGACTTCGTTCCAGCCCTCCCACCCTTCTCGAAGTCCTTGCAGGTTATTGTGAGTTCACCATCCCAGCATATGAATACCCATTTTTCTATTATGAAGAGGACCATGATGACTTAGATGGCGACGAGGAAGGATCTGCCTAATTAATCTGATGTCGTAAGAATAAATAGCTGCTCCCAGCTAGTTCTTCTTCTTCGTGTGTCTGAATTTTAGTCCGGTGTGTTATCCGACTTCTTTGTTATCTGTAGCCTGGAGCACTCGATTGATATACATGTATTAAGTCATCCAAGACTTATTTGTTAGCTACACTTTTATGCTAAAGTTTTAAATTTTTAGGATGTCAACTGAATTTGAATCGGCCATATACAGTCCCTCCAGATTTTTTTCCCTGCAATGGTGAAAGGATGATTGTTGTCTAATGTTGTATTTTCCCTTTACATTTTATTTATTATGTCTGTGATTGCAGACCTCAATCTGCCATGTATACGAATTTACTGTGCACTATCTTGATCTGTTTGTTGACATTTGTCTTCATCTACGTCTCCCAATTAAAGAAGGTTAGCGCAATTTTTCGTGCCGCCGCTATAGAGGTTATTTGTAGTAGTGTCATTGTTGTATTGCTATCGTATGCTGTTTAAGAAACAAGTATGTGCGCTCAAAGCACACAACAAAGGCCCTATGGTTCACAGCAACGCTTTTGCCGTCCGTTGCCCATGGCATCGCTGGCACGAAAAAGTTGATATCAACAAAGCCAACTTTGACGTGTGCAAGGGTGGATCGTCGACAAAAAAAAAAGGTATTGTCAGTGTCTAGAACAGTGACAATGTGCTTTGTTGTGTACCCGTCATTTTGATTCAATATATGAAGGATTCCTTTTCAACATTCTAGTTCTTTTACAGAAATTCTCTGTTTAGTGAGTAACATACGTGACAACTTGTGTGAAACATTTTCTTCTTTTTACTACAACCTCTATGTATGACAATGATATCTGGACTATTCTCATAATTTTCAGAATTTCTTTATTTTTTGTAAAATTTAATTTGAACTGGCGATACGGTCATGGTCATATTTCATGTACATTATCCACAAAATTTTTAGTTATTTCATGGATACAGATATACATGGGACTAATTAGCATGAATATCATGTTTTGCGTTCTGCATTATTTGAAGCACTTGCAGTTCAAAATTAGTTTTTGACAAAAAAAATTACAAATAATAAAATGAAATAAATAAGTATAAGAAACACAACTAAAAAATTCCCAAATATCAATATCATGTACCATGTACAATATGTGAATCACAAAAAACAATTAGTGGAGACAAGAAGAAAAAATACTTTGTTGTGTGCCAGAGTGTTGCACACTACAAAGGTGGTCACGTGGCTGTCATGTGACCCCTTTGCACACCCCGTCCAGTGTATTGTCACATGACAAAGTCTTATAATTTTCCGTGTGCCAGGCGTGAGATATATGGCAAAGAGATAAAGCCCATTCCACGTGCATGGCACCTGGACTTTTGTTGTGTGCCCACCCTCCGGCACACGACAAAGCTGTGGATTGATTTGTGCCCGGCTCTGAGCACACGGCAAAATACAACTTTGTCGTGTGACTGGTTTATGTCATGTACCTTTACTTGGCACACGACAGACCGGTCTGTTTGCCATGTGCCCGATATAAGACTCACAAACGTTCAGGCACATGATAACGTCGTCTTTCTCGTAGCGTATGTGGCAAATCAAGGGTACCTCAAAAGTGATATTGTGATATGATGGGCAAGAATGCAATGCAAATGTAGAACTGAGATTTATTGCTCTACACACGCAATGGCGGAGCTTCTTCGAAGTCAAAAGTGGGCCTTGGCCATCACCTGCATTTTGTAAATCTTATATAGAAACCACTAGTTGCATTTGATCTAACCCATAAATAAACCTTCACTTTTCCTTGGTAATTCATGTACCATTCCCTCTTGCCCCAACCCCGTTCTACCAGTGCATGCCCCTTGGATATATCTATACTTTCGAATTAATCAATGTGTCTCAAAGAAAGAGAGCCTTTAAAGATTTGTAGATAAACTCTAGCTAAGATAATATATATATCTTTAAATCAACTAAGGATCATTAAGTGCTATTTCTTTACGTTCGCGTTGTGCCAATCATCTGAAAAATTATGTCGACCGAATCACAATTTACAATGCATCATGTCCCTACATTCTGCTTGTTGTGCCCACCTTCTTCGTCTTTACCCTGTTGCATTTACATTATTCTCCAAACAAACCCTGTTGCATTTATTCTGCAAACAAACTAATGTTGGGTGAGAGCTCCTTTGGAAGGTAGGATTCATAAAACATAAGAATAGGAAAAACATAAGATTGAAGTTGCAGGTGGTTTTGAATCCTATGGAATAGAAAAAGCAGGAATTATTCGTACTGGATGTTTGGATGCGTAGCAGGAAATATAGGAATTTTGTGGTTACATTCATTAGTGAGAGGAAACAAAGATAGAGAAAGAGAGATCATATGCATTGAAACTTTTAAAGGAATTTAACATGAGGTTGGACCTCATGCTCGATGGATTGATTGTATTTATGTAACATTATCCAGAATATTGTATCTTATGAACAAAATGTCTTTAAATATTGGAGGAATTTGCATTTGATAGTACAAACAATGTTCACTTACTTTCCAACAATATCAAATATATTCAGGTATCCTGTGGCAACATACGAGGTATTTGTTTAGTATCTGTCATGAAGCGTGCACGCAATATATTCTTATTTAAATAAATGATTCTATAAAGTACGATGAAAATATTTGCTAACATAATTGGACGAACTTAACTAAACTCAAGCACATTTAACTATATGTTGTACTTGGCAGTAATGGTATGCTTATCTTGTCGCCTATATGTGCATGCACAATACTCCCTCCGTTACTAAATTGTTGTTGTCATTGACTTTTTTCGTTATGATAGACCATTCGTCTTATTCATAATATTTTTCCAAATATAAATATTTTTAGGCTATATTTCAAGTTTCTTTAGTGATAGAATACATTCCAACAAAATAGATAATATTTTCCTAATTTTTTTAGTAAGACGAATGGTCAAACGTAGTGAAAAAGTCAATAACGAAAACAATTTAATAACGTAGTACGTGATATGAGTAGCGCATGATGAGTTAATGTAGTATTTGACTCAGCATGCTTAGAGTTATTTATCTATAATACTAAAGGATGATTGTATATGTGATTGTGTATTGGAAAGGGTTGGATTATGAATATAAGAGCAATAAGAAGTCTAAAGTCCTTATCTAGATGTGAAATAACGCTTTTGCTTGGTTGCTACAGTTCTAGTTCATAAGTACAAGTAATTAGCGCAACAGGAGAATACCTTACATTTTTGCTGCAGGATATCATGTGGGTTTGAATGACTCGAAGGGAGACGAGCCCAATTGAAAGTTGCCTACAGGTGGGGGCGGGGAGGGGGTGAATAGGCAATCTACAAAGGTTCCCGAAATTACATCACCAAAACGAGCTGATCAGCAACTGACGAAACTTCCATCAACACAAAATTTCTACGGGACACGGAAATTCCCTTAGGTTCCCAAAACTCTAAAAGAAATGTGGAATTTAACGGCGAGAATCAACAACCGGTTTGAATAGAAGTGTTGCACACATGATGAATAGCTTACACCCTGCAGGAATTGAGAAACAACATGCCACACAAGTAGATCGGCCAATTATAGCAAGAAACTGAAACAACATAAAAAACGAGAACAAGAACAAGAGAGACATGGAGATTGTTCACTGGAGCTAGGACCCTTCACAAAGAAGTTCCTACGTCCCCGTTGAGGAGCTCATAAGGAGTCGGGTCTCTCTCAACCCTAATCCTCACCAAGCAACCACGAAGGTCGAACTTGGTTTTTCTTCTTCCTCTTGATTCTTTTCCTTCCAGAGGTAAATCACGCCCTCACAAATGTTCCCAAGTCTCACCACAAATTCGGAGCTCAAGGGCGATGCCTATACATCTAGGGGACAAATCCCAAAGAGTAACAAGTGAAAGAAAGCTTGTGTACGAGGGGAGTTAAGATGCTCAAGTGCGGGATTGACTCTTGAAAGCTTTGGTTCGTTTGGTTCTCTCTCCAATGGATTGAGATCTTAAGATTGAGAGGTGGGAGAAAGCAAAAGAGCTTGTGGCGATTTCTATGGTTTCCAATGAAGTCTCCAACCTTTCTCGCAGAGTGAGACAGGTATATTTATAGATAAGCCACAAAAAGTGCCGTTGGAAGTGTAAGAAGAGTCGTGGACAGAACTTCCATGATAATTCACGGATATTCTGTCGTTCACGCAATATTAGCTCTCGTTAGAATGCTGACAGAACTTCCATCACATGATGATGGAACTTCCGTCGATAACTGGTTTTGTCACTTTTAGTTCCTCTCTTTTGGCGTTCTTTGGATTTGGATAGAACCAAGGCTTATCATTACTTGAGCATTCCGATTCCCTTTCATACAAGACTAATTCACCCCTCTTGATAGTACGGTTTTCCTAGACTCAAAAAGATTATAAACTAAACTTGATCTTCCTTTTTGAGTCTTTAGTTTTCTTTCATTTTTGAGGGGCCAACAACCTTCCACATGATTCTTGTTAACTTAAAACCTATCACACTTGTAAGAATCATTAGAACTTTTTAATCATCTGTCATTAATAAACAAAACCCACTAGGGGATCCTAGGTGAATCTTCAACCTCCCCTTTTTGTTGATTGATGACAAATTGATTAAAAAGGATTGTCACATAATAAAAACAAGACCAAATATAGTGGAGCTCCCTGTAAACATATGCATGAGTCACAAAAACATGTGAAGGAGCTCCCCTATATTTTGGAACAAGTGGGGTGCCTATTTGTGATCAAGAGAGCAAAAATATGTGTGCTTACCAAGCAAAAGCCATAAGGAGCGCAAACTACAACAATGCAAGCCACATGTCAAGAGAGCAATAAATAAGCACACAATGAAGTAAACAAGCACGAACATATAACATAGGCAATAAAACACAACGTTCATCTAGCCTATTATAATAAAGAGTTCACAAATAGTTTTTCAACCAATGGTACTTGTCCATACTCCACTAGCCCTACTACAAGATAGAAAGATAGGAATCCTTTTCCATCTATTTCTCTCCGCCTTTGTCATCAAGGCACCGAAAAGGGTAAGGAGAAAAGAAATGGTGAGAAAAGGGTGAAGCCTCACTCGTCGTCACTGCCCTCCTCAACAAGTGTGTCTCCACTACCACTGCCCTCTCCCCCAGCATCAGACCACTAGTACACAAGCAAAGTAGTGCAGTGTCGCGTTATGGATCAATGAACCTCTGAAGCTCCAACGGCTGTTAGTAGCATATCTCTGCCTCCTTGATATCTCTTTTTCAGCATTATTTAAGCTTTAAACCGTAGATTTCTATAGAAAAGGGTTTCAAAATAGGGAAGCTACGGTAACACAGATAGCTTATAATGTTTATTGGATTTGTTTGAATGAACAGAAGAAAATCAATCTCAAGAATTGCCATATCATATAACCCTCTCCATAGTGCTTGTTCAGCGGCCTAGGCACCACAAAATCTAATGCTAGTCAGCCCAGTCACCCACTAACATTTACACCCTCTGGATGGGAATGTGTAACACATATAGAAATTTCCGGAAGCCTGATAGTCCATCAAATATCTCAAGAAAGAATTTAAATGCTGATGATTTAATACAACCTACAATCAAGGATGATGGATCCCTTAACAATTCTTTAAAGCTGATGCTTAAGTTTTATGTATGTATGCTAAATTTTTATTCATCAAGATCAAGGTTCATGCCTAGTAAAATGCACATATTAAACCACCCTGTGTGTTATCAACGGGGAAAGTAATGTTATCCTTAAAAAAACATTTCACACAATACATATGCTAGTTTGACTTACTAATTATAACAAAATCGTTTTTCCTTCAAAGATGTTCCTAGTACAATCAATCCCTTCCAGGATGCTGCAAAAGAGAATCTGACTCCAATTTTCAAAATATAAGCTCACGGTTATCATGCACACGGAACAAGGGACTAGCAAACTTACGACACTGGGTTATGCATACTTTATTGCAAAGCATACAAGACTATCTAAAATACATTTGCAACATTGTAACTACAACCCTAATTTTCTAAATGAGTTATGTAGAGTTTCCAAATAACACATGCAGGAATGGATATATGGTGAAAAGACATGATCCAATGATCCAAATATAAATTGCAGAAGTTGCATGCTTGTATTAGTGACTATTGGATTTAACCAAAATTGTTAGCCTAAGGATGATGAAAGAGAACCGAAGGCAGATAAATGTTAGTGCCATTAATTTAACTAGCAGCCTACCGTGAGTCAATACAAAGAACACATAAGCTTTCCTTTTTCTTGTTTGGTCCTATTAATTAAGTTATTAATGGGTTATCTGCAATAGATCCCTACTATGCTAGGCTCATTGCTTCATATAATCATGGCTTCAGGTGGCTATGATCATCAAATTTCAGATAAATAAAAGGTGACAGTGGGCCACTTAATCATCAGCAAATGTTTCTACTCTATAAAACTCTTATAGCGATAGTGACCATAACCAACACTGCCACTCTCCTTTCAACATAGCATTGCAGATGTGCTACAATCTAATAGGGTGTTCATCAAATGAAAAATGAAACTACTATTTGCTGGTGCTAGCATCACCAGTGACCCATTGGAAAGAACACATGGAGAAGTATTATTTCCAGTGAGCTACCATCAAGTTCAGGATTCATCTCACCATATCATCAAGCTCAACCTCCACAGCATTTTCTTAGAATTAGTAAATCTGGATCATAAGTCCAGATCTATATTTGACTTCTTAAGAAAGTCATAATTGAGTAGCCACCACACAAATTTTTTCACTTGTCCCTCACAGCTATACCATATCAACTAAAACTTTTATCTTTCAAAAAAATTTCAGTTTAAATCTAGTAGGATCCTTCAAGAATTATGAGTATACATAAACATGTATAACTTCAAATACCAAACAAGACGAATAAGTCACTCTAACTAGAGTTGTTATACATTATTACTTCAAAAGAGAATTGCAGGAGAAATTTGTGGTTAAGCAAATAGATAATACAGAAAAGATGTAGATGATGTTATGCCATTTTCATGGCTACACTAACACATAATCATTTAAACTTTGAGAAAGCACAGTAATGAATAATGATAATTAGCATGCCCGCTAATACACAGGTATTGTTGCAATGAAGAAACACACCACATTCAGAACCCTCAAATAAATATTAGCTAAGTGGTAACAGCTAAATCAATGCCTAGTAATACAATTCAGGGAGCATCGACAAGCGCAAACCTCCCATAGTTACCTACCAAAGAAGGAGGCCACGCCATAATGCACGGAACCGCATCAATGCTGAAAGGGCTTCGAAACAACCTTCCCAGCTTCATTGCTTCCAAGCATAGGGATAGGTACAAATTTGGAGTTTGGGGAGCATGATAGGTCACTGCCAAATATGCGTAACCATCTCGGACTGCCAAAACATTTAATAGACTGGCACCAGTTAACTCTTCATCGATAACTTGTTGAAGTTCTGTGTCCAAGGGGACTACTCTGTCCACTATCCATCTCCCAATTCCATCATCATTCCTTGTGTGCATCAACACACAAACATTGAACTTATCTGAATAAACAATGCAAGTTGAATTATCCTTCGTTTCACCAATATCAATAAGGCAAGATCCCTGACAGCCTGGAAGCTCAGTTACAGAGATTTCCATCGTAGCAATTTCCAATGAAATGAGATGCCTCCGGTCCTCATACGCCCAGTACACAAACCCATTCGCCTGCATACCACCCTCATTTTGTAACCAACGGTCATCATGATTTGTACTAGCAGGAACGTCCACCCATGGGTGAATCGACCATTCCCAAGTGTCCGAGGAGAAAACGGCAGCCCGCACCCTGGATTCATCATGGGCAAGAAGTGTTAGCGGAATACCACGAGCTGCATCTCAACGGCCTAACTGAACGACCGAGTCCTGCGCTTTGCGTCAAGTCCTCGCTGCGCACGTCTCGCTCGCCGCCATGCGCCCTGGCGTCTCGCTCACGCTCCCAGGCGCTCCCGTAGAGATAGGATCAATCTGTTGTAACTCACCTCTGATGTAACTGTATAAATACCTCACATTGAGGTGATCAATGAGTGTGGTTGATTCCTTCATACTCTTTCATGGTACCGGACGGCAACCGATCCACCTGATGAATCCGTTTGCCCACCAATCTTCCGCTGCTATGGCTGACAATCCCACCTTCTCCCCCAACACCACACCTGCCCCGTCTCTCGACGACACCTCCTCCATGGCGACTGCTAGCCGCACCAACAATTCTGGCCTCGCCGTCCCCCCACCTGTCTCCAATGGCTCGACGCCATCCGTGGTGCAGATGGTCAACATCAAAGCCCACGTTCCTCTCACTCTCGACATGAACGAGCTCAACTACCCGCAATGGCGGATGCTCTTCGAGTCTGTCTTCGCCAAGTTCGGCCTCGCGCACCACATCACCGCCGCCCCGACCTCATCACCGTGCTCGACCCCGGTCGGAAGAAGATTGACGCCAACATCGTCAGCCGGCTGTACACCACCGTCTCCCGTGAAGTGTTCGACGCCGTGCGCCTGCCGGACGCCAACGCCTTCCAGTGTCCGGGATCGGATCGACGGTCACTACCGTGACAACCAGCTCTCGCGCGCCATCTACCTCGAGGCTGAGTACCGGTCGTTGTGCCAAGGCGACCTCTCCATCTCCGACCTCTGCGGCCGCCTCAAAGCTCTCTCCGATCAACTCCGCGACGTGGGTCAGCCCGTCGCCGAGTCAAGTCAGGTATTAAACATGCTTCGTGGCCTCAACCCCAAGTACCGCTACATGGTGCCGAACATCACCGGTGCTATGCCGCCGCACACCTTTCGGACTGCGCGCTCCAAGCTCCGGCTCGAGGAAACCTACGACAAGCACCGAGGCCAAGCGGACCGTGCACCGGGCCATGTACGCCGGTGGTTCTTCATCGACCACCACCAGCGGCGGCGACGGCTCTCCGGCCCTGCCGCCAAGAACGGCAACAACTCCGGCGGCAACCGCAACCGCAACCGCAACAACAAGCGCGGCCGCGGCTCGGCCTCTGTCTCCAACTCCGGCGCTGCTCCTCCAAATGGTGGCCGGAACAACTACGGCGCACCCACGGGTCCTCCGCGCCAAGGCCGGGCGGGTCAAGGCTACAACACAACCTACAACCCGTGGACCGGCCTAGTGCAGGCTTGGTCCATGCCGTTCCGGCCACCGAGCTCGGGTGTCCTCGGCCCTCGCCCGGCTCCAACGCTCGGCACGCCATGTACGCTGCTCCGTCCATGCCGGTCCGAGTACAATGCCGGCGGTGCCCCTACACCACCCATCTACGAGTCGCCCGCCCTGTACACGGCGCTTCGAACGCCGGCGTCCCTCTGCAGCTGCCGCCCGGCGCCGATCGGTGGATCTTCGACATCGGGGCCTCCTCCCACATGGCCGGCCATCCTGGTAATCTCACCTCCCTTCGCCCTATCCCCATTTATTCCCCCATAACTGTTGGCAATGGCGGTGCTCTGCGGGCGACACACACCGGAGCGGCTGCCATTCCCACCTCCTCGTCTATCCTGAACTTGTCAAATATCTTGCTTTGCCCTGATCTTGTCAAGAACTTGATTTCTGTTCGCTCTCTTACCCGTGAAAATTTGGTTTCTGTTGAATTTGACCCTTGGGGCTTCTCTATCAAGGATCCGGGCACTCGTCGGAGATTCTCCGATGTGATAGCTCCGGCGATCTCTACCCACTCCGGCTGCCTCCTCGGCGTGCTCTGCTTACCTCCACGATCGGCATCGACATCCGGCACTAGCGGCTAGGGCACCGGGCCGGGACTCCTTCGTTAAAACCCTTCGAGTCATTTGATTTCAATTGTAATAAATCAGTCGCTCACATTTGTCACTCATGTCAATTGGGGAAACATGTGTGGCTACCCTTTGAGTCTTCTAGCTCTCGCACGTTCTTTCCATTTCAGTTACTCCACTCCGATGTTTGGACCTCACCGTCCGTCGGTCACTCTGGTTATCAATACTATCTTGTGTTAATTGATGATTTCACGCATTTCGTCCGGACTTTTCCTTTGCGCAACAAATCCGACGTCCTCCCCACACTTCTTTCGTTTCATGCCTACGTCCACACACAGTTTCAACTCCCAATCCTTGCCCTCCAAACAGATAATGGAAAAGAGTTCGATAACTATGCCCTGCGCTCATTCTTCGCAACACATGGCATCCTGCTACGTCTCTCCTGCCCGTACACCTCTCCCCAAAACGGGAAGGCGGAGCGCATCCTTCGCACGATTAACGACTGTATGCGAACTATGTTATTACATGCGCGAGGCACCAACTTCATTCCGGGCGGAGGCCTTGAATACGGCGACTTACTTGATCAACCGTCGTCCGTGCAAAGCTACCGGAGCCATTACGCCTCATGAGTTGTCTGTTCGGCGTCAAACCCAACTACGACAACCTGCGCGTGTTCGGGTGCTTATGCTACCCCAACCTCGCAGCGACGGCGACGTACAAGCTGTGTGCGCGCTCCACGGCGTGCGTCTTCCTGGGCTACCCTGCCGACCATCGCGGGTACCGCTAGCTCGACCTGACCAGCCGGCGTGTCATCACGTCCCGGCATGTCGTCTTCGACGAGCACACGTTTCCCTTCGCCGGGCCGGTGCCATCCACAACCTCTACGTCAGCCCGGACCGACGTCGTCGTCGACACACTCGCCGTCGACAATATGCCATTGACGGAGCGCCATCCACCAGCTCGATCGGCGCCGGTACCAACTGCATCACCAACGGCCGGCTCCGCACCGGGCACGGCGTCGTCTTCATCACGCAACCTGCAGCCGCCACGGAATCACACTCCGTCGAGCCCAGGCCTCCCCTCTACATCCTTGTCGGGGGGTGGCCACCGAGCTGCTCCTTCTTCGTCACGTGGTCCGGCGTCCGCACCACCCCGGTACGACTCCGAGTCCGTCGCCATCTCCGCCGCCTGCGCCTACTCAATCTCAAGCCACCGGTAACCAGCCACTGTCCCACCATATGGTCACACGCTCCAAATCCGGCATCCACAAGCCAAACCCGAAGTACGCCAATGTCGCCACCTCGAGCATACATCTCGCCCATCCCATCCTCGGTGCGCTCCGCGTTGCGAGATCCAAAGCGGCGCGGCGCCATGGAAGCGAGTTCCAAGCACTCAAGACCAACCATACCTAGACCCTAGTGCCTCGCCCGCGCGGCGAACACGTGGTGTCCGAGCAAATGGATTTTCAAACACAAGCTGAATGCCGACGGCAGTCTCGATCGCTACAAAGCAAGATGGGTTGTGCGCGGCTTCACCCAGCGCGCCGGTGTGGACTTTGGAGAGACTTTCACACCAGTGGTTAAACCGGCTACAATCCGAACCGTGCTGACTCTAGTCGCCTCCAGAAACCGGCCGGTCCACCAGCTCGATGTGTCCAACGCCTTCCTCCATGGTCACCTCCAGGAACGCGTGCTATGTCAACAGCCCGTCGGCTTCGTGGATGCCACCATGCCCGAGGCTGTCCGCTTGCTGTGACACCCCTACCTCGCGAAGCGAGAGGGATTGTCGAACAGGATCGTATCGGGAGACATTCGACGAAGCGAACGTACATTGCACATACATCGGGGATACATCCGTCATTTTATTACATAGAGATCATTACTTGAATAACACGTTCTTACAGAAGCTCTTAGTTATTACAAGCCATTGTTCAAATTTCAGATTTTACAACACATAAGTGAAGTGTGTTCTTACAATACTTAATAATGTTTTTGCGGAAGCGTAACATCTCGACGATACATATATATAGAGTTAACTTAGGAGAACCACACCGGCCCATACGGCATGGCCTCACTCTTGGGTCGGTGAAGTGGGAACCCACTCCACGGTCCAATCCCGAGGTTCCTCGCTTTGACACACATACTTCCCGCAGCAATCACAATAGTCGGGCTGCGGGAATCCTGAAAACAGTTGCAACACAAACCCCGAGTATCTAATATACTCCGCAAGGCTTACCCGTCAAAAATGGTTCTAATAACCGACTCTAGCATGCAGGGGCTTGACCTGGTTTGCGGAAACTTGCCAAAATCAGCACTTAAAGTATTTGTCTAACTCATGTTTTAGCCAAGTTAAGAGGGTTGAAATACGAAGATAAATTTAGTGAGCACTTCTAACAAAACATGGTTGCAATACATGAAGTAATTCTTCAAAATCAGCAAGTTTCATCATCATATTCACTTGTTACTACGATGCGATCTGCTCGAGACAAGTGGTACTCATCACCGCGAGGGACGGCGATATATATCGATTTACACCCTGCAGGGGAAACCCAAATGCACGACATACGCATCATTTAAGAACACGTATGGCCACCTTTCACAAGATTATCATAGATATGAGCCGGGTCCACCCTCCGAGTGTGCATTCCACATGCGACCACAGTAGCGTCGGGTCCAAGGGTAATAACACACCCTCCGACTACTCACAAACCCGTGCATCCACCGTGACCAACACTTTGCACAAAGGGTGGAGCGACCGTCCAACACTACGACTCTCAAGTTACATCGGTTTACCAACTCCCATACGAAGGTATGCATTTGGTACACAACTCAATACTTGCTCGCGGAGTCACACGGTCCTCAACCGACACGCACGGGGCTATGGCGAACATAGGCAAACCTTGCCACCGCATCCTACACATGCATTTCCCCGTACGGTCTCAATTTCATCAATATCATGTGAGAGGTAACAAGATTTAATTCCTAGACCGGGTGATCTCCAAATCACTCGGTGTTGCTACCGATGGCTCCTTACTAAGCATAGCATTTCTAACGAAAAAGGATTTTACCTATCCAATGAGACCATAGGCATAAAGGGATAATAATGCAACTATGGTTACGAACAACTCCCGAACTTAAATGCACAATACATGACCTCATCACATGTGAAGTAAAGCAAAACTTTTAAAAGCGTGGGTTATGCACCGGGGCTTGCCTTGGTTGGTTTCGTAGTCGGTGCACTCGTACTCGCTCACTTCAAGGTGGTGCCCTCCTTGATCTTCGGTTCCGGTCGGGGTTCCTATATGAATGCATATGAAGTGCATGAGCATTGGATGAGTTCATATTGTTATAGTTCATGGAACTTTCTCAATAAGATAATGTAACGAAACGTTTGCATGAATTAAACATGTTCTTGAGTGATGATGATATGGTCATGATGGTGGTAAGGGTGGTTCGTTTCATGGGGACAACCTTCTAATTAGGGAAATTTTCATCATTTAGTATAAATGTAGATGCTGGCTTTTGAGATCAAGAAAATAGGGTATAATTCCTTATTATTTAGTATGCAAGAGGTTGATGCTTATTTCTTAGGATGAAGTTTTATTACATCGTTAAACATCGTGCACCATTTGTACTCATTATTTCATGTGGTTTTGTTACGATTAATCTACCTCATATGACTGTTCTTGCCCAAAAAGATAAACATTATCATGACATGTTTAATTGTGCCATGTAAGTGTGCAAAATTATCTAATCATGTCAGCAAGTAAAAGGGCCATGGGAGCTTAGCTCCTATTCGGCCATTTTTATATCCCTAAGTCCGAGTGGACAGGCTGCTTGTATAGCCACCTTAGGGTGTTCAAATCTTAATATTTTGCTATAGAGCTTAGGTGATTCATGTTGGTTAATGTAAAGTACATAACTCAAGGTTTACAACGAGCCAAGAATCGTTTTATTTGGATCTGTATTCAAAAAGTTATTGCATTTCAAAAATAGCAAGTTGTCACGCAGGCATAACGGTTTAGCATCTTAGAGCGCTCAAATCTTCATTTTTCTACACAGGAAGTGCTGGGATTATGTTACCACGTTAAAGTACAAGTTTTCTACTTTCCAAAGAGCCCTTTCTCATGCAGTTTGGATCTGGGGTCCGGAAGTTACATCATTTTTGAAATGCAATCTTGTTTATGCGTTTGGTCACGATAGCATTTTCATCTTGCTCAAAAATTAATTTTTACTATATAAACATAGGTGTTCATGTTCACCATGTCAAAGTAGAGGTTACAAACTTTCAAATGCGCTTTGAATCGTTCAAATCCGTGGTGTAAAACTCGAGATATGATTTTTCTAAAACACTTAACCGTTACGAAGTTTCAGCACGTCTTCGAAATTTTGCCTAAGTGTTGCGCGCGGGAGGGGCTCGCCGGAGCGGCGGCGACGCTCACCGGCGACGCGTTCGAGCTCGCCGCAGGGGCCGGGCTTGGCCGCCTGTGCGCGGTTTTTAACGGTGCATCGCTTGGTGGGGGTGGCGAGGCGAGTGGACGAACGGAGCATAGCTCGCGACGGGCTATGGCGGGTGCGGCGGCTCCGGCGTGGGAGCTCGTGCTCGCCAGGGCAAGAGGAAGGAAGCGGTTGGGTCGTAGAGCTTCACCTTCGCACGGAGATGAACGGCGCGGGGTCGGTGCAGGCTGAGGTGGCCTGGAGGTTGCCGGCGTCGGCGAGGTGGCGGGGCTCGGTGGCCGGCGACGAAGAAGACAAGCCGGTTCTTCTCCGTTCCGGCACGGTTGAACCTGGGGAGGGGCAGAGAGGTCCGTTAGGGACTTGCGCACCTTCCAGTGGCAGTGACACGACATGAGCTCACCTGAGCACCGCTTAATCACGCTGGCCGGCGTTCATGGTGGAGGCGGCGATCCTTGCGGATCTTCGGTGATTGGCGCTCACAGGGGAGAGTAGAGGACTGGAAACCGGGGCTAGAGCTTCTCGGGGACTTGGCGAACGGCTTGCGCGCAAATGGGGGTGTTGAGCTGCAGAGGGGGCGGCGCACGGGGAACGAACCGGACGGCGGCCATGGCGAGTTTCTCCCTCCCGCCATCGACGGCCGAACGAGTACGCTTCGGGGCGAAGTTATCCGGCGATGGACGACGCGTGGGGAGTGCACAGAGCGGCGAGGACGGGCGGTGCCTAACCGGCATGGGCGCCGGCGGCGAGCGCCGCTGGCGGGTGGCCCCGGCCACCGTGCCTTCTCTCGTTCAAAATTTATTCTTCCTATTTACAGTTTTGCCACTGCTGGACCTCTCTGTAAATTGCTCACAGACTTTGATCCTTTTGACATTTTTGCAAACCAAAATTTCTGTGGGTTCTTTGGATTATGTGGAACAACTTTCCTTATAGGCCAAAGTTCAAATTCGAAATGTAAAAATTTATAAAAATTGTTGAACAGGTGCTGTTTCCGCATAGGTTTGGATTTTTCTAGGGATTTGTGCTGCTCCAAAAATTCAGGAAAAATGCTCTAAATTCATGTCTTGATATGTTCTACCAGATTGTGCAAAAATATGGGGTTACTACTTTGGAGGAAATATGAGATCTCAAGAACTAGGGTTTCGGAACGATAAAAACCCTAATTGGCCTTTAGCTTATTATTTCATGTGACTGGGCAATTGCACGTGCAACTCTCCTGTTAGCACAGTAACAGGTGAATTTGGGACACGGGGTGTCACAGCCCTCCCCCTTAAAGAAATCTCGTCCCGAGATTAAGATTGATAAAAGAGTGGTCGAAGGGAGGTGCGTCGTTACCTCGATTGTGAAGCCATGAACTCGGGGAAGTGATTATCCAGGAATTCCTCCTGTTCCCAAGTGGCTTCATCCTCAGTGTGATTACTCCATTGCACCTTATAGAATGTGATAGTGCGGTTGCGAGTAACACGATCCTTTTTATCGAGGATCCGGACGGGAGTTTCCGGATAAGATAGATCCTCTTGCAATTGCTCGGTGTCGGAGATGACCACATCAATGGGTGGTTTTAGGCACTTCTTGAGTTGCGACACATGAAACACGTTGTGCACACGTTCCAAGTTAGTCGGCAATTGCAACCGGTATGCCACGGGGCTAAACTTCTCCACAATTGGAAAGGGTCCAATATAGCGGGGAGCAAGTTTTCCTTTTATACCAAAACGTGACACACCTTTATTTGGAGAGACACGAAGATAAACATGATCGTTTACCTCAAATTCCAGCGGGCGTCTCCTTTTGTTTGCATAACTTATTTGGCGGGATTGAGCAGCCTTCATGTTAGCTTGGATTTCTCTCACCTTTTCCTCGGCCTGCTCAACAATATCCGGACCAAATATTATCCTTTCGCCCGACTCGGACCAGTTTAACGGCGTACGGCAAGAATGTCCGTATAACGCCTCAAAAGGAGTGACTCCGAGCTTTCTTGATAGCTGTTGTTATAGGAAAATTCAATGAATGGTAACTGATCATCCCAACTTCCCTTTTGAGTCAAAGCACACGCTCTCAACATATCCTCCAAATATTGAATTAACCTTTCCGATTGTCCATCGGTTTGAGGATGATATGCAGAGCTCCGGATTAGGGTAGTACCAAGACTAGCATGCAATTGTTCCCAAAATCGAGAAACAAACTGCGGACCACGGTCTGAAATGATGGTCTTTGGCACACCATGTAAACATAGCACACGGGCAAGATACAATTCAGCATACTTCTTAGCACCGTAGGTGGTGTGTACCGGAATAAAGTGTGCTGATTTCGTCAGTCTATCGACGATTACCCATATGGAATCATGTTTCTTGGAGGTGGGAGGTAGTCCAACAACAAAATCCATGGCTATGTCTTCCCATTTCCAAGCGGGAATTTTTAATGGGTGCAATAGTCCGGCTTTCTTTAGATGATCAGCCTTGACTCGTTGGCAAGTGTCGCACTCGGCAACGTAACGAGCCACTTCTCGCTTCATGCGAGTCCACCAAAATTTTTCTCTCAACCCACGGTACATTTTGTTACTACCGGGGTGTATGGAGTATTTAGAGAGATGGGCTTCATCAAGGATTTTCTTCCGTAGTTCCAGGTTCTTAGGAACAACGAGACGGTTATTGAACCATAGTACTCCCTCCTCATCTTGACGGAAGCACTTAGCTTTTTCGGTACCCAACTTCTGTCGGATGTGTTCCATACCTTCATCCGTTTTCTGGGCAGCAATGATTTCTTCTCGAAGAGTAGGAACAAGAGCCAAATTATGCAATGCACCATAAGGAATGATATGAAGGCAAGGATTACTCTCATTTTCAGATTTGCTGCAGTTTTCCATAGAGCAGATTTCAACTTGGTTGCATTGGTGCTTGCGGCTTAATGCATCGGCAACCACATTAGCCTTTCCGGGGTGGTAATGAATTTCCAATTCATAATCTTTTATCAGTTCCAGCCATCTTCGTTGTCTCATATTTAATTCTTGCTGCGTGAAAATATATTTGAGGCTTTTATGATCAGTATAGAGATGCACCAGATTTCCTAAGAGGTAATGTCTCCAAGTTTTGAGAGCAAGAACTACCGATGCCAATTCAAGATCATGAGTGGGATAGTGCTTCTCATGTTTGCGGAGTTGACGGGAGGCGTAGGCAATGACTCGGCCTTCTTGCATGAGAACACAACCCAATCCAATGCCGGACGCATCACAATATACGTCAAACGGCTTGTCGATGTCGGGTTGAGCTAGAACGGGAGCAGTGGTTAAATGCTTCTTCAAGGTTTGGAAGGCATTTTCGCACTCGGGCTCCACTTGAAGGTAGAGTCCTTCTCCAACAATTTGGTCATTGGCTTGGAGATGATAGAAAAATTTGGAATGAATTTCCGATAATATCCCGCAAGTCCGAGAAAACTACGGATGTGCTTGACGGTTTTGGGAGTCTTCCATTTTAGCACGTCAACAACTTTACTTGGATCGACGGAAATTCCTTCAGCTGAAATGATATGACCCAAGAATGGAACTCGATCCAACCAAAATTCACACTTGCTGAATTTGGCATAAAGTTGATGATCTCGTAGTCGTTGAAGCACAATGCGGAGGTGTTCAGCATGTTCTTCCTCCGTCTTGGAATAAATGAGGATATCATCAATGAATACTACCACGAACTTGTCCAGCTCCGGCATAAATACCGAGTTCATGAGGTACATGAAATGAGCCGGTGCATTAGTCAGTCCAAAAGACATTACGAGATATTCAAAAAGTCCATATCTCGTAGAGAAAGCGGTTTTAGGAATGTCTTCCGGCCGAATTTTTATTTGGTGATAGCCGGAGCGAAGATCGACTTTTGAGAATACTTTTGCACCGACTAATTGATCGAATAGCATATCAATGCGTGGGAGGGGGTATTTATTTTTGATGGTCACCGCATTGAGGGGTCGATAATCAACACACAACCTTAATGATTTATCTTTCTTTTTCACAAAAAGAGCGGGGCAGCCCCAAGGCGAAGCACTTGGGCGTATGTACCCCTTGTCTAGAAGTTCGTTGAGTTGCTCCTTAAGTTCAGCTAATTCATTTGGAGCCATTTTATATGGTCTTCTAGATATCGGTGCGGTTCCGGGTTGAAGTTCAATTTTAAATTCTACGTCCCGATCAGGTGGCATTCCTGGCAAATCATCCGGGAACACATCGGGAAACTCGCATACTACCGGTATGTCTTCTAGTTTCTTTCCTTCTAGGTGCTGAATTTGATTTCTAGAAAATTTTGGGTGTGGCAAGGATAGGATAGCCGGGCCGTACAGAGGTGAATTTAAATATACTTCCCGGGTGTCTATGTGTAAGACAGCTCTATGTCGTTTCATCCATTTCATTCCTAATATTACATCTATGCCTTGCCCATCTAGAATGATTAGCGTTGAGAGATATGTATTTCCGGCAAGTTCCAGGGGAACGTTTCTTGTTTCACGATTTGTGTGAATGAGGCCACCGGGGGATGTGATGGTGTATGGAGTTTGCAAAATGGTGGAGGATAGATGCAACTTATCCACACACGCTTGACTAATAAAATCATGCGTGGCGCCGGAATCGAAAAGAATGAAGGCGGGATGTTCTGAAATGGAAAACATACCCGAGAGGACCGGTTCTCCGGCTTGCACATCTTCGACCGTAGTAAAATTCACACGGCCGGTCTTGGTGGGGGTTTTGTTGTGATTGTTGTTGCTGTTGTTGTTGCCGCGGTTATTATTGTTGCCATTATTGCCGCGGTGGTGCTGATGCTGATTATTCCCACCGTTGTTGCCATTGTTGCGGCGAGGGTGTGGGCAGTCTCGGATGAAATGACCAATACCGCCGCAGTTAAAGCATGGCTGCTGCGGGGATGGTCCGGCACCTTGGTTATGCTGCTGCGGGGTGTGTTGGTGACCACGGTGCTGATAGGAGTGGTGGGGCGCACGATAAGGCTGCTGGAAAGTAGTGCGTTGTCCACCCATTGGAGGCACTGGGACACGGAATTTCTGACCCGTGGGGCTGGTCACTGCAAGCTTGAACTTGTGAGGTGGTGCACCGGATGAACTTCCGCGGCGCGCTTCCTCTTCTTGTCATCCTGATTGACGCGAATGGCGTCCTCTTGCACAATGGCGGCACTCACTAATTCATTGAATGTGCCATTCAAGAGAGCAAGGCGGTCTTGTAGTTTCGGATTTAGACCTTTCCGAAAGCACTCACGCTTCTTCGCATCCGTGTCAGCGTGATAAGAGGCATACTGGGCAAGATAGTTGAATTTCCGAGCGTACTCTTGCACAAGTGCTGGAGCCTTGCTTCAGGTCAACAAATTCCTGAAGCTTCCTTCTCATGACACCGTCAGGAATGTGGTGTGCACGGAAGGCTGCCGAGAATTCCGGCCAGAGCACCCGGTGATCCGCGGGGAGTGCAGCGGTGTAGTTTGCCCACCACGCACTAGCCGACCCACGGAGCTGCTGTGCTGCAAACAGAGTCTTCTGATGCTCGGTGCAATTCGGAAGAGCAAACTTGGACTCCACGATACGCAGAAAATTATCTGCTTCCAGGGGGTCCTTTGCTTCGGAAAAAGATGGCGGCTGAGTCGCCCAGAAATCCCCATAAGAGGTGGGACGGGGCTGCGGTGGAGGAGCCGCTACCTGGGCATTGTTGTTCTGACTTGCCAGGAACAGCCGAAACATCTCGTTCTGATTATGAACAAGTTGCTCCACAGCAGTCAGCGGTGGTGGAGGAGGTGGCTGCGACGAAGCACCTTCCCCCGAATTATCCACCGTGCGACGAGTGTTCACCATCTGCCACACAATTTAATTACACCATTAGTCTCAGCATTTCGGAGCCATAGACAATGATAGTAATTAAGGGACATGATATGAACATGAATTTCATAATGTACTCCACAGGAGGAAAATTTCATTAGTGCTGCCATTGACGGATTTAAAGTCTCGATATGAAATTTTTAGATTGCATAACCCGTGAGAGTAATTTCCATGAGCTGAACTTAGTACAACCAGAAAATTTTTACTCATAATTTCAGACCATTTGGCTTAGTAAAATGTGCTTATGGTGCTGAAATTTTTAAGAACGAGACTTATATTTATTAACATAAGCTTAGTGGTTCATATATATATTTTGAGGCGAAACCCATTTGTACACAAAAGCGCGCGATACTAACACTTCTTAGCGCGGGGTTAAACGTCCAGGATTTCCCTTCCTAGCTAGTCATCCATACCTCCTATGCTGTCAGCCTACCCAAAAACACAGCGACCACTACGTCCTTACGTACGTACAAGCCACTAGTTCTTGTTCTTTCATACACTACCATTAATTTTACAAGTTTCTTCCTTAACACTTAGCTAGTAACCTAAGCATCGCTGTCGGTGTCTTCCGGGTTGTTCACATCGGAAGCATCGCTAGCGGCGTCATCACCATTGTCCTCCGGCGGTGGTGGCTGCAACAGATTCCAGTGAGCTGCCAGCAACACCTGGTGGTGCTGCTGTAACGCTGCCAACTGGTGCTGGAGATTTCCTATCTCTGTGAACAGCTGGTCCATGTTGGTCTGTGCAGTCTGGAGCTGTCCATGCAGGAATTGCATGGTGGCCTGCTGGGAGTAGATGGTCTCATCCTTCTGAGTAATAGACGTCTTAGCCGCATTTAGCTCATTTAGTGCCTCAATCCGCTCCTCATCACAGAACGTGGCCATCTGCTCATGTTCTTTCTTTTCCTGCTCAGCTCTTTCTTTCGCCCTGTCTGCGACGACGCGGAGGTTGTCGCTGAAGATCAGATCATCCTGCACTTCCTTGATACGTGCAGTCAGAGCAGCATTTTCCTGCTCCAGCTCGGTGATACGGGCGGTCAGTTGCTTGTTCTCCTCTTTCGCCGAGTAGTAGTCGTCCGTGACATCCGTGAGACGATCAGTGAGGTCTTCCACCTCAGATCTCAGCTGATTCCTTTCAGTCAGGAGTTGTCTTGCATCCATCTATAGACCATGGTTAGGAACATATTTTAAGCAGCATTACTATCAATAATTTTAGGATATAAAAGCTCAGTTGTCGTGCTGAAAGATAACAGAAAGAAACGGACATTCTTTACACGTAACCGGTTCTGAACCCTCTCTGTTTTTCCCCATTTTTGTCTCTGTTGGTACAGTAAAATTTACCAAAATTTATAACTAGATGCTAGAGTATTTCCTAAGCTTTCCAACGCATCCTAGAACACGGAAAAATCTTAAGCGGATCAAAAGATATGGCGATTTCCGGCTCGACGGATTTTTCTGCCAGATTTCTGGAATACCGGGAACCAAAAATTTGCTCTCTGTTTTTGCTTATTTGACCGACTTAACGAATTTTCCTTGCTGACCTGATATTAGATGAAATGTGGGGCATAACACAAGCTTTCCAGATTGGGGTAGATCATTTTATTTGGATAAGCACTTCAAAAGTTATAGCGATTTTTGTGAGGCACCCGAATCTGCCAATCCGGCGATTCGGCGAAATCTGGCAACCTTTTGCCAGATTTTCGGGTAAGTTATTTTTAGTAGGATTCCATTCCCCTTTTTCTTGGATCATCATGCCAGGGTGATGGTACGTTTTACGAGCTTTCCGGATTGTGTTTAACCGTTTCGTTTGAGTGAACGATTCAAAAGTTGTGACCGTTTTTGTGAAAACGATAATCGGTTAGGTTTAGTTTTCGATCGGGTGGGATTTTCTGCCCGATTTTTGGATAGCATGTACGACTTGTTGAGATTTTTGTGAGTTGTTCGAGACCGTTTCTTCGCATTCTTGATCGATTACCTTGTGCAATTTGTGATGCATGACATGAATGATGACAAGCAAGGCCGTTAATCCTACGTCCTTTCCAAAACAAAATACGTGATCGGTCCATATATAGCCGACCACTCGCTTTTTGTGGCAACGCACACACGATCTCATCACGGAAACTACACGATCTAAGGTCCGTGGTTAGCGTACCTGCAAGAGACCATTTCAGAAACATTACATCAAATTCAAAAGAAACTATGAAAACAATTGTTCCACAATCTCATCATCTTCCTCATCACCATCTTTCTCGTAGTAACGGTTCATAGAAAGAACCGCCTCGTGGATTGCCACGAGCCAACATTGTCCCGTATTATTACTTCCGCGGGCACGGAGCGCTAATTTAAATTGCAAACATACCTGGGCCGGGCCGTAGTTGCAAAATTTTTAAACAAGCATAACCCAGGGTTAGTTTGCCACATCTATTTCTACTGTAGACCTTACTTGGGCTTTCTATATCGTTCCTCACCGTATAAATGTGTTGGTGATTTTTAGTATGACCCGTAGTGTACGGCATATCCCGACACGGCTCGATACCAGCTGTGACACCCCTACCTCGCGAAGCGAGAGGGATTGTCGAACAGGATCGTATCGGGAGACATTCGACGAAGCGAACGTACATTGCACATACATCGGGGATACATCCGTCATTTTATTACATAGAGATCATTACTTGAATAACACGTTCTTACAGAATCTCTTAGTTATTACAAGCCATTGTTCAAATTTCAGATTTTACAACACATAAGTGAAGTGTGTTCTTACAATACTTAATAATGTTTTTGCGGAAGCGTAACATCTCGACGATACATATATATAGAGTTAACTTAGGAGAACCACACCGGCCCATACGGCATGGCCTCACTCTTGGGTCGGTGAAGTGGGAACCCACTCCACGGTCCAATCCCGAGGTTCCTCGCTTTGACACACATACTTCCCGCAGCAATCACAATAGTCGGGCTGCGGGAATCCTGAAAACAGTTGCAACACAAACCCTGAGTATCTAATATACTCCGCAAGGCTTACCCGTCAAAAATGGTTCTAATAACCGACTCTAGCATGCAGGGGCTTGACCTGGTTTGCGGAAACTTGCCAAAATCAGCACTTAAAGTATTTGTCTAACTCATGTTTTAGCCAAGTTAAGAGGGTTGAAATACGAAGATAAATTTAGTGAGCACTTCTAACAAAACATGGTTGCAATACATGAAGTAATTCTTCAAAATCAGCAAGTTTCATCATCATATTCACTTGTTACTACGATGCGATCTGCTCGAGACAAGTGGTACTCATCACCGCGAGGGACGGCGATATATATCGATTTACACCCTGCAGGGGAAACCCAAATGCACGACATACGCATCATTTAAGAACACGTATGGCCACCTTTCACAAGATTATCATAGATATGAGCCGGGTCCACCCTCCGAGTGTGCATTCCACATGCGACCACAGTAGCGTCGGGTCCAAGGGTAATAACACACCCTCCGACTACTCACAAACCCGTGCATCCACCGTGACCAACACTTTGCACAAAGGGTGGAGCGACCGTCCAACACTACGACTCTCAAGTTACATCGGTTTACCAACTCCCATACGAAGGTATGCATTTGGTACACAACTCAATACTTGCTCGCGGAGTCACACGGTCCTCAACCGACACGCACGGGGCTATGGCGAACATAGGCAAACCTTGCCACCGCATCCTACACATGCATTTCCCCGTACGGTCTCAATTTCATCAATATCATGTGAGAGGTAACAAGATTTAATTCCTAGACCGGGTGATCTCCAAATCACTCGGTGTTGCTACCGATGGCTCCTTACTAAGCATAGCATTTCTAACGAAAAAGGATTTTACCTATCCAATGAGACCATAGGCATAAAGGGATAATAATGCAACTATGGTTACGAACAACTCCCGAACTTAAATGCACAATACATGACCTCATCACATGTGAAGTAAAGCAAAACTTTTAAAAGCGTGGGTTATGCACCGGGGCTTGCCTTGGTTGGTTTCGTAGTCGGTGCACTCGTACTCGCTCACTTCAAGGTGGTGCCCTCCTTGATCTTCGCTCCGGTCGGGGTTCCTATATGAATGCATATGAAGTGCATGAGCATTGGATGAGTTCATATTGTTATAGTTCATGGAACTTTCTCAATAAGATAATGTAACGAAACGTTTGCATGAATTAAACATGTTCTTGAGTGATGATGATATGGTCATGATGGTGGTAAGGGTGGTTCGTTTCATGGGGACAACCTTCTAATTAGGGAAATTTTCATCATTTAGTATAAATGTAGATGCTGGCTTTTGAGATCAAGAAAATAGGGTATAATTCCTTATTATTTAGTATGCAAGAGGTTGATGCTTATTTCTTAGGATGAAGTTTTATTACATCGTTAAACATCGTGCACCATTTGTACTCATTATTTCATGTGGTTTTGTTACGATTAATCTACCTCATATGACTGTTCTTGCCCAAAAAGATAAACATTATCATGACATGTTTAATTGTGCCATGTAAGTGTGCAAAATTATCTAATCATGTCAGCAAGTAAAAGGGCCATGGGAGCTTAGCTCCTATTCGGCCATTTTTATATCCCTAAGTCCGAGTGGACAGGCTGCTTGTATAGCCACCTTAGGGTGTTCAAATCTTAATATTTTGCTATAGAGCTTAGGTGATTCATGTTGGTTAATGTAAAGTACATAACTCAAGGTTTACAACGAGCCAAGAATCGTTTTATTTGGATCTGTATTCAAAAAGTTATTGCATTTCAAAAATAGCAAGTTGTCACGCAGGCATAACGGTTTAGCATCTTAGAGCGCTCAAATCTTCATTTTTCTACACAGGAAGTGCTGGGATTATGTTACCACGTTAAAGTACAAGTTTTCTACTTTCCAAAGAGCCCTTTCTCATGCAGTTTGGATCTGGGGTCCGGAAGTTACATCATTTTTGAAATGCAATCTTGTTTATGCGTTTGGTCACGATAGCATTTTCATCTTGCTCAAAAATTAATTTTTACTATATAAACATAGGTGTTCATGTTCACCATGTCAAAGTAGAGGTTACAAACTTTCAAATGCGCTTTGAATCGTTCAAATCCGTGGTGTAAAACTCGAGATATGATTTTTCTAAAACACTTAACCGTTACGAAGTTTCAGCACGTCTTCGAAATTTTGCCTAAGTGTTGCGCGCGGGAGGGGCTCGCCGGAGCGGCGGCGACGCTCACCGGCGACGCGTTCGAGCTCGCCGCAGGGGCCGGGCTTGGCCGCCTGTGCGCGGTTTTTAACGGTGCATCGCTTGGTGGGGGTGGCGAGGCGAGTGGACGAACGGAGCATAGCTCGCGACGGGCTATGGCGGGTGCGGCGGCTCCGGCGTGGGAGCTCGTGCTCGCCAGGGCAAGAGGAAGGAAGCGGTTGGGTCGTAGAGCTTCACCTTCGCACGGAGATGAACGGCGCGGGGTCGGTGCAGGCTGAGGTGGCCCGGAGGTTGCCGGCGTCGGCGAGGTGGCGGGGCTCGGTGGCCGGCGACGAAGAAGACAAGCCGGTTCTTCTCCGTTCCGGCACGGTTGAACCTGGGGAGGGGCAGAGAGGTCCGTTAGGGACTTGCGCACCTTCCGAGTGGCAGTGACACGACATGAGCTCACCCGAGCACCGCTTAATCACGCCGGCCGGCGTTCATGGTGGAGGCGGCGATCCTTGCGGATCTTCGGTGATTGGCGCTCACGGGGAGAGTAGAGGACCGGAAACCGGGGCTAGAGCTTCTCGGGGACTTGGCGAACGGCTTGCGCGCAAATGGGGGTGTTGAGCTGCAGAGGGGCGGCGCACGGGGGAACGAACCGGACGGCGGCCATGGCGAGTTTCTCCCTCCCGCCATCGACGGCCGAACGAGTACGCTTCGGGGCGAAGTTATCCGGCGATGGACGACGCGTGGGGAGTGCACGGAGCGGCGAGGACGGGCGGTGCCTAACCGGCATGGGCGCCGGCGGCGAGCGCCGCTGGCGGGTGGCCCCGGCCACCGTGCCTTCTCTCGTTCAAAATTTATTCTTCCTATTTACAGCTTTGCCACTGCTGGACCTCTCTGTAAATTGCTCACAGACTTTGATCCTTTTGACATTTTTGCAAACCAAAATTTCTGTGGGTTCTTTGGATTATGTGGAACAACTTTCCTTATAGGCCAAAGTTCAAATTCGAAATGTAAAAATTTATAAAAATTGTTGAACAGGTGCTGTTTCCGCATAGGTTTGGATTTTTCTAGGGATTTGTGCTGCTCCAAAAATTCAGGAAAAATGCTCTAAATTCATGTCTTGATATGTTCTACCAGATTGTGCAAAAATATGGGGTTACTACTTTGGAGGAAATATGAGATCTCAAGAACTAGGGTTTCGGAACGATAAAAACCCTAATTGGCCTTTAGCTTATTATTTCATGTGGTCGGGCAATTGCACGTGCAACTCTCCTGTTAGCACAGTAACAGGTGAATTTGGGACACGGGGTGTCACACTTGCTGTCCAAATCACTCTACGGACTCAAACGAGCACCGAGGGCCTGGTTCACCCGATTTGCCCGGTTCGTGTCATCCATTGGCTTCCGGGCGACGCGGTCGGATTCATCCTTGTTCGTGTTCCAACAGGGCAGCGAGATGGCCTACCTCCTCCTCTACGTCGACGACATGATACTCGGTGCCTCCAGCAATAGACTCCTACACCAGATCATCGCCGGACTGCAGTCCGAATTCAAGCTCAAAGATATGGGTCCCTTAAGCTTCTTCCTCGGCATCGACGTACAACGCACCAAGCACGGCTTCTTCTTGTCACAAGCTCGGTACGCCGAAGATCTGCTCGAACGAGCCGGCATGGCTAACTGCAAGCCCATCTCAACTCCGGTGGGCACAACAGGAAAAGCTGTCCGGCGCCAATGGCGAGAAGCTCGCTAACCCCACGGAATATCGTAGCATGGCCGGCGCTCTGCGATGCACCGACCATCACACATCCGGACTTGGCATATGCAGTTCAGCAGGCTTGCTTACACATGCATGACCCCCGCACGAGTCACATGTCGCTGATCAAGAGGATCTTGAAATATGTCGGAGACACAACACACCATGGCCTTCACCTTGTTGGTTCACCGTCAACGACCATCACTGCCTACTCCGATGCAGGTCGGGCCGGCTGCCCGGACACGCGTCGATCCACAAGTGGTTATTGCATCTTCCTCGGCGACGCCATGGTATCCTGGTCATCAAAACGCCAAGCCACCGTGTCACGCTCCGGCGTCGAGGCGGAGTACGGGGCCGTCGCCCACGCTGTGGCCGAGTGCGTCTAGTTGCGACAACTCTTGGGCGAACTCAAATGCAACGTTCCCAAGGCGACCATTGCATACTGTGATAACGTTTCTGCCGTCTACATGTCAAGCAACCCGGTTCATCACGAGGCGAACCAAGCACATTGAGCTGGACATACACTTCGTCCGGGAGAAAGTGGCCCTCGGCGAGCTGCGAGTTCTACATGTTCCCACAGCTCAGCAATTCGCCGATGTTATGACAAAAGGGCTTCCGACATCGACGTTCGAGCGAGTTCCGATCCGAGTATCTGCGTTGCAAAGGCCCCTAGCTAATGCCGAGGGGGTGTTAGCGGAATACCACGAGCTGCATCTCAACGGCCTAACTGAACGACCGAGTCCTGCGCTTTGCGTCAAGTCCTCGCTGCGCACGTCTCGCTCGCCGCCATGCGCCCTGGCGTCTCGCTCACGCTCCCGGGCGCTCCCGTAGAGATAGGATCAATCTGTTGTAACTCACCTCTAATGTAACTGTATAAATACCTCACATTGAGGTGATCAATGAGTGTGGTTGATTCCTTCATACTCTTTCAAGAAGCAACACATGGAATGATGTCGAATCCTCAACCGAGAGGTGCAAGCGGGGGTCGAGGTTGCGATAGTGGCCAATGTGATCGTCAAAGATATCATTAGAACACTTGTCAAAGGAGCCTTCACTTCGCCGTGTCAAAGGGTTGAACACAACAAAACATGCATCATCCGCATTCCACAAGAGAACGCGGCCACGACAGCGATCGATGAGGAACCAACGAAGCAATCATCGAAGAGGTCCTGAAGGGACGTTAGGAAGAAGTCGCCACCACGGACGGCGGCATTTAGGTCCCGGTCGTTGTGGCGGGCGGGAACGAAGGTGGGGAAGGCATCGATATTAGGATTCTGCTCGGCTACGGGATCCTGGAAGAAAATACCGAGGAGGGGCGGCGGATGCGAGGCGCGGAAGCGACGGCGAGAAGCGAGGGAGGACGCCACGGCGCGGCGCCAAGCGGGGCAGGTGCACGCGGCGCGGACGAGCGTGGCGAGGGAGGGAGGCAGAGAAAGATGGGCAGCAGGAGGTCCTCTCCTAGGGAATGGATGGTTGTGTTGCTTGGTTCATTTCGGCGCTTCACCGGCGGTGGATGGATCGGGGAGCTGCCGCCGACGGCCATTGCTGTTGCGGCGGAGGATTGAGTGTGGATGCGAATGCGAGTTTCCCTTCGGCTCCAAACGCGATAGCCCACCTTCCTCGATGGAAAACGCACCCAATCGAACAGGGGCCCGAAAAGAACAAGCACCGAGCAAGCGGGCACAAGGCCCATGTGTGTCCATTCTTTCTCTCTTTTTCTTTCCGGGCCTTCTTGTTAAAATTTTTACACTGTCACATCAAAAGGAATCTTATCATTTATAAATATTTTGATCAGTTTAATGATAGATTTTTTTATAGATGGATGCTAATTTATGAGATGAATCCAATAAACTTAATTAATTTTTTTGCTACGGTTAATTACTCTAATGAGCTTAATGAGATGTCACTAGCCTCTTCAATTGGATCTTAAGAATCTTCTACCTAAAAAAATCTAATAATGAAGGTGGCTTCCCACTTCTCGCCATCCGTGAGATCGTCGAAGGAAAGAAAGACGGGGACACGAGGGTACGGTGGTGCTAGGGCTGAGCTCCCTTGCCTTTGCGGTTGCCTCTAACTCCTCCTGCTGCTCCTCCCTAGGTATTTCATCCTCGTGTGCTTCATGGTAGTCATTTAACACGTCTCCTACATCGGTATCTGAATCATAGTCATCCATGCGTTGTCTCACTACCTCTTGTCACGGACGCATGCTTTCAACATGGCAGGTCCACAGGGTATAGTCTGTCATAAATCCATTCTTGCCAAGGTGTCTGTCTACAATATCTTTACTTGTGCTTGACGAGTGTTTCTACAATTGTCCCATGGACACCAAGTGACTTTCGTTCCTTCAACCCTAGCAAATGCTCATTTCAAGAACTGGTATGTGTTGTAAATCCATTCACGGGTGAACTTTTCATTCGTTGCCCATCCAGGTGTACATCCACTCACGGTCATGGTTCATATAACCATTCAAAACCGGCTGGTTATCCCAGTTAACCGGGAAACCGGTCTCGGTCGAAGCGGTTCAATCGGTTAGCCGAGGAAAACCGAAACTATGTACTTGTAGCAATTCGGTTAACCAATAGTTTTTCCGGTTAACCGGACCAGTTTTCGGTTCAAAAATCGGCCGGTCAGTTTGGTTTTGTGAATCTTGCTCCCGGTTCGACATCCTCCGACATATCATAGAAAAATATTAAACATACTTTCATCTACACCGATGCCTACAGTCTAATAGGTGAAGATATGTCCTAATCCCACCCGAGGATCCGTAGGCTGAGGCTAGTTTCCACGGTCTACTCCTCTCCGAGACAGAATTTCGGCAACACCTCCCCGCTGTTCTTCAAATACACGTCCTGCAAAGGAGATTGTATATCAGGAGAGCAACGGCGAGGTGCTGCCAAAATTCTATCTCGAAGAGGAGTATATCGTGGAAACTAATCCCCACTACGCATCCTCGGGCTGTCCAAAAATATGGACAATTCAAAACAGATACAATCAAAGATATGCAAAGATCGACATATCTCCAACTGTATCTTTTTCGAATGTGAGACACCTAACTAGGTTACGTGACTCAACCTATGAACATGAAACATACAAAGGGGTGTTTCCGATGTGCTCACCGGGCTCAACGACAGGACGCACGGTGCTGTGAAGGGCAGAGTGTCGGGGCCACGTCAACCGCCTTCCCTGCAAAATAATGAACTAAAGCTTTTCAATTGAAAAATTCAGCAGCACCTCCCGTGCTCGAAGAGGTTTCCACAACCTGCAATAAACACAGACACATATGGCACGATGGCTGAGAACCACACACATGACGATCACCGACAACCACACGGACGATGTGATGGCCGCTGTCAATCACATTCACCGAAATTTTCTCACCTATGGGCTCGACGATGAGCGGTGCTCGGGGCAGTGTAGGGCGGTCGTGTGTCGGAGATGAGCTCGAGTCTTTCAAGGGCAGGGTGCCGGTCGGGAGCGGCGGTGGACAACATGCGGGTGGACAACGTGCGGTGGAGAGCGGCGGCACACGACGCAGTGGAGGGTGGCGCGGGTAGCGGTGACGCGCAACTTGGCTGCGCAACCGATACGGTTTACGATTTTCAAGCGTTGTCACTTACATGTGGGACCAGATGTATTGGAACATATCATTTAAAAGTATGGTGGTTTTGTAAACTACACCCCAAAGTATTTGTGGGTTTGTAAAATAGATACTGTATTTGGTGGATTTGTGACTATAAAGCAAAAGTATCAGTGGGATTGTGAAATTAATCAAAAAAAACCTATGCTTGGAGAAAATATCCATTCGAAGCATTGTGCTGGTGCTTACCAGCAATGTCTTGAGAGAACCTGCATTTTGCCCAAAGCAAAGACCTAGCTGTCCAAATGCTTTTTGAGAGAGAAAATCCATCCGAGGAAGAAAGGTGCCGACCAAAAACTGGTCCATCTAAAATTAAAAGGAATCTGGCAACACTTAATATGTGGTTCATACAAATCCAATATAAGCATGGAGAGGAAGGAGAGGACTACAACAACCAGGAGCATAGAATGATTCTGCCATGGCTCACATGATGATGGGGGTAAACAAAAAGAGCAGACGGTGGTATTACCCAGTAGTGAAGTGGCTTCAAACCAAATTGCAGCTGCTGATGGTGGTATTAACCATAATGGCTCCATTATTGCCTTCCATGCGCCATGGTAACATTAGTATATATATTAGAGCTAGCCGAACGCATCAGTTTTCCATATTAAAGATGACCAATGGTGCGCAACCATTGTGACGTCTGTTAGGTTGTGTTGCTAGGTGCTAATGCAACAGTTTCCAATATTAAAGCTGACCGGCAGTGGGTAAGAAGCGCAGAGTCCATTCGGCTGTCTTGCTAGGTGCTAATGTAGAGAAAACGTTTTGTATTTTAGGAGTTATTAAGAAGACTGGCTTGAGTGGATGCCTGAATGTGCTGAGGTTGTGGGATTATCAGTGGCTAGATGTAAAAGACCCAGATGCATCCAACAACTGTTTCAAGTTATGTGGGTTAACGTGGTTGCAAAGAATTAGTAGTTAATGTTCCTTAATGGGTTGCATTTTAAAGATATGCAGATAGGTACAGTTCTAATTTTCACCGAGTAAGTCCTGCCTTTCTTTGATGACCGCTCTTGTACTACCAAGTGCGCAGTGATCCATAGAGAGAGCTAAGGCTTTGAATCCATTGGCGATGAGCGCTATACACACTACTGGAAACTCAGCTTTTACCATGTGCATGGCTCTTTGCCGTGTGCAAAATTTCGGGGCACACGGCATCTGTGTCGTGTACTACAAGAGATTTGACATTCTATGACGATTCATTTTCGTTGCAAAAGCAAAAAATACGTCGTAGTATACAATCTACGACGTAAGAGCGACGAAAATGAAATCGTCAGTCTATAGTCCGTTATAAAAGACATTCAACGACGTTACAATATGTTTTCGTTGTAATTTCTTTGTGACGATAACTTCGTGGTAAATTAGTGACTTCGTTGTTTCAGTCGTTATTAGACTTTAAAACGTCATAAAACACATGCATAAGCTAACATGGGCTCGGCCCATTATACATTATGGGTTAGACTTATTTAACATCTTAGTTCAAACCCAATTAAATTTTCAGTTAGCCCAGTTTATGGCATGGACTAGACCTACTTTCTAACACGAATTAAGCTCAGTTAGTATTATGACCAAAATTAGGCCTATTCCCTGATATGGCCTAAATCCATTAAATTATATGGTACACACCAATTTTATATCATGGGCCAAGCTGAATAAAGTTTCTAGGCCCATACATTAATATTAACCAAACGTTTTCCAATAAATAGTTTCATAATTATAATAAAAATGCAAATCCAAAATTATGTAATTAAATAATCAGCCACACATTATTTCACATGACCAGAATTCAGCTATACATATCCACAATTTCATACTAATTCCAAAATACAACCATAAAATGCATAGTCAAATCCAAAATACAACCTTACATATGAAAGTTCACTCCCAAATTACACTGCAAAGACATGTACTTATAGCATGTCATATGTCACCACATGACATTCATATGTGCCAAAATAATTGGTTAGAAAATCAGGCATCCAACCAGCCATAGTTAATATCCAATAATGGTCTCACATCGAGCACAACACGCACACAGAATGGCAGCTACAAAGCAGTCAAGAGTGACATACTAAGACATAATACACCTTGGCTTTCTCAACTTTTGGCTTCCATTGTGTTAAGCACTGCAATAATATTATTGATGAGTAATATGCAAACTGAGAAATTAGAAAGAATAAAATATTAATGACAGATATTTTTGATAATTAGAAATGATAAAATGCTAAAAGAGCTTTAAGTTTTAAGATGATCACGTCATGTGAGAATAAGTACAACACGTGCAGTGTTTTCAACTAAATAATACAACTAGAAAATTACAGTCCTTTTAAAAACCAGAGCTAGACCATTCTGATTTGACAAAGCAATACGAAGAAGTGCACAGACTAGAATATTTACATATAGCAGCTCCTTTTTCAAAAAATACTCAGCAAAGAAAAAACACACGACAAAGAAAAAACATACGGCAAATTTAGGCTTTGCCGTGCTATTTATTAGCACATGGCAAAAACAAGCCTTTGTTGTGTGTTTTGCTTTGGCACACGATAAAGACTGGTTTTTGCCGTGTGTTTTGTTTTTACACATGACAAAGGTATGATTTTGTCGTGTGTTTTTCTTGGCTCATTGTAAAATAATAAAAAAACTCTTTTCACCTCGATACTTTTTCTACTCTCTATATATAACTTGTGGCACTCAACGTTAAAATTTGACATATTTTTGTATTTGTTTGCTATATTAAACTAATTACTTACATTTCAAGCAATTTTTTGAATCAAGTCAAAATTGAACTGTAAGTAGTTCAAATAATAGAATAAAATAAGTAGAAAAATGATATTCATGTTATTTAGTCCAATTTGAGGCCTTGCACCTGAAATGAACAAAAATTTGGAACGTAGTCCATAAAACACGACCATGAACGTATATTCGAATGATTTTTCAATTCTAAATAAAGCAAATAAAGTCTGAAAATTGTGAGACTCGTCAAAATCTCATAATATCATGTGTGTAGGCTATGGTAAAAGTTAAGAAGGTTTTGCACATTTTTTCCCGTACACTGCTTACAAGCGAAAGTATCTCTGAAAACGTTTTGGAGAGTTAAAGAAGGATGATGTTAGGTTTGTAATGAAATTGACGGTCAATTTTATGTTTGACTTCGAAACAGTTCCTATTGGCAATAGACCACATAAGTTGTTCCATTTGAAATTTTTGTAATTTTTTGAAATTGTTTGATAATTATAGAATCTTTATTGATATAAAAAAGTTTGTCGTGTGTTTTGTGGGGACACATGGAAAATAAACTTTTTCTACTCTCTATATATAGAGGTTTGTGGCTGTGGGGTCTACGGCGACGAATCTCTCTCTCTCTCTCCTCCGGTCAAGGTTCTCTCTCTTGCAGCATGGTGGTATTGCGGCGTGGTGGTCCTCATGCTGGTAGTGCAGCATCTTGATGGTGGTGTGAAGGCAGCGGCGTGCAGTGGTGGTGGCGTGGAAGTGGTGCTGCGGCAGCGGCGTGCTGTGGCGGTGGCGTGGTGGTGGTGCCACAGCGACAGCGTGCAATGGTGGCGGCGCAGCGACGGCGTGCAATGGTGGCGGCGGCGGCCGCGTGCAGTTGTGGTGGTGGCATTGCTACAGCCTGTCGTGGTGGAGGCTATCGGCCAGCCGATGTTTTTTTATTATATTTGGAAAAATGTTTGCCTTGTGTCAGTTTTGCACAGGGCAAGCTGGCTTCGCCGTCGGGGTAGTTGCCGTCAGGGCATTGCCATAGGCCACAAAGGACAAAGATATTGCCATATGTATTTTGCTTTTTGAATGCGGCATACGGTAAACTTTGGTTTTCAGGTAGTGATATTATATTTGTCTTACATTTGTGGAGCGAAAAGCTTCCACCTCTACAAGGTTATTCCAAATATTTTCTGTTTGTGGTACAATAATTAACGTACTGGACACCATACCAGCTGCGCCTCGTCACGAGATTGCAACTCTTCGGCTCTTTGTGCTGGTTGCCAACTACAATCCTCACATATGCCATTCCATGATGATGTCCCAAGGTTGCATAGTTCTGTGCCCACGTGTGATACCTTCCTCATTCATGGTTGCACACTCCTTGATTTACCTGTCGCTAGATGTCAACTGAACACACAAGGATCCAGGGTGAGCTAGAAATTTGGACTCATTGGATATCTTTACTTAATCTCCGTTACCACTCACTACGAGATACGGCATATATGTCGTGTGTCAAAATTTATGTCGTATATGATTTATTGGACACACGACATAGAGCCTATTGTGCCGAGTGCTTGAAGAATTAGATACGACACAAACCTGGCACACGACATAAAGGTATGTGCTGTGTGCCACGGCTCGACAGACGGTACAAAGGCATCTGTGCCGCATGTCATATCTGGGACACACGACACATAAGCTCGCTATCTCAAATCCTAGACGGCGACAGCTTTGTGTCGTGTGTCCGTCAGTGGCATACGAGACAATTGTCTTTGTGCGATGTGTCACACCCAACACACAAAGGGCACACGGCACAATTGACTTTCACGTCAACGTTCTGTTATTCTTTTTTTTCGTATCGTCAGCTAAAATGACACGCGACACGAATGGGAATAACTGTGATGTGTACCTCATAAATTGCACACAGCATAATTATTGTGTCCTCCAAAATACATGATAAATTGCACACGGCACAATGTGTGTCGTATGTTATATGGTTTGTGCCGTGTGCTACGGGCACGCGGCACACAATCTGTTTCTCGTAGTGACTTCAAATACCACTTCTGTGGATCCGCTGGCCGTTGCTCACTAATTTGCTCCATGTCTCATTCTTTTTTTTTTTATACCAATGTCTCATTCTTGACATAGAGCAAAAGATAATCTTGCCCGTTCTCATGCACCCTTATATGGGTACCGTTCTGATACCAACCAGAATGATTGAAATGTTCCATTCCACTAGCCTAGTTGGTACCAAATGGTCTTCGTTCTTTTCCAGTCAATACCGGCCGGTACCAGTCAACACCGGCTCATACCGGTCTGTACCACCCGTCACCAGCCAAAATACCGGTTTAAATTGAGAATATAACATTTTGTATAAGAAATATCTAAATATTACACTGAATATAATCACCAAAATACAATAAATTATTTATGAAATAAATATATGATTCAAATTATGTCTGAAATATTTGTTCTTTAAATGATTATATCATATATTACTACTAAATTAGAGGCTGGAATGGTACGTCTGTATCAGCCGGTTCCAGAATATCCCATTCCAATTTCTTAAATGGAATGGAGATCGAAACGGAATTGAAAAGTTAGCATGCAACCCCAATGTTTTTTTGTCAAAAGTTTATCTTTAAAACATATAATTAAATATGCATTAATTATAATTTGTTAGTCATAATCTAAAATGTTAATCCATGAAGAAGCTCCAAAACTTTATTAGGATTTAGAACACAACAATTAGCAGATGACTTGGTCAATCACCAATCTTTTGCTTTCTTCTCTCTTTTTCCCTGATAAAGAGCAGTAAGCATTTGAACATTCTGTCAGGCGTCAGTGCTTGGCTGCATCAATATACGAAAAAAGGGCGTTCGGGCTAAACATGGAACCGAAATTTGAAAAGGACGAGCCATTTCCCTCATGAACGGACCAAGCTCATTACATGGAAATTTGAACTCATCATTTGTTCATGTTTTATAATGTGACATATGGCATAGTGTGGAGTTGTGCAGTACACTGCTGCTTACCATGGATTCTCAAAAGAAAAGTGGGTAAATAAAAATGTATACTCCCACTGTCCGCTACACTTATTAGCAAGGCACAAGCAAATGTGATTATCCTGTCTGACTTTTCACAAATTAATTAATGTCGCCCAAGCCCCTCTATCTCTATGGATCAAGATGCAGTCTATCTGTCTAAAAGAACGCTACGTGTTGCATGTTTCAGTTGGAAACGATAGAGTTGATTGCAACCTTTGCCATATATAAGCCATATACACCTCCTATAAATCCACGTACGATCAGGACGATAGGCTAGCAGATAGTAATAAAATTATTTACATATATATGCAATTTACAGCTTATGAACATTGCAAACTCGGAAGACACTCTGCACTATTTATTCACATAGTTAACCACTGCACGATATTGGTTTCGGGATTACATCTGAATTCGCATGCTAGTATGATTGGTTATGTCAATTCCTCAACGTGTAGTAAACTGAAACTGCGATATGGCTGTTTTTTCACTAATGGACAAACAATGAAGCTTAAGAATTATACTGCAAAATAAACTTTACTACAATTTTCTTAGAAAATAAAAACAAAAATTGTGCGCAAGCATTACTGAGATATCCAAATTAGCCACTTAATCATGCACGCCTAATGTTATACAGATGTTTGCAATGAAGAGTAATCCAACGAACAATTCATTTTCTGTTCAGACAAGGTCATATAGATATCACAACTGAAGCAGAAAAGGTTCAAAATCCCTTCATAGTCTTGTGGCAGGGCCAAGAAGTGGTAACAGGTTGACTACAAGGACGTCTCATTATTTGGCTTAAAACGTCATGCAATTCAATTGAATTCTTCAGTAGAATGCAACAACTTCAAAAGTTATTAGTCTATCTCAAGACATTGTTTTGCTCGACCGAGATTGTCTTCTTCTTATTGCCGGACGCCAAGGACTGCATCTCGTGGAGCACCTAAGTGCAAACCGCGCGCCCATAGTTACTAGCTAAACATGTCGGCCACGGCATAATGTACGGATAAGCATCACATTCATACGTCCTTCGAAACAACTTCTCGAGTCTCATGGTCTCAAGGCAGAGGGACATGAACCAACAAGGTTTCATGGGATGAGCGGACATGGCGGCAGTCGAGAGATATGCGTAGCCAGCCCGAACTGCGATAACAAACACCTCCGTGGCGTCATTCTCCGGTATATCTTCTTGCATGGCGCGTTTGAGTTCAGCGGCCATGGGGAATACCCTGTCCAGCACCCATCTCCGCCCGAGGCCGTTGTCGCCCCGCGTGCGCATCAAGATACCAATGTTGAATCGGTCTGAGTACACAATACAAGTGTTGCCGTCCTTTGTTTCACCGGCGTCGTAGGTGTAGTAATGGCCCATGGGCAGAGGCAGCTCTTCAAAGCAGAATTTCATGGTGGCAGTGTCAAGTGAGACTAGGTGGGTCCCACCATAACCCTCTAACCAGTAGAGGCAACCATTCGCTTGCATCGAGTCATCCTCAAGGTATACGAAATTGCCATCATCGGTACTGTCATCCGAGTCGCCATCCGGGTCGGAGATCTTGGGGAAGTACACCCACGGGATAAGTGTCCACTCCCCCGTCTCTGACGAGAAGACGGAAGCACATACCCTGGTGCAGTCCTCAACGTCCTCCCCATGACCAAGAACAACAATGCGGAACGAGGCAGGGTCCTCCTCCGAGCAGACCAGACTAGCCCTAGGCTCGTCGGCGTACGCGTAGGCGCTAGTAGGATCGAAGGGATAACCGCGGACGATACAACGGACCTGTTCGTCGTGCCGCCGCGTGGCCTGCATCAACGGGTTGAACACGATGAACATCTCGTCGTTCCAGTCATCGCCATAGTCCTCGAGGAGGATGGAGCCGCCGCGGCAGTCAAAGATGTTGTTCCGGTTGGGGCGCCCGTGGAGGGAGGTGAGGAAGAAGTTGCCGCCGCGGACGGCGGCGGCGAGATCCCTGTCCCGGAGGCGGACGGGAGCGAAGGTGGGGAGGCAGGGATACCGGTACGGGCCGGCGGTGTCGAAGAAGAGGCCGAGCAGGGGCGGCGCCGGATGGAGGGCGCGGAATTGGCGGCGGAAGTCGGGGGAGGAGGCCACGATGCCGCGCCAGGCACGGCAGGTGCAGGCGGCGCGGATGAGCGTGGCGAGAGAGAGGACGCGAAGGAGGATCTGTAGCATAATGTCGGCAGGGAGGGAGGATATGTGTGTGTCGGTTGCAGCGGCTTGCGGAGACTGTCTCCTCCGCCGTGGCCGGCGCCGGCGGCGACCGGCCATGGCTGGCTGAAGATGCTAGGCTCCGGAGTCTGAACCCCCGGTATATATTTCTCTCTAGTAGCATGTTGAAGTTATGTATTCACGCGTCAAAGTGAATACATAACCTCTACCATTCAGGAATGTATTCTCTTTGATGCGTTGGTGCCCAAATGGACGCGCCATAGAAAAAGGAAAAAATTAATGGAATCCATTCCTGAACTTGTTTGGAATGAAGGAATGATGATTTATGAGTTCATTTGGTGCATGGCTTTTTTCTGCTGAAAAAGGAAATAAAGCATGAGGTTGGAGGTAAAGAAAAAAAATATTTTATTTTATAATAAACGGAAATGCTTCACATCCGATTGGGATGTCTTGAACTGCTAGTGAACCGTTAGATCTTAATCATGATTTACTAATCCTTACTTGTCTTCTATTGCTAATTACCTGCATGTGCTGGTCAGATGGCCGGGTCGGACAACCCGGTTGTTTGTATAGCAGTGTTCTTTTACTTTATAATAAGGGCAAAATTGTCTGAAGCACTTAGAAATAATGGCTTTGTCTTCTAAAGGAAAAAATCTTTTACCTTATAATAAAGGAAAATTGGATTTTAGACACAGAAAGATATCAGTTTTAGAAATTTAGCACCAAACTTCTAGGGTTCACTTTAATACCAATGAAAACGGCTATGGCGCTCCTGGGCTCCCCTCCGAGCTAAATTCTTCATATGGCTAGTATCTTGGAATCGCTGTTGGACTGCAGATCGACTGAAGCGGTGGGGACTGTCACACCCGGAGTCATGCCCGTTCTGCGATCAGGCGGAAGAAACGATTGATCATCTGCTAACAGGATGTGTGTTCTCTCGAGAAATTTGGTACTGTGGCCTCCAATGGATTGGTAAGGGCGCACTTGCACCACAAAGCCCACAGGAGGGTTTCCACCGATGGTGGCGAAGAGCGAGCTGCAGAAGTGAAAAGGAAGATCGTCAAGGCTTAAACACCATGATCATCCTAGTTGCCTGGCAATTGTGGAAGTTCCGTAATCGGGTGGTTTTCGATGGAGTCGCCCCAAGAACTGCTCAACTTCTGCTCGAGATTCAGGACGAGGCACGGGCTTGGTCGTCTGCAGGGGCTAGGCAACTCCGACGCCTCATAGATGCGCGAGGCTAGCACGGAGTGCCACTGGATCCTTGGGTGCCTTTTTCCGCGTGTGTGATGTTTTGTTGTTCCTAACACAAACTGGTGATTAGCTAATTCTGTTAGGTTGTTCCCCTGGTTCGTTTCTCCTTCTTAATAAAGAAGACGCGCAGCTCTCCTGCGTGTTCGCGAAAAAAAAATACCAATGAAAACTTTAATACCAATGAAAGATTCTCAGTTTAGACGTCTGTGTTCTCGTCGCTCATCACTTAGAGTCCTCTCTTTCTTCGATGTTCCTTCCACCCCGGTGCATTCTCATCCACGGCCTGTTGCGGACGCTCATCCGGACGAAGAAAGTTGTACCAAAATGCTCGACTGCAGTGCCCATGCCGCGAGTGTTGAAGGCCTCCTCCCCACGCCATTCACAAGAAGAGGTAAACAAGCAGCAAGGAGCAATTAGAACACCATCAACGCCTCTGCGATGTGGGCGGCGGATGCGGGAGAGGGCAGCGGTCCTCAACGGCAAGGGAACCGAAACTGCTTTGCCAGATGGTATCTCGCAGTCGGAGCTGCGAAGGAAGAGTTCGCGTGAAGAGCGGCAGCAGGGGCGCTAGCTAATGGAAATCGTCACTGAGTAGTAAATTTCTAAACCAAGCGCCTTTCGTTGGTATTAAAATGAACTCAAAAAGTTTGATGGTAAATTTCTAAAACCGACATCTTTCGGTGTTGAGAATTCAATTTTGCCTTAGTAATAACTACCTGAAGAGTGACGCATACATCCACCATAAAAACACGACCTTAATAAATTCGCTAGAGAACACTGTAAAAATGTGACCTTTGCTGTAGGACACTGAAACAAGTTTCATTTGCTATAGGACATTGTCTCTAGTTGTTTCTGAGTGTCCAACAGCAAATGAATCCTATCGTCCTAGTGCCCTATAGTAAATGACAAAATTGAGGAGGCGTCCAATAGCAAATTCTCCCCTTAACTAATGTATCAAACACTTGGTTGTTAGTAAGGCAATACATAAACCTGTTATTTTTAGAAGGAAGTGAGTAGCTAGTTACGCTACGGTGGTAAGAAGATACTAATTAATTACTTTTAATTATTATGTTGAATAATAGTAATATGGTTACTAGTTACAACAGAATTATTTAGCTTTTGTCCATCTGTCCGACTCCTATATATAATTTTCTCTCTTGGTTGCACCACTCGTATAGATATCTCCTTTTAGTCGACCAGCAAGTGCAAGCTATATGTTGCTGTACGAAGCACAAGCAGCTGCCAACATTAATGTGACGAATTGGTTACGGTGAAGATGGTTAGAAGCGGGACAGAGAGTATATCAAAGAAAATACAACTACATTGATTGTGTTTTGGTAAAAAGAAAAATGTTTTTTATCTGGCATTTAAGGTTACAATCTTCCATTTCATGATACGTATTATTCTAATCATACCCTTGGATATTTTCTATATTTTAGGCCGTGTTATTCATACTTATATTTTGTAGATATAGTTGTTAAAGTTCTCGTTTAATGTTATCTAGATAAAGCCTTTTCAAATTTAGAGTAACTTTTAGCCTAATTGACCTGGCTTTTTTTTCAGCATCTTTAGCCAAAAAGAACTATTTTTATGATGTGTTTGATTGCTTCTCTTGTCCTCGCATGCCTCGTGAAGTCGTGATACATGATAATGTACTAAACTATAGTGTGTATCTATATATCTTTGTATGCATGCCTTGTTTTTTCAATATACGTCATTTACTCACTCTGCACTTTTTAATTTCCTTGGTGCCCATTGAACTTTATTTCTAAGATTGGTTAGTTATTTTTTTGGTTTTCTTTAACCAGTAGTTTCTATAAATTTATCAACTTAACAACAATGAGTAATATGAATCTGTAACTGATGAACTCATTTTGTCCAGTGCGTCTACTAGCGAAAAAATGAGGGAAATATATATGATGATATGAATGGATCGAATCACAAAAAGGTCCTATTGATATCTTGACAAATAATATATACCACTACCAGTACTTCAATGGACCATGTTAGGTTAGCGGTAGTGCTTGGAATGAAATAAAACTAATATACTTATAAGATGCAAACATTTAGATATTAATTATTTAGATGTATGCCAGTTTTTATGTTTAACTATTATAAATAAGCAAACGGCCGGAGTACAATTCAGTTGACTAGGATCTTTGTGATGGAACCAACCTAGCAGAGTATATGTTGTATTTGAGGCTAACTATTTTTCAGCGAGAAAAAAAAAGGACTTCCTACTTCCTAGTGACTATGACGATGCTATCAAATTTAGATTAGCAAAAATAAGACTTGAACCTGACATGGCAATGTCAGACTAATCTATAAGTGCCTGGCATGTGACCTCCTTCATAGTTCACCGTGAGCTTGTCAACAACCATAGCGCTGCAGATCTCTCTTTTTTTCTATTTAATTTAGTTTGATCAGTTTAGCATTTGTGCACGATATTCGACTTGTGTCGAAGACTGTATTTGGTTGTAAGTGTGATAGACCCGCCTCACGAAGAAGCGGTTCCATCTCCAGGATCATCATGGGTGGCATCACGTGTTGTGGTGCCCGATAATTACAACATACAAACAATACCATGAATATAAGTTACAAGTCTCCTACATTCATGCTGAATACACTGTTATATCAAAGTCTCATAAATCCAGAAGCAAATAAGTTTGGAACATAAACTAACACAGCGGAAGCAAATAAGATATAATCGCTCTCTCGGCGATACAACACGGACCATCGGGCAGAGACAGATGTTTTGCCCTAAACACCTTGCCGGCGCATCAACGACTCTACTCCTTCGGACCGCACCACTCCCAAGTGTAGTGGCCTCCGTCCGCAGACTGGTCCTGCCAGTCGCCATCTCCACCTATATTACACTGCTCGACTTGTTCCTTCGAAAACCACATAGAGCAAAGCTCCGAGCAACTAAAGCTCAGCAAGACCGACCCGTCAAATAGTAGCCATCTACAGTCGACTCCTAGACATGCAAAGGCTGAGGGGTAGGATAATTAAGCACTAAGCCAGCCTATGAGTGAATCCTTACTTTCATCTTTTAGGAGTCCGTTAAGTTGTAACAAGAATTAAATATAATTTGCACTAAGCTAAAGCATTACATGTTTCCAAACAATGTAATAAGCAATACAGCAGATGAATCATCATCATCATCATCATCATTATTATATATTTCTCATCTTATTATGTTCCGGTCAACGAGATAAGTAGTACTCGTTATCTGTGAGGGGCAGCGATTCGAATCGATTTACATCCTGCAGGAGAAACCCGTCTGCACGTCACATACGCGCTTCCCGAAGTCGCATGAGATAACCTTTTGCTCGGGCACCATAAGGTTGTCCGGGTCCTACCGCCCCCAAGAGGGGTCCCCACGCGATGCCGTCCCGGACGTCATCCGTGGATGGACTGTTCCCTCCTCTCCTCCGAAAAACTGCCTAGTAACTAAGGGAATAGGAAAATCTTCCAACCATACAGTAATCCGTTGCTACGTCGGTTTACTCGGGCCCATAAACTCTAGCATGCAAAATCGTATGTTCAAACTTATCCACATGGGCCGGATACGACGCGATTATTGTGTGCACGAGACGGGGCTACCATCTTGAAGACTCTTACAGTCCTTCACTTTCCATCTAAGTTGCCCGTCCGGACTCCGGTTTTCATTCTCATCTCAAATACTTAGCATTGTGTCCCAAAAGTGTTTGTCCTGTACTACGAGTGGTCTCCGTACCACTCGACGGATCATCATCCTAATTAAGCGAGCATCTAACGTAAGGCCATCGAACATGGATAAAACAGGTATCCTACTACATGCTAGGGTTTTCATCACAACTCCTATACACCTAGTGTACAGTACATGCCTACAAGCACAATGATGAAAATAAAAGACTTTAAATAATTAAGTTGTGCACCGGAGCTTGAGCTTGACCACTGATCAGCTGGGTTACTAGCAGCAGCAACTTCGGCTCCTCCTCGTCGGTCATCGTGTTCACCACCGTAGCTACATGATGCAAGGGTGATGTTTAAATTAATGAAAATGTAAGTTAATTATTTTATGGAATATGTATGAATTTCATCAAAAACATGTAACTACTGAATATAAAATAACTTGGGGTCCAGCGAAGTTGAATTGGTTAATTGCAATTAACAAATTAATTTAATTCATCAATTCCCATGAAGCATTTAAATTATCATCTCATGTGCGTGAAAATAAATCCATAACCTTGCAAAATCTAGGTAAATTAGCAATTTAATTACTTCTAGTCATTAAGCACATAATGATGATGATAATGTAATTTAGCTCCTAGATTAAAGGCAATTCCATAATTAATTAGGTAATAAACATACACTTCCAAAAAGGAAATTAACTTAATTAATTTGCCTCTGATCATGTAATCTAATTGGACTATTAAATAGTACAGGTGACAAGGAGTCCAACAAATTTTGGTTTGCAATTTTTCGATGTCTAGATCAAAAGTTATGAATTTTCTAAGTTTAATTGAATTTCTGCCATGATCACAAAAATGCCATCGGATTTTTAAATAAAACCTAACCGCCCTCGGGGCCACACCGAGGACCACAGGGTTAGGGATCTGGTGTGACCATGGCCACACCAGATCCTGGCCACGTGGCCAACCCGGTGGCCTCGACGGCGCATGGCCGGAGGCGGGCGACGCACGGTGGCGCACGTCCCCGATGTTGGACGGCTGGGCCGAGTGTGACCCTAGCACGTAGCGCATGATAGGGCGGACCAAGTGGAGGGGTTGAGCTGCCGAGTGCTCACCGGATAAGTGCGGCAGCGAGTGGCGGCGGTGAGAGGGATCCGGCGACGGTGCTCGTGCTCGATAAGGAGTTGCTCGGGCTAGTTCTTGGTCCAAAAGCTTCACCCCGACATGGGATTCAGCGACACGGCTCCCTTGGAGGATAAGCTGTCAGGAAGTAGGCGCTCGACGGAGAGGCGGACACGGTGATCGACGGTGGCTGGGGAAAACCGAGCGTCGGCCGGTTCCTTGCTCCAATGCGGAAAAAGTGGGGTCGGGGAAGTGCGCCACGGCCTTGCGCATGCCCGGGGCCAAGAATGTGGGATGAGCCTCACCGGAGTTGGAGTAATCGACAGGTGAGAGGATAAAGGTGCGGCGGCGGTGGCTTGGTGAAGACGGGGTTGATTCGCCGCGGTTATTCCATATTTGCTCAAGCTCCTTGGCTGAGCGGGTGCAGTGGCGAGTGGCGCACCTCCGGCTGGACGGGCTCGGGCGGAAACAACTTAGAGCGGCAGGGCGGCGCGACTAAGAGGGGAAGAAAATGGAGAGTTGGTGGGCGGTTGAACGGCTTCGACCTAGGTTTGGGGCTCCCCCTTGGCTCCCGGCCAGCTGGGGCAAGTGCTAGGGGCTGCTGGCTACGTGGCACCGACTTACGGCCCGCGCCGGCACGCCGCGCGCGCTCGTGGCTTGTCCTGGTTGCTAACAAGGGGCCCCACAGGAATATGCTTTGGTATCTTTTCTTTTTCCTGATTTTCTGAATTGTGGTCGTTCTCCAAAATGAAAAATCCAATTCGGGAACTTCCCAAGCTCAAAAATTAAATTCAAAATTTTTCCTGGATAGGATAAATCGAGAAAGTGACATGCACGTTGGCTTCATGTCCAAATTCTTTCTAAATATATTCCAGTAATTCATGGAAATGCTTAAAAGTTAAGCTTCTCTAAATTCATTGGGCTACTAAACCTCAATAAAATTCAGTACAACTTCGGCTAGAATTTTCTTCTGCCACCTACTACAACATATATTTTTGGTGCATCCCACTTGTGTTGTAGAATTCTTAGTTCTACAAGAGAAATACCCCTTTAGCAACGCATATATGCGTTGCTAGAAGTCCATATAAGTGTTGCAAGGATCATTACCAACGCATGTTACATCCGTTGCTACAGGTGGCGTTGCAAGGTTTTTCTGCAACACATAAAGAAGCGTTGGTAACAAGCATAGATAAGTGTTGCAGACTTGCAACGGATAATCCCAGCAACAACAACGCTTGCATATGTTGGTATTATCACCCAATCCAGAACCCCCCCCCCCCTCCCCCTTTTTTTTAACTATACGTCATTGTTGTTTAGACAATATTTATAACAAACATAAGTCTTGTGACAAGCAAACTTTCACTACAGGAAGATGCACCAGAATAATTCAACTCATAAATATATTGATTTTCATAATAATATTTCTGGTACAGAGACTGGCCACAAACTTTGCCAAGGAACCAGATTCATACAGATATTCTACAAAACAAAAAAGAACATAAACCTATAACAGTCTAAATTGCCTTGGAATACATTCAATGTTTTCTTTTCCCTTCCTGTCCATTCTCTGCAGTAGTAAGTCGTAGCCTGATGCATCTGTTTTCCATCATGATATCTTAATATGGTCATGCATCCTGCAAATAGAACTAACCAATACATCTCACTGCACAACTATATGAAATACTGCATCGGCTGAAAATAAACTTGATTAACATATCATCCAATTTCATCATGGATTCTAATTAAAGATTGACTGAACACGGACTATGCAGCATATATTTTTTTTGCAAGGGTATCCATATGCATTACTGAAAAGGCAGAACTCTCATTAGTTTCTTAATTCTTGTTGTGTACCTGTGGAGTTCAGGTGCCATGGAGTTCAGTAAATCTGCACATATTACATAAAAACAGACCTTGATGTGCCCTTGTTTCCACTTTTGCAGAAACTATAAGATCACTCAGGTCAAGGAGAAAGAATAGATTATTGAAACAGGGAAAAGAACAAATAGTAAAATGGAAAGACTGAACATTATAATGGTTTCTTAATTCTCTGCGGTAACAACAATATGCAGATTTACCGTGATTGATCTACAATAGGCTAAACAAAACCTAACATTGGGATAAAACAGAACTCCAAGATATATGAACGAAATTAATTCAAATCAATTAGTGAATCAAATAGCACTTAGGGATTAGGGATATGCTGATGACAACCTCAAGAATCTGAAATTAATCGACACCACAATTGAAAGAAAAGGCCGCCGATGAGAACCTCAAGAATCTGAAATTAAACGACACCACAATTGAAAGAAAGGGCAGGAAATAATACCTCAAGGAAGGAATACTTGAGATTGGAGGGGCATGGCTTCGTTATTAAGAATGTCGATGGGGAAAACGATCAGATCTGGGCGCCGCCTCCCCGATCCTAGCAGTTCCCAGATCCGACACAGGAATGGAACCTGAGGGAACCATCGTCTCGCCACCACATCGCCCTCACTGCTTCTAAATCAAATTCTCAACCATATGAACACGAGGCAGGAGTCAAACCAGGGAATAAAGCAACCAATGGAGGAGGTAGGAAATGGCTGGTGTCGAGGCAGAACATAGGCTGCAGACTAGAGGTCTCATCGCCGGCAGCTGCCCGATGGAGCGGAGAGCCCTGCACAAATCGCCGCCGATGCGAAGAACCTTTGGCTTATGCACATAGGACTCAGATGGACGCACGCCTTATTTGGTTCTGGTGAATAAACCTACCTGAGGGTGGGGGGGGGGGGGTAGTCATGGCCAAACGGGCCGCCCGGCACGGCACGACCCGAGCCCGAAAAGGCCCGGCCCATTTAAATTTCGGGCCGGCACGGCACTAATTTACTTTCGGGCCGTGCCGTGCCGGCCCACGTGCCTGGGCATCAGCCAGCGGCACGGCCCTCCGTTAAGCCTACGGGCTTAACAGCCCAATAAGTATTTTTCGGCCCAATAGTGTTAAAAATCTTGAAAAAATAGACAAAAACATAGCAAGATGGAGATTTGAACCTTGAATCTCTAAGATACAAGTCAAATGCTTTACCACTAAAGCACTTCACATTAGTGGTAAGTAGGAAACATGTATATTATTTAATTTCGTATCGTGCTTTATCGGGTCAAAAGTTTGGCCCGTCGGGCTTCATCGGGCCATGCCGCTTCGGGCCGGGCCGTGCCGCCCGTCGGGCTCGCCCTCTGCCCAAGCACGGCCCGACGGTACGTCCCGGGCTAGCCCGGTCCGGAAATATTTCGTGTCGTGCCGGGTTCGTGTCGGGCCCAAAAATACGTGCTTCGGGCCTGCCCGAATAGCCCGGCCCATTTGGCCATCACTAGGGGGGGTGCGGAGGTGTGACGGGCTGCGCTGGGAAGGGCCGGAAGCCCACAACGCTTTTACGAACCGTTGCGGGGTATGCGTTGCAATATGGTTGTTAGTGGTGTAGACTATCATATGTGGTGTAGAATTTACCCTTTTACGAACCGTTGCGGGGTATGCAATGTGGTGTAGAATTTGAATTATTTGATGACTCAAAACTATTTGCATGTCAATGAAATTCCTTGTGAGAGTGCTACTAGACCAGAGGCATATTTTAAAAATACTAACGCGTGAAGATCGTGACACCGGGAGTCACAAGTAACTCTCCTAGAAGTCAAAACCATTGGTTGTAGCTTCTTTAACAGCCAAGGTCGGGATTAATACAATCTTTATTCCCATTATCTAAAAAATAGGGAAAAATCCATTTTACTCCCTGGAACAATTCACTATGTCCAAATTACACCCCGAACAAAATCTTGGCTCACTTTACTCCCTCAAGCAATTTAAATTGGCTCAGTTTACTCCGTTATGCAATTTCTTTTTTTTATTCTCTTTGTACGAGCTGAGTTTAGTGCTCAATTTTTTCACAACGATAGTTTTCATTGAACCTTATGTTAAAAAATATAATATATATCTTAAACATAGTTTTTATAGTTTAATAACATCAAATATCATCTTAATTATAGTTCTATACTTGTATACAAATTATTTTTAAAAATATATAATATTTTCTTTTATATAAAAAATGGTACTATCTATCATCATGCAAAATTTAAGCACTAAATTCAGCTCGTACAAAAAGAAACAAAAAAGAGAAATTGCGTAAGAGGGTAAATTGAGCCAACTTAAATTGTTTGAGGGAGTAAAGTGAGCCAAGATTTTGTTCGGGATGTAATTTGGACATATTGGATTGTTCGGAGGGAGTAAAATAGACTTTTTTCAAAAAAATATTGCAAAGTGTGTGAAATCCAACAGCGTGTCAATGGGGCATCCCCGGTGACCGGCTGAATTGACTAAGTATTGCAAATGACATTAGTACCGCGCTTTTGTGACTGCTACTAGTCAACTTCCATTAATTAGGTGCTGCATTACACATCAAGCTCAAATAATATAACCTCAACACTCAACAGAGTTTTCTTTGCATCAAATGGCCATGTCCGAGCTCTCCCCGGCCGCAATCACAAAAGAGCAGCCATCACACTATGTCCTGTCACCCCTGTACATAACTCCAACTGCAGTATCTTTGGTTTTGTGGAAGGAAAAAATATATATTTGTGCAACAAAAAAATAGAGACAAGTACTAGGTGAGATGCTTTCGTTCTTTCGAAAATACTACATATTGTTAGAGGGAACTGCACACAGCTTTCAAAAAAAAAAAAAGAGGGAACTGCACACAGTATTGGTTAAGTAATATCTCAGTTGAAAACAGAAGTGATCGATGTAGATGTTATGTTGTTATCTTTTGTAGTGACTTCTTGATATTAAAAAGCAAGGTGCGTACACTAATTAGCATTCCCAAATGCACATGGAAATCGTTGCATCTAATGTTCTCTTGAGCAGAGTCTTACAGAGACTGAAGGACAGCGCAAAATATGCAATTAATACCACAACCGAGCGCCTAAATAAAAAAAGTTAAAAGTAAACACAATAGACAATCCAATAAAAAACATACATTTTAGAATTCTTGCACAACTTAGAGAAATTCTAACTGCTAAACAACATGAGTTAAATGAAGAACTAAAATACAGAACAAAGATACAGCGGTGACTGACATATGACACCGATCAACTACGTTACTTTCGAATGACAGCATACAAGCCATTTCACATGGGCATCTCGATTACTTGAGCTGACAATCAAGAGATTGGCTTGCTGGATTATGCTCCTTCTTCCTGGTGCCCAACACCTGGTACTGCATCGCCAGTATCTTCAACTGCAAATCGCCCATGGTTACCAGCAGCTAAACAAGATGGCCATGGCAAAATGTATAGATGCGCATCACAGTCATACATCCTCCGGAACACCAGCTCTAGCTCCATGGTTTCCAGGCAAAGGGAGAGGAACGAACAAGGCGTTTGGGGATCATTGAACATCCCCGTTGTTGCCAGATACGCGTAGCCCTTGTAGACAGCCCAAGCACGCATACCGCCGGAAATATCCTCGGCCTCTGCCGCATCAAGCTCTTCCGTGATGTCGACTAGCCTGTCCAGCTTCCACCCCTCCGGTGTACGCAGCACGACAACCAACAGTGCCTTCGTCCGAGTCGTCAGCATAAACAATGCAAGCGGTACCGTCGCTGTTCTCGCCGACACGGAAACTGTGGTACCGTGGAAGCTCATCGACGGTGAATTCCATGGTGGTAGCGTCAAGTGAAACCAGATTCCTCCGGTCCAGGGAGATCCAATAGAGGACCCCATTAGCCTGCATGTTATTGATTCCCCCATCAATATCCGGGAGGCACACCTCCGTCGACGGGAGAAGAGACCACCCCCGGTGTCTGAGGAGAAGACTGCTAGTACCCTGGCCCTGTGAGAGTGAGACCTATTCGCGAGAAGAAGCAGGCGGAAGGATTCGGGATCCTCGTCCGAGCAGAGTAAGCGCGGGTACATATCCCACCGCTGGTAGGAACTGCAGCGGGTAATCGGCGAGGAAGAATCAAGGGTATGATGGAATTTGATCTGCCGTGACAAGGGGTTGAACACGGCAAATGAGGGCCCATCCGAGAGGAGCTCCAGGCCGCCGCGCATTCGCCGATGAAGAATGGGCCCCGGACCTGCAGGGAGGTGAGGAAGAAGTCGCCCCCGCGAACTGCGGCGGCCAGGTCCCCATCGGAGGGGCGGGCGGGGACGAAGGCGGGGGAGGGGGAAATGAGTACCTGTTGAGATATGTATGTATTATTGCCATATATTGTAACCCTAGACGCCATTGGCTAGTTTTGTAACCCTAGCCGTCATTGACTCTCGTAGGCGCCCCAGGCCTACGTGCCTTGTGTGGCCTTTGCCCTATCTCTCTCTCTCTCTCTCTCGTAACATGGTATATAGAGTAAAACCCTAAGACCTCCACTGCCCACCGCCGCCGCACGCTCCTCCCTGCGTAGCCGCCGCTCTATCCCTCCCTCCTCCCTCGACACCATGTAGACCACCTCCAGCTTCGGAAGCTCCTCCACTAGCGCAGCTCTCACCAACGCCATCGCACATGTCATCCTCAACCCCTACTCCTCCGTTGCCGTCCGCTCCCATGTCCCGGTTCTCCTCGACCTTCAGCAGTCTAACTACACCATGTGGGCCTCCTACTTCACCACCATGTGTGCCAAGTTTGGGCTCCTTCCCCACATCACCGACGACGATGCTGCTATCGATCCCGCTGACGACCTCTGGTCTCAAGCGGATTACGCGGTCAAGAACTGGATCCAGTGCTCCATCGCCGACGACATGTTCGATCTTGCCTCCGATGACGACCAGACCGCGAGCAATCTATGGGTCGCCGTGCGCGATCTGTTCCAGGACAACAAGGAGACCCGTGCTATTTTTCTTCACAATCAGTTTCACTCTCTTGTTCAGGGTGATCTAACCATAACGGAGTATGGGACTCAGGTCAAACAAATCGCCGCTGCCCTCCGCGACGTCGGGCACCCCGTACCGGCCTCTCAGCTGGTCCTGAACCTGCTCCGCGGCCACAACCCACGATACAGCAACACGACCGACCACATCGCCTCCACTACGTCGTTTCCCACCTTCTCCACGGCCCTGTCTCAGCTCCGAGTTAAGGAGACTCGGCTTGGAAACGAGGCCACGGTTTCTCAGAACACGACACTCGCCGCCTCATCCTCCTGCAGTGGCGGCTCCGACTGCCGCTCCTCCTCCACGATGACGACAGCACCTTCTGCACCGCCCTCTAGCGGCGGCCGAGACAATCGCTGTGGGGGTCGTGGCAACCACGGTGGCCGGGGCTCTACACCAACACTGCCCCAGGCCCGTGGATCTGCTTCAACCCCCAGCTACTTCAGCAGGGACGGTATTCTACAGCCGGCATCCTCGGTCGTGCTCCCCAAGGCCAAGCGTACCAAACTACGTACGCCCCGCTATAGCTCCCGACGCCCACGCCCTCAGCTCCGTCGACTTTGGCCTCGACCCAGACACATGTCTGGAACCAGGACGCCCTCATTGCTGCCCTCAACAATCTCTCAACCTCTGGTTGGGTTGTTGACACGGGTGCCGCATCTCACATGGCATCCGACGAAGGTATCTTCCTTAGACTTCGGCACCTATCACATCCAGCCACCGTTACCGTTGGCAATGGTTCCCGTGTTCCTGCCACACTTTGTGGTGATGTTCCTCTTTCTTTGCCTTCATCCAATTTTGTTCTTGACAATGTTCTTTTCGTCCCTGCTCTCATTAAAAATCTTTTCTCCATTCGGCAATTTACTAGAGCTAATCCTTGCACCATTGAATTTGATGCTGATGGTTTTTCTATTAAGGACCATAGGACCCGACGCGTGATCTGTCGCTTCAATAGCGAGGGTGATCTGTACACCATCCCACCGGCGCCCTCGTCTCCTTCGCTCCAGGCTCATCTCACCACTGCAGCCGATGCATCCCTTTGGCACCAGCGTCTCGGGCACCCAGGCTCCGCCGTCCTCCGCAAGTTACAGCAAACTTCTTCAATAGTTTGCAATAAAGAGGCGCTGTATCTTTGCCACGCATGCCAGCTCGGCAAACATGCCCGTCTCCCCTTTACTAGTTCAGAGTCTAGAAGCTTAGCTTGTTTTGATCTCTTGCACTGTGATGTTTGGACATCTCTAATTTTTAGCAACTCGGGTCATAAATACTATCTCTTAGTACTTGATGATTTTTCACGTTACTGTTGGACATTTCCTTTAAAACAGAAATCTGAACTACACCACATCCTGACTGAGTTTCATGCATACGCTAACACACAGTTTCGTATTTCCATCAAAGCACTGCAGACAGACAATGGAACTGAATTTCTCAACTCTGCTACTACCACCTTCCTAGCACAACATGGCGTCTCTCTTCGCCTATCTTGCCCATACACGTCGCCACAAAACGGTAAAGCTGAACCAATGCTACGTACTCTGAACAATGCAGTCTGCGCCATGCTTTTTCATGCATCTATGCCCGGCTGCTTCTGGGCCGAAGCCCTCGCAACTGCAACCCTTCTTCTTAATCGCCTCCCAGCAACTTCCACACCCACATCCACTCCCTACACTATTCTCCATAATAAACCTCCAACCTACGACAATCTTCGTGTTTTCGGGTGTCTATGCTACCCAAACATCTCTGCAACCGTGCCACATAAACTCGCTGCTCGCTCGACCGCATGTGTCTTCCTCGGTCATCCCTCTCTTCACAAGGGATATCGATACCTCGACTTGGCCTCTCGACCCATTATAATCTCATGGCATGTCATTTTCGACGAACAAGTGTTTCCTTTCAGGTTGGTAACTGATGGCGACCAGAACCTGGACTTTCTAGTTCACAAAAGTCCATGGCACACTCGAGATGTTCCTTCTGTGCCCGCTGTGCCCTCTGCACCGCACGCTCGGCCTCCATCCACCCCGGCGATCTTCGATGCGGAGCCGGACGTCCCGCATCCGCTCCTGAGCCTGGGCATGCGTGGCTACCCTGCGCCATCAATCCCGGCTTCAACTCTTCGACATGTGTCAACATCCATGCCGCCCGGCACACCGGCCGGCTCAGCACCGGTGCCACCAGCACCGGCTTCCCCTACGGGTCGTGTGCCCCCTCCTCCTGTTGCTCCTCCCGTACCACCACGACATCACATGGCGACCAGGCGCTCCCACGGCATCGTCAAGCCCCGCCACATGATGAATCTGGCGGCAGCGCATTCTACTGCATCTCCAATACCGGTCAATTATCGCATCGCTCCGGCCGACCCCAATTAGCGCGCTGCGATGGCTGACGAATATTAGGCACTCATTGACAATGCCACCTAGCGCCTTGTGCCTCGTCCTCCCGACGCCAACATTGTCACCGGCAAGTGGATCTTCAAACACAAACACCACTCCGATGGTAGTCTCGCTCGTCACAAGGCCCGCTGGGTAGTGTGTGGTTACTCACAACGCCCCGGCGTCGACTACGATGAAACATTCAGCCATGTCGTCAAGCCAGCGACCATCCGCGTCGTGCTCAGCCTTGCCGTCTCCCGTGACTGGCCAATTCATCAAATGGATGTCAAAAATGCCTTCCTACATGGGCACCTTGATGAGACGGTCTATTGCCAGCAACCGTCGGGCTTCGTCGACTCTTCTTCCCCGGTAATGTCTCGCCTTCTACGGAAATCGCTCTACGACCTCAAACAGGCCTCGCACGCGTGGTATCAACGATTCGTGGCCTACATCAGCAAGCTTGGCTTCACTGCTTCGCCTCCGACACATCATTGTTCATCTTCAAGGATGGCCCTCACATAGCCTACCTGTTGCTTTACGTAGATGACATCGTCCTCACCGCCTCGACGCCGGCTCTACTACGAGAGGTTGACCTCACTTCTCCACTCCGAGTTTTCTATGATAAATCTTGGGGCCCTCTCACATTTCCTTGGGATTTCTGTCACCCGCACGAAGGATGGGCTCTTCTTGTCTCAACGACAGTATGCTTGTCGATCTTCTCCGACGTGCATCTAGGCCCCTCATTTTATTTTGGATGATTGATATCAATACAATTAAATTTGGACTAATGTTTTCATGAGAATGTGTGTAGTGAACATCCAAAGAACATGAAAGCGTAGCAAGTACAATGAAAAAGAAGAAAAGAAATGAGAAATGCAATAAAAGAAGAAATTGGAAAAGACCTATCTCAAAGCTTGTGCCTCTCTTTTATCCTTTGCTTTGAGTCATAGGGATGCCGTACTATAAAGAGGGATGCAAATCACAGTCTTGGCACAAAATGAAGATGCTCACAAAATTCAAGAAAAACCATCCCAACCCCATTCTTTCAGGACCCATCGGAAGTTCCGAGTGTGGTATCGGAAGTTTCGGTAGGCTAACGGAGAGTTTGAGCTCTCCGGAAAGCCATACCGGAAGTTCCGGTCCCTGGTACCGGAAGCTCCGGTAGGCTAACGAGAGAGTTTGAGCTCTCCGGAAAGCTACATCGGAAGTTCCGGTCCCTGGTACCGGAAGCTCCGGTAGGCTAACAGAGAGTTTGAGCTCTCTGAAAAGTCATACCGGAAGTTCCGGTCTCCGATACCGGAAGTTCCGGTAGGCTAACAGAGAGCTTTGAGCTCTCTGGAATGCCATACCGGAAGTTCCGATAGGACGCCGGAAGCTCCGGTGCGGCCCCGTTTTCAAACCCTAAACCTACGTACCGAAAGTTCCGGTACTCCACCGGAAGTTCCGGTGCGGGCCGTAAATCCGGATCTAACCCTAAATCAGACCTTACCGGAAGTTCCGATATGCCATCGGAAGTTCCGATGCGGAGTGTTCGGACAGGCCAACGGCTCTTTTTGGAGCTGTGGTATATAAGCCACACTCCACCCCTCACTCATTCCTCTCTTGCACGTTCCGAACACACACACACATGACCCACACTCCACTCACTCCAAATCCTCTCCAAAAGCAAAATTTCCATTCTTGATCTAGGATTCGAGTGAGAGACTTTGAGCAAGAGATTGAGAGACTTGATTCTATTCTTGAGCATCTTCACTCCCGTCAAGCTTGCGATTTGGATTTGTTACTCTTGGACCTTTGAGCTTCTAGATGGCTAGGCGTGCTCATGAGCTCCCAACTTGTGTGGTGACGCCGGAGAAGTTTGTATTACCCGTCCCGAAAGGGAACTTGTTAGTGGAAAACTCAAGCTCAACCTTGGTGGTGACTTGAGGGAGAAATAGGGTTGAAAGAAACCCGGTCCTTGGTGGACTTTCTCAGCGGAGACGTAGAGTCCTTGGTGGGCTTGAACTCCGGTGAAAAATCTGTGTCTCTTGTGCTCCCTCTTTTACTTAAGCGCTTTATTGTTTTCTTTACTAGGTTGCTTGTTAGTTTCCCTTCGCGCCTTTAAATTCCTAGAATTGCATAGGGTTGTGTCTTTCCTTCTTGCAATCACTAGAATTGTGTAGGGTTTAATTCCGCATTTTTCACCCTGCACCGAAAGTTCCGGTACCCTACCGGAAGTTCCGGTATTTGACGTTTTCATCTTACTCTTATTTCGCAGAAATTTTTAGGATCGCCTATTCACGCCCCCCCACCCCCTCTAGGCGACTTTCAATTGGTATCGGAGCGGGTATCTTCGTTGAAGCCTCACCGCTTGAAGATTAAAGATGGCAAATGACAAAGATGCAACGGCTAGTGGTAGTGGTAGTGGTGAAATTCCACCAAGACCAACCGGTGAAGTAGGTAATGAAAAATTACCGGATGAGGCAAGAAATGAGAGTGGAAAATGAATTGCCAAGGATGGAGATGTGTTTAGTGCTTTACCAATACACTACAACAAGATGCCATACACCTATAGTGATGGAAAGGATGAGCACATTGGACCCGGCTCCGGAAGACTTCGCTATTTCGATGGTCAATACTTCGATCATTGGAAAACAAAGATACTCCTACACTTGGATTCTATGCATCAAATTGTGATGAATGTCACTCAAAATGGATTTTTGTGGGAATGTAGAAACAAGCCAACCGCACAAGACTTGTTCAATGTAAGGTGCAATGTGACGGCGGCGAGTGCTCTTGTGTCCGCACTTAGCCCCACCGAATATGAGAAGATAGCCGGATTGGAGGATGCTCATTAAATTTGGTTGAAGCTTGAGTTAGTTCATGAGGGCATTGATAGTGTAAAGGTTTCTAAGCTAGAAGGGCTTAGAGAAGAATTTAACTACTTTGTCATGAGGTCGGATGAAGGGCCAAAGGAAGCACATGAAAGAATGATGAGGATAGTAAACAAGAGAAGAGCACTTGGAGAAAAAGTGTCGGACTTGGATGTGAATAGAAGGTTGCTACAAGCCTTGCAATCATGGGATGCTAACATTGTGTCCAACATAAGAGACAAAGATGGCTTTAGATACTTCACCACCGATGAACTAATTGGAAAGGTGCTCTCCCGAAAACAGCAAATTGATCAAGGCAATAGGATCAATTCTTTGCTTAAGGACAAGGAAAGAGCTAGCGGGAGCAAAAGTGATTTAGCTCTAAACGCCGAGCAAGAAAAGAAAAAGAAGATGGTTGAGGAGAGCGATGATGATAGTGTTGGTGAGATGGCTCTCTTTGTAAAGAGGTTCAATAAGCTTATGTCAAAAAAAAAGCTTCAAGAAGAATGATCAAGACAAGAGCAAATTAAGAAAAGCCAAAAACAAGTGCTACATTTGTGGAGACAAAGGTCATTTCATGGCGGAGTGTCCGGAAAACTACAAGAACAAGCAAAACAAGAAAGGTGATAAGAAGTACAAGAAGCAGAGAAAATACCGTCGGGGTGAAGCACACATTGGACAAGAATGGAACTCCGATGGATCTTCCTCCTCCTCCGAGTCGAATCCGATGAAGAGAAGGGAGGCATTGCATCACTTGCCATTGGACTCACACCAACCAACACCTCCTTGTTTGGAAGCTTGACCGATGATGAAGATGACACCGGGCACAAATGCATGATGGATAAAGGCTCCAAGGTAAATGTCAATGGAGGTTCTCAAATTCCTAACATGTTTGACTTGTTGGATATCATTGAGCAGGAAAAGGAGACAAATGAGAGGCAAGGGGAGCTTCTTGAGAAACAAGAGGAAATGCTTGTTCAAGAAAAGCAAAGGGTGATTGAACTTGAGAAACTCCGAGAAGTTGAGAGGAAGAAAAATGAGGACTTAGCGAAGTCTCTCAAAGTGGTTGAAAAAGATAGTGAGACACTTAAAGTCACAAATGTGTCACTTCAAGAGAACTGTGATAACTTGCAAAAGGATCACAACTCTCTTAAAGTGCAATTTGAGGAAATTAAGTGTAACACTACTTCCTCTCAATCTTCATCTTGCCCCTCATCTAGCAATGAGTGTACTAGGTGCCACAAGGTTGATATTGAAGCTTGCACAAGAAACATTAAGATCATTGATGACTTGAAGAAGCAAGTGCAAGTGCTTGAAGAGCAAGCACAAAAGAAGGTGAAGGCCATTGATGATGTCAAGGTCGAGTATGCAAGAGGTGCATACACCAATGCAAGACGGCCACATGTGAAGGATGGACTTGGCTACAAACAAGGTGACAAGCACAATGCAAGAATCAACAAAAATGGCATCGAATTCATCAAGTTCACCAAGGAGGGTGAATACCAAAAGAAACAAGTCAAGAAGGAGAAGCAAATCAAAATCACTAATAAATCTTCTCTTATTTGTGATTTGCGTACTAACGTGCCTAACCCCTCTTGTGCTCTCTTTAATAATTTCGATGCAACCTATGTGCTAATGAGGAACAAGCATGGTCGTGTTTATGCAAAATATGTTGGGTCACGCAACAAGATCCACAAATCTTGTGTGTGGGTGCCCAAGGCACTTGTTACTAATGTGAGAGGACCCAAGAAAATTTGGGTACCTAAAAACAAAGCATAAATTTTTTGTAGGAATACTCCTCCGCGGTTCATCTTGGGTGGTGGATAGTGGATGCACCAATCATATGACCGGAGACAAGAAAATGTTCGAATCATTTGAGCCAAGCAAAGAAAGAAATGAGTATATCACCTTTGGAGACAATGGAAAGGGATATGTGTTGGGTTATGGTAACATTCCTTTAACCTTTCCACATTCGCTTTCGAAGGTTATGCTTGTGGATAACGTTGACTTCAATTCGTTGTCTATCTCACAACTTTGTGGAATGGGCTACAATTGCTTGTTCAACGACAAGGGTGTGATTGTCTAAAGGAGAAGTGATGGCTCGATTGCTTTTGAGGGTGTGCTCAAAGGAAAGCTTTATGTTGTGGATTTTACCGCGGATAAAGCAAAACTTGACACATGCTTAGTTGCAAAGTCCGACATGGGATGGTTGTGGCATAGACGACTAGCCCATGTCGGTATGAGAAATCTTCACAAACTCCAAAAGGGCGGTCACATTCTTGGACTAACGGATGTTTGCTTTGAGAAAAATAAAATTTACAGGTGCGTGTCAAGCCGGAAAACAAGTTGGGACACCACATCCATCCAAGAATATTGTGACAACGACAAGACCGTTGGAGATGCTACACATGGACCTCTTCGGTCCCATTGCCTACATTAGCATTGGCGGTAACAAATATGGACTTGTTATTGTCGATGATTATTCTCGTTTCATGTGGGTATTCTTTTTGTGTGATAAAGATGAAGTGAAGGACGTACTCAAGACATTCTTGAAAAGAGCACAAAATGAATTTGAAGTGAAGATCAAGGCCATAAGAAGTGACAACGGTACCGAGTTCAAGAACACTCAAGTTGAAGAGTACCTTGATGAGGAAGGCATCAAGCATGAGTTTTCGGCACACACCTCAACAAAACGGAGTGGCCGAATGAAAGAATCGCACTCTCATAGAGATGGCAAGAACCATGCTTGATGAGTACAAGACCTCCGGTCGCTTTTGGGCCGAAGCAATCAACACCGCATGTCATGCCTCCAACCGGTTGTATCTTCATCGACTCTTAAGAAAAACCCCATACGAGCTACTAACCGGTAAAAAGCTTAACATCTCGTGTTTCCGTGTTTTTGGGAGCAAATGCTTCATGCTCAACAAGAAACCCAAGGCTTCAAAGTTCTCCCCTAAAGTTGATGAAGGTTTCTTGCTTGGGTATGGTTCAATCTGTCACGCCTATCGTGTTTTCAACAAAATCACCGGTTGTGTTGAAGTTGCACGAGGCGTGACGTTTGATGGATCTAACGGCTCTCAAGGGGAGCAAGTTGTTATTAACAATGCAGATGTTGAGGCTTCTAGACAAGCAATCAAGAGAATGGCCATTGGTGATGTGAGACCGTAAGAACCGCAAAATGATCAAGATCAACCTCCTCCCTCAAGTCAAGACCAACCATGCACAAATCATGATCAAGTTGATCAAGATCTAGAAGTTGGTAATGAAGATCATGCTCAAGCACAAGATGATGAACCTACATCGCATGATCAAGAGGTTGAACAAGATGGCGGTCAAACAAGCTCACATCCACCACACCCAAGAGTGCACCAAAGTGTGCAACGTGATCACCGCGTGGAACAAATTCTTGGAGACATAGAAAAGGGGTAATCACTCGTTCTTGTGTTTGCAATTTTTGTAAACATTACTCTTTTGTCTCTTCTTTGGAGCCATTTAGAGTAGAAGATGCAATCGAGGACTCGGATTGGGTGATTGCCATGCAAGAAGAATTGAACAACTTCACAAGAAATGAAGTTTGGACATTGGAAGAAAGACCAAGAGGCAAAAATGTTGTGGGCACCAAGTGGGTGTTCCACAATAAACAAAATGAAGACGGTGTTGTAACAAGGAACAAAGCAAGATTGGTGGCAAAAGGATATTCACAAGTAGAAGGATTGGACTTTGATGAGACCTATGCCCCCGTGGCAAGGCTTGAATTAATAAGAACACTACTTGCCTTTGCCACTCATCACAACTTCAAGTTGTACCAAATGGACATGAAGAGTGCATTCCTAAACGGGCCAATCAAGGAAGAAGTGTACGTGAAACAACCACCGGGCTTTGAAGACCCCAAGTATCCTAACCACGTGTACAAACTCCATAAGGTGCTCTATGGGCTTAAGCAAGCACCAAGAGCATGGTATGAATGCCTTAGGGATTTCCTTTTGAAAAAGGGTTTTGAGATGGGCAAAGCCGATGCAACCCTCTTCACAAAGCGTTTTGATCATGACATATTTGTGTGCCAAATTTATGTCGATGACATAATATTTGGTTCAACTAATCGATTGTTTGGTGATGATTTTAGCAAGATAATGACAAAGAGGTTCGAGATGTCTATGATGGGAGAGTTGACATTCTTTCTAGGATTTCAAGTAAAGCAACTCAAGGAGGGCACCTTCCTATGTCAAGCCAAGTACACTCAAGACATATTGAAGAAGTTTGACATGGATAAGGCAAAGCCCGCCAAGACACCCATGGCAACTAACGGTCATCTCGACCTCACCAAGAAAGACAAGCCGGTTGATCAAAAGGTATTTCGTTCTATGATCGGCTCCTAGCTTTACCTTTGTGCATCTATGCCCGATATCATGCTTAGTCCGTGTATGTGTGCACGTTTTCAAGCCGCTCCTATGGAGTGCCACATGGTGGCCGTTAAAAGAATCTTGAGATATTTAGTGCACACACCCAACCTAGGGCTTTGGTACCCCAAGGGTTCAAAGTTCAACCTAATAGGCTATTCCGATGCGGATTACGCCGGGGACAAAGTGGATAGGAAGAGTACCTCCGGGACTTGCCAATTCTTGGGTAGGTCCCTAGTATCATGGTCATCCAAGAAACAAAATTCCGTTGCCCTATCCACGGCCGAAGCGGAGTATGTTGCAGCCGGTAGTTGTTGTGCACAACTATTATGGATGAGACAAACTCTAAGGGATTATGGTTACAAGTTGAATCATGTCCCTCTCCTATGTGACAATGAGAGTGCCATAAAGCTAGCATATAATCCCGTTGAGCACTTGCGTACAAAGCATATAGATATCCGCCATCATTTCTTGAGAGACCATTCTATCAAAGGGGATATTGAAGTGAGCCATGTAAAAACCGAAAATCAATTAGCCGATATTTTCACCAAGCCACTAGATGAAAGCCGGTTTTGCTATCTAAGGAGTGAGCTAAATATTCTTGACTCTAGTAACGTGGTGTAAAAGAGTGCACATCTGCTTGTTGTTTTGATCGTTTTGGATCTTAAGTCGAAAATGCATGCTTTCGAAAATTAATTGAGTGATTTTGAAAACTTTTCTTGGTTCTTGACCAAAAGGTCAAATCTTGTCAAAATGTGATCATAGCCTTGTTTCTTGATTGTATACTGATGACATATTGTCAAGATGTCTCACTAGTCCATCAAAACTATCTTTGAAAATTCCTCTCCAAAACTCATCTCTTCTTCTCTCTGTTTCACCTCCTACCGGAAGTTCCGATAGGGTACCGGAAGTTTCGGTATGGGTGGTCAGCTTTCGTCGGGGTGTCCGGGGCTCGGTGTTTTCTTCCCGGTTAGAAGTTCCAGTAGGACACCGGAAGTTCCGACTGGAGGTCCGAATAGAGGAAACTTTCCTTCCAGTCGGAAGTTCCGGTACCCAGCACCGGAAGCTCCGACCGGGAGCTCACCTGTGGTGTCATGCCCACACCGGAAGTTCCGGTATGCTACCGAAGCTCCGGTGCGGGGCGTTGACCTAGGGTTTGAGCCCGCACCGGAAGTGTGCAGGGCGGCAATATAAAAGGGGGAGCCCGTCCCCTTGAAAGGGACGGCTCCCATTTGAAAAACACCCCCACTTTTTCTCTCTTCCATCTCGGATCTACATCAACCGGAGGTGCTTCTCAACTTTCGGCGGTGTTTTTCGGCAAGATTCCTTCAAGCTCTCCCTCCAGTCTTCTCCAAGCCACCTAGCTAGAGGAGAAGGTATCCCTTCATGCCTTTCACTTCTAGATCTAGGGTTTAATCCTTAAATTCGTAGGAGTATTTGTTGCTTAGATGAATCACTAGCAGTTCTAGAACACTAGCATGCTTCTAGGAAGTAAATCCATTGGCTAGATGTAGTTTTTCGAACTGCTAGGGTTAGGGTTGACCCCTACCGAAAGTTCCGGTAGGCTACCGGAAGTTCCGGTATGGGCAACCTCCTGACGGTTGAGGAGCCCGTCGGAAGTTCCGGTACCCGTACCGGAAGTTCCGACAGGGAACCTCCCGTTAGCATCTATTTAGTGCTCTCTCTAGTTATCGACTTTGTGTATGTTGTTCCTTACACATGTATTCTCCTTTGTTAGATGACTCGTGGCAGGAAGGAAACCGTGTCAAAGCGTCCACCCCAAAGCTACGCCGACTCGGACTCGGACTCGGACTATGATGTGTCGAACCCTCGCCTTGCCAAGAGGCATGCCACGGGACCCGGTCCTCGGTCTTCTTCCCATGGTCTTGGCCCGGGAAGGGAAAAGGGCTAGGAAAAGGAAAGGGCAAGAGCACGAGCAAGGAGACCTCCTCCCGCTCCGGTATCAAGTGAGGGTGAAGAAAGTGAGGAGGAGGAGGGTAATGCGAGGCGGAGATGATTGGTTTCTCCCAATAGCTCGCAACTTGCGGGAACATGTGAAGTATGAGCTGAAGACACCGGCTGTGAGTGGCGAGCCGGCTACAATGTGCCCTTCTACGGAGATGAGGTGCAGAAGTACAGGAGCAAGTGCCCGTGGATCAAGGCAAAGGAACGGGGTGTGGATGATATAAGATTTTGGGACCACACCCAAGCCGAGTGGTACAAGGAAGTACTGAAGCTCAAGAACAAAACCCATGAGATGAAGTGGATAAATTGGGACTGGATGGATCGTCGGAATGATCCGGTGTTCACTCAAATCAAGTCCGAGTGTGCAAGGCGAGACATGGTGGAACTCATGGGACTTGAGCATGGGTGGAATACCGAACTAGTGGTTCAGTTCTATGCCACCCTATGGCTTGAGTTCAATGAGGACTCTCGGGAGGATTTCATCATGCATCGGGCGCTTGATGGAAATCGCTTTCAGGTCACCTATACGGAGCTATGCGTCCTAGAGCTGAGCCGTTCTATGTGTTTGAGCACATCCGGACTTCCATCATTAATCATTCATACACTCACAAGGCCGGTCTCCCATTCTCTCCCTTCGTCCCAAGAAGTTCACTCTACTCCCCACTCCACAGGGATCTCCGAGTGAGACAGGCAGCTCCTCCTCCTCCACCGTCGGCTCGGGCAGCCGAGAGATGTCCCCGCTTCATCATCTCGCCGGACTCGCAGCAAGTATGGCTTTCTCAGCTCGGTCCTCAAGACTATCTTTTGCATGTGCAAGACCAACGGTGAGGACATCTATGAGATGAGAATGGAGCAGCGGCGCATCAATGAAGGTCGTCACCGGTATCTTTCTCACTTAGCTCAGCAGCAGCAGCAGCCACCCCCTCTTCCCTTGGCTCTTGCTCCGATTGTGCCTCGACAGTGGGAGGATCCTTGGGCTCCCTATCAGCAGGCCGCAGGAGTGGCAGCACGAGGCAGCAGCACAGGAGGTTGAGGGCGGTGAGACCGAGAGTGAGGAGGGTGACGAGTGCGGAGGATGTCCCGTCGACCATCGCTACCGCTCCCCGCTTCGAGCACGCGGATCCCACCTCACGAGAAAGGCAAGGGCGTGGCACGCCCGATGATGATGATGAGAGCGATGGTGAAGAAGAGGAATAGATTGTGCCTCGACAGGTGGGAGGATCCTTGGGCTCCCTATCAGCGAGGCCGCAGGAGTGGCAGCACAGGCAGCAGCACAGGAGGTTGAGGGCGGTGAGACCGAGAGTGAGGAGGGTGACGAGTGCGGAGGATGTCCCGTCAGCCATCGCTACAGCTCCCCGCTTCAGCACGCAGATCCCACCTCACGAGAAAGGCAAGGGCGTGGCACGCCCGATGATGATGATGAGAGCGATGGTGAAGAAGAGGAAGACGACGACGACGATGATGATGAGGAGTGACTCCTTGGGCGTCTTCGTTCTGTTCTCTTTTTGGTGATGTGTTGCCAAAGGGGGAGAAGAAATTTCTATTTATATTTATCTATGCTTTTTTATTTTGTGATGGTCTATGAGATGGACAAACTTGTTATGTTTAAACAATGAATGCTTGTAATGGTTAAGACTTGATTTATTTATCCTTGTGGTTTGCTTTATGACATGATATGGTGTATTTTTGTTCTCTCTTTTAGATGCATTTGTGTGAAGATGAAATGCCATATTGCATTGTTCGTGGCTTCTCTTTTTTATTCATAACATAGATGCTTAAATAAAGGGGGAGCTCCTCATGATTTGTAACTCAAATGTGCATTTGGTATTGTAAAGACCAACCTTTGAAATTCAATTTCATGCACATATTAAGGGAGCTCGCTTCTTATCTTTGCAAGTTGTACTTATTGATCCATCTTTTTAGAAATTTGATTGTATTGGCATCAATCACCAAAAAAGGGGAGATTGAAAGTGCATCTAGGCCCCTCATTTTATTTTGGATGATTGATATCAATACAATTAAATTTGGACTAATGTTTTCATGAGAATGTGTGTAGTGAACATCCAAAGAACATGAAAGCGTAGCCAGTACAATCAAAAAGAACAAAAGAAATGAGAAATGCAATAAAAGAAGAAATTAGAAAAGACCTATCTCAAAGCTTGTGCCTCTCTTTTATCCTTTGTTTTGAGTCATAGGGATGTCGTACTATAAAGAGGGATGCAAATCACAGTCTTGGCACAAAATGAAGATGCTCACAAAATTCAAGAAAAACCATCCCATGCCCATTCTTTCGGGACCCATCGAAAGTTCCGGTGTGGTATCGGAAGTTTCGGTAGGCTAACAGAGAGTTTGAGCTCTCCGAAAAGCCATACCGGAAGTTCCGGTCCCTGGTACCGGAAGCTCCGGTAGGCTAACAAAGAGTTTGAGCTCTCCGGAAAGCCATATCGGAAGTTTTGGTCCCCGGTACCGGAAGCTCCGGTGTGGCCCCGTTTTCAAACCCTAAACCTACGTAGCGGAAGTTCCGGTACTCCACCGGAAGTTTCGTGCGGGCCGAAATCCAGATCTAACCCCAAATTGGACCATACCGGAAGTTCCGATATGCCATCGGAAGTTCCGGTGCGGGGTGTTCGAGACAGGCCAACGGCTCTTTTTGGAGCTGTGGTATATAAGCCACACTCCACCCCTCACTCATTCCTCTCTTGCACATTCCGAACACACACACACTTGAGCCACACTCCACTCACTCCAAATCCTCTCCAAAAGCAAAATTTCCATCCTTGAGCTAGGATTCGAGTGAGAGACTTTGAGCAAGAAATTGAGAGACTTTATTCCATTCTTGAGCATCTTCACTCCCGTCAAGCTTGCGATTTGGATTTGTTACTCTTGGAGCTTTGAGCTCCTAGACGGCTAGGCGTGCTCGTGAGCTCCCAACTTGTGTGGTGACGCCCGAGAAGTTTGTATTACCCGTCCCGAAAGGGAACTTCTTAGTGGAAAACTCAAGCTCAACCTTGGTGGTGACTTGAGGGAGAAATAGGGTTGAAAGAAACCCGGTCCTTGGTGGACTTTCTCAACGGAGACGTAGAGTCCTTGGTGGGCTTGAACTTCGGTGAAAAATTTGTGTCTCTTGTGCTCCCTCTTTTACTTAACCCCTTTGTTATTTACTTTACTAGGTTGCTTGTTAGTTTTCCTTCGCGCCTTTAAATTCCTAGAATTGCATAGGGTTGTGTCTTTACTTCTTGCCATCACTAGAATTGTGTAGGGTTTAATTCCGCATTTTTCACCCTGCACCGGAAGTTCCGGTATTTGACGTTTCGTCTTAGTCTTATTTCGCAGAAATTTTTAGGATCGCCTATTCACCCCCCCCCTCTAGGCAACTTTCAATATTCTATCTTAGTCACCGAGATTCTGTCCTCTACACTCGGTTTCCCGTACCCGTCATCCTCTATATCTCATACTCTATCCTAACTACTTCTCATGAGTCCCACACGTCAACCATCATCCATATTTTACTCTCCTCTCTCTCTCCTTTCTCCTCTCCTCTCTCCTCTCCTTTCCTTTCCTTTCCTCTCCCGATCCCGCACGCCTCCCATGTCCAGCCTCCTCCATCTCCCCCACGCCACCATCGCCGTGCGGGCCTCCGAACCGCGCGCGTGCTGGCCCGCACCACGTCGGCTATCGGGCCCGCCTCCTTCGCCTCGGCCACACCGGAGAGAAGGCGAGACCATCGAGGGTGGCGGCGCGGAGCTCCTTCAACTCCCCTCGCCGGATCCGAGGCGGAGCTCCTTCGCCTCCCCTTCGTCGGATCTAGGCGGAGCTCCTTCGCCTCCCCCATCGTGAGCTGCCTCCACCGCGTGACGCCGCGCGCAACGCCCCGCCATCCCCTTCCCCGGAGCCTCCGACCTTGCCCTGCCCCGCCGCTTCCCGGGGCCCACCTCCCTCTAGCTGTGCGCACGCCGCCGCGAGCATCCGCCTCGCCCACCGCGGGTCGTTGGGATGGCGCGTGGATGCGTGGGCCCCGTGCCACGTCTGAGCGTGGCGGGCCTCCGTACGTGCGCTGGATATTGCGCGTCGGAGGCTGTCCAGGATGGTACCGGACGGGATCCAGTACCCTGGTGCAGCAACTTTTTGCCTACGTAGACCCTGCAGTATCAGGTACCGGATGCAATCCAGTACCCAGTGCAGCTAGTCTAAGGGCCTGGGAAGACATCACTCAACCGAAAAAATTAAGGGAGGTCTAAGAATTAGGAATTTAAGTACACTGAACAAAAGTCTCCTTTTCAACACGGCTTGACGCCTTACCACCAATCATGATGAGTTCCTCTCTGCAACCCTTAAAGCCAATTTTTTTCCTCATGCTTGTTTTTGGACAGCTCCTATCCACCTACCAAAATCAGCCTTTTGGAGCTTTATTACTGCATCAGGTCTTCCTTCATGGAGCAATGCTCTTACTAGATTAGTAACGGTCAAATGCACGATCTCTAAATATACTCGAATCCTGTTAAACCCTTGCCTCTGGGTTCATGGCACCCGATAGGCGATAGTGGGACACCAATAAAGGCCATGCAGATCATTTCACAGGTTCAGGTCATACATGTGCGGAGGACAATGCACTTCCAAGGAAGCCTACAAACAGCTGACACTGTCGCGTCAACAACATATACCACAGACAGGAAGCAGAGCACTACCACCGCCAGTTTTACAACTACTGCAGGTTATATGGAAACACAAGCTGTTGCAGCCCAAATTCTAGACTTTTGCTTGGTGCCTTCTCCGTCAGGAGATCGATCAGGGAGATTCTCCTCGCACATTAATCAGCACTGCAAGACATACGGCCAACACCTGAAACAGACTCACACTTGTTCTTCATTTGCCCATTTTCAAGGGCAGTTTGGTTTTCAGGTACATCTCCAATACGGACGGACAGACACAACTACAGAACTACTGGTGCTATTACCACCAGGTACAACCAACAGGCACAACTCCCTCACACTTATAAGAGATCATTGTCACACTATGGCACATATGGAGAGCTAGGAATGCCTATAGATTCAACGGAAGAAGCTGGACTGTTTTGCAAGTACACATGGCAACACGGGCTGTCATCAACGACCAACAACCAGTTACCCAAGAAGACAATAACAACGGAACAACTGACGCAGCACCACAACAAGGCAATGCCACGTCGTCAACAGGCACTCAAACACCACTTCGACAATTCACATTGCCACCAACATCATTGACGGTGCAGCTGCCTGTGCTCTCAGCTCAACAGATATCAATGCAGATCGCCCAACCTGCTACACATATGCGGCCTCCCCCTTGGGCCACGGGCGAACACACCCATGAGGGCAGGACTGGGAGTACTCATCTCCACCTCCTCTGGTCTGATTGCACCGGCCGTTCATGTACAGGCGTTGCGTTGGCCCATCATGCAGCAACGCCGCTGCAAGCAGAAGCGTTGGCCATCTCCTGGCCTCCAAGATTATGAAGGCACTCAACATGCAGCAAATCACCTATGCTTCTGACAACCAGGTGCTGGTCAAGGTCAACACACTACAATACAATGGGACAATTTTGTTCTGCATCTAGGCGATTGGAGGTCACTACAATAAAATTGGCCTCTAGACACGTCTATGTTGTTGCATTTTTGTAAGCATGTCTATGTTCGTAGCTAGAGACACTTTTTGACACAATTTTGAGAACGTGTCAACATGACATGATCTAAGAGACGCTTTAACGTATCAATAAAATCGTGTCTAAGATTATTAACATGTCACAAAATGTATCTACTCTATACATACAACACATTCATGAAAGCATATCTATAAATATATCATGCTTTATAGCATCTCTATTGAACGTCATTTACTTTAATAAACATGTTAGATGAACGTCTTGTACTTCAATAGACATGTTTTCAAAAAATCGTATTTACCAAATTTTGATACGCTAAGTTCAGAGATGCCTCAGACACACTATGAAAATGTCTCTATATTTTGATTGAGACGAAATAAATATATCTAGGCCTTAAATAAATCGTATCTACAGAGAGTATTTTCTAGTAGTGAGATTCAGACCACTGCCACGTCAAAACAAGGACAACATCTCATTTAATATTTGTAAGGTCAATCGTTACAACAACGTCACAGCTCACAATCTGGCTGCCCAAGCATTCAGAAATACAAGTTCACACCTGTCATTACAATTGTGCTTATGTTGCACACAATCAACAATGCCCAGTTCTTCGGGCCTTGCAGTCTGTATCTTGGGGTACTTTCACCCCTATATATGTAACTTGCCGTCAAGTTGCAATGAAAACAGTTAAAAAATAGAAATGCAATATTCAACTCGGTTGTTCCGAGGCAGAGCCACTAAAACTACATCTCGTATGAGCGAGATTTTTGCTATTTTGCCCACGAAACTGGTGGAGTTACGGTAGAATGCCCATTGTCATTGGGCTTCGATAAAACGCTCATGAAACCGCTGTACATATTGCTATTATGCCCATATATAGTCTTTAGGAAGAGATTGCCCCTGTATCTGTAACAACCCTCGCAAACAAAAGTGCATCTCATGTCATTCATGGTCATGTCCTCATGTTGCATTTTTAAAACTATTTCATTTGGTGTTAAAATTTCACATAAAATATCAATTTAACCTAAGTTAAAATTAAGTTCTTAAAAGAAGAAACTAAATAAAAGTAAATTATGGTGTTTAACATTTTCTGTTAATTAAACATAAAAATAAAGGATTTATGGAGTTGATACGAAATTATTTTATTTATAAAATTGTCTACAAGAAATAATGAAACCTTCTCTTTTTAATTTAAACTTGAATTTTTTAATCCGAAATTTATTTAGAATTTGAACTTCGTCCTAAAAGGAAAAAGATCCAGAATACTCTCAAATGTATCCCCGGAAATATGCTTCTCAATTAATTAAGATCGGAGGGCGTTTTTGCAAAAATGGCAAAACAGGGCCGGTGGCCAATCTCTTTTCCTTCTCTTCTCCCCCGAACCGCCTTCTAGCACCGCCTCACCACCGCGCCACCCCGGCAGCTCCGGCCACGCGCCCGGCTCCTCTCGTGCCACGCAGCGAGCTACTCGTGACACCTCACCCCTCTACCTCGCCGGGATAAAAAGCTCCGGCCCACGCTCGTTTCTCTCTCTCTCTCTCTCTCTTTTCGCACCGGAGCACCGTTGCCCGTCCGCTCTGCCTGCGCCTCGCCGCCGAGCCGACTCCGCCCCTCCCCAACCCAACTACCACCACCAACGGTTCCGCAAGGACATGATAATCGTAACAACCCACAGCAATAAAATGCATTTTATGGCATTCATGAGCATGTCATCACATTTTATTTGTGAAACCATTAAGCATTTGTTGTTAATTATAAAGCACATAAAATATCAAAGTAACTAAAGAATAAATGAGGTGTTAAAAATAAATCAAATGAGAAGAAAATTTAAGTTTAACATTTTCTATAGCTTAATTATCACAAATAAAGATTTTTGAAAATGTCCTGAAAAGATTTTGAGTTATGAAAATAATTACAAGAAATAAACAAAGTCTCTTTATTTAATTAGCTACGAATTTTTAATCCGAAAATGATTTGGAGTTTCTACTGGGACTTAATAGGAAATATGCCTAGAATACTTTCACCAACACCCCTAAAAAATTTGGGAATTTTTGGAGCTCAGGAAAGCCACTTTTTAATTTCGGGAAAGATGAAGGGCTTTTTTGTAAAATGGCCAAGCCCGGCCCAACGGCAGCCTCTTCTTCTCTCTCCCTCTCTCACCGCGCGCTCGCGCCGCACGCGGCGCACCGCCTCTCCGGCGTGGTGCCACGACCCGGCCACGCAGCTGCTCGCGGCCACGCAGCTGCTGGCGGGAACCGCCACGGAGGGGATAAAAGCCCCGCCGGCTCCCATTTTTCCTTCCTCTCCCTCTCCTTTCGCCCCGCCATTGCCGCACCTCAAACCTCACCGTCGCCAGGCTGCTCCGGTGCCTCCCCGTCCACGCCACCACCACCCGAGCCCCGCCGGGTCCCCGCGAAGCTTGGTCCCTTGATCAATTAGCTTGAGCAGCTCCACTCCGACGAGGCGAGCTCATTTTCTTCCCCGAGCTTCCGACCGTGCTCCTCCGTCGCAACTCCAAATTCGTGACCGCCGGTGAGCCTCTCGTCCGGGCTCTTGGTTTCCTGAGTGCGCAGCTTGTTACTCTTTACTCCACATCACTCATGGTCGACTTTATCCCACGGAAGTCCGGCAATCGTCGTTTTTCGTAGCTCCGGCCGCCACCGTCTCCGCCATCCACGGTGAGCACCCCTCTCGAGCCTTGCTCATGTACTTTTGAGTCCACGACGAGCTTGCGCATGCTCCGTAGTCCACGCCGGCAAGTTTTCCCCAATTTTTGTAGTCCGTGTTGAGCTCGCGCCACCGCCGGAGGTTTCGCTCTGGTCGGACCTCGCCGCCGGCATGCGTCCGGCCGAGCTCATGCTCCGTCGTGCACACCGGAGTGTTCCCCGCGTCGTGTAGGTGCTCTAGGTAGTCTCACGGCGAGCTTTGGGCCATCGCCGGCCGATTCCGGTGGCTGCGCCGCCGCCGGCTCGCCGCTGCGGTGGTGCCACACCGCGGGCCACACGCGGGTGGGATCGCGTGTGGCTACGTGGGATCGGGTGTGGCCAACCCCGTGGCCCCCGTGTGGCACGAAGTGTTTTTAAACTTTCAAAATTCGTAGAAAATTCAATAAAATTCAGAAAAATACCAAACCAACTTTGTTGGACTCAGAAAAATGAGATCTATCCATTTGTGAAATAAAATAATTATTTTGAATAAATTTATTTATAATTTGTAATTAATCACTTTCTTTGATTAAAGAAAAGCTATTATTTTATGTAAATAAAATGTTTAATTATGAAAAATAATTTTATTTAATAAAGGAGATACTACAGACGAAATTAATGATGAAATTTATTTTCCCAACATTAAACTTAAACTATGTTAATTTATATGATCACAATGTATTAACCTTTAATCACTTAAAGTAATTATTTACTTATTGACTAATAAATCAGATTAAGGTGTTAATTATTAAACTTAAGTAATTAGTGACCTTAATTAAGTAATTAAGGAAACAAAATTAATTAATAATGATCTTAATTAAGCATGTATTAACCAGACATAATTAAATTGTTAATTAATGCTTGAATGAACATACTTATCCATAATTTGTTAATTAACTAAAAGTGATTAAGCATTAATCATTAATTATTATCTATGGAACTTCATTAATGAATCCTTGCATACTTTCATCATATGCATTCATGCATACATGATTGTGATTCGCGATGCATTGCTGGTCGACTAGGTTCGAAGTGATCGAGGTTCCACCCGAGGGCGAGTCAGAGCCGGGGATCTCGAAGTCGACTCAGCCGCCGAGGAGACTAACTTCGAACAAACTCAAGGCAAGCCCCGGTGCATCCTACCTATGTTTTTAAATATTTTACTTTATCACCTAGTACAGCTTATGCTTGTGCATTAGGTGTTAGGGTTTGGTTGAAACCCTAGATGCATTATGGTAGGTTTTCGTTTGTTTATTCTATACTCGGTACAGGTAGCTCAATAGAGGCTAAGCTTAATTCATAGTGACAACGGTAGATGTTTAGGGCACTTAAAGCATGGAGGCTTTAAGAGTTTTGTGTTAACACTAAAGATGATGAGAGTGTTAATGAAGTTGAGACCGGACAGGCCCCGTAGGAGAAAGGGCAAGACGGAGATGAGGTCTTGCAAGGTGGTAGCCCCGTCCGTGTCTGGTCAAGGACCGTACCGTTGTCGGCCTAGTTGAACAAGTTTGAACGTACCGTGCTACATGCTGGTATCATGGGCCCAGCAAGCTGATGTACCCTATCGCTCCGGAGATGTAGCATAGCCAACTCTCTTTTACTCGGTCGTTAGTGAGAGGATAGTCTCACGGGAGGGAGATGGGTCGACCACGAGGGAAGTCGTGGCGTCGCCATACTTCCGGGGAGTTGGAAATGGCTAGTCTGCTGTCGGTGCTAGCGGGAAAGGTTGTCGTATACGATCGGGATGATGCGTATACGTCGTGTAGTCGGGTTTTGCCAGCTGGTATAAAATCGATTCGAATCGTCGTCCCTCGCAGATAATGAGTACCGCTTGTTTAGCTCGTCACATCGTAGTAACTTTTATGGAAGATGAGGAAGATGAGAGATGGAAGGATAAAGATCTATTATATCTTGTTTGGAAACTTGATTGAATAGAGTTAAGTTACAAACACCATGGCTAATGAACATAACCGGAGCTAAAATACTGAAAGTAAGGACCCACCCTTTAATGCTGTTTTCGCAAAGGAGTAAACCCCACGGCCGTAAAGCCTTTGCATACTAGGCGTCGGCCTTAGCGTGCCTTATTGACTGGGTCGATCTTGCTGAGTATTAGAATACTCAAGGTTTGTTCGTTACCTTTCAGGGAACGAGTCGTACTATCACGACTTGTACGGCAGTTTTCCCGAGGAGGAGCAATGTCCGGAGGGAGGTTCCCTTCGGTGGGAACGTATCCCCACACCTTGAAGAGAGAGGACCGTGATGTACGAAGGGCTCGAGTGCATCACGTTGTTTCTTTTGAAGTCTTGTGAGTTGTATAATAGACAAATTTCCGCTGAATACTCGTAGGATGTTAAACTTCAATAATGTTATCTTTCCGCTGCACGAATGTTTGTATTTCGAAAACCTGGTTGTATTATACCATGATGTATATATTCTGGCTTGTATGAGATGATGTTTCTGTTGTAACTCGCTTCGTCGAGTGTTCCTTTGTACCGATTCCCGGGTGTCCCGGAAGGGATGTCACAATAACCGTCACCAAGCCGCTCAATCGTCCTCTCCCACTAGGAACCCGGAGATCGAAGCAACTTTTTCCCAACCGGCGATTGTCGACGTCCGCGGCCGCACCACCAAATTCTCTCTCGCCGGTGAACCAATTCGCGTGCTTCTTCTCTTAATCATACAAGCAGCTCGCCCTCGAGTTCTCATTATCGGTTTTCATGTATTGACCCGAGTTTCCATAGCTCGATGTGCCGCCGCCTCCGTCTACGTGGTGCGGACCGGTTCCGGCCACCTAGGGCCTCCACAACCCCTACGCCGGTCTTCATCATGTTCTTGTGAAGTCAGTAGCATCAAACCGTTCATCGTTTGGTCAATCACGGTGAACACACGGCATCGCCGAACCTCTCCTCCGCCCGCATCTCGCCGTCGAAGTAATTCCGGCCGGTTTCCGGTGAAGTGGACCCCACCAACCACTTCCTCATGTCGAGCCGGACCCGTAGGAGAAATTCCGTTGCGGTTGGCCACCGTCCGGCCAACTCCGGCGAGCCGCCGCCGGGTCCGGCCGCCACCCGCCATGTCCGGCCGGATCGAGCTCGAGTGGGCCGCGCGCACAAGTCTTGGGCCACCCCGCCCATGGGCCGCTCGGATTCGGCCCACACCGGTATTAGCACTCGTTTGCCAATTTAGTTAATTTCCGATTTTTTTTTCAAACTTCAAATATTCCCAGAAAATTCCATAAAAATCAGAAAATACCAAACCAAGTGCATTATATTCATAAAATTATTCTCTATTTGATTATGTATTTAAATGCCTATTTTGAGAAATTATAATTTCATAGTTTAATTAATTACCTTTCTTTAAGTAAGAAAATCTATTATTTTATGCTAATTATTGTTTAATTGTGAGAAATAAATTTCTTTAAAAATTAGAGATACTTGCAGACGAAAGTTTTTGTTAAGTTGGTTTTCCAAAATTCAACATAAACACCGTCATTTCATGTGATCCCAATTTAGTACCCTATGTATCATTGATTAATGATTAATCATGAATTGTTAATTAATAGACATGATTAATTTTTAATTAATGAACATGAGTACTTGTTAATTAATAAACAAGATTAATTATTAATTAATGACCAGGATTAAGTATTAATTAACAAGCATGACTAATTGTTAATTGTTCGTTGTTAATTACTCGAACTTAATGAATCAGTAATTGTTAGTTGATGAACGTATTTAAGGAAACCCTTGCATAATCATGTCATATACATTCATGCATGCATGGTTGTGATTCGCGACGTATTGTTGGTCGACCTAGGGCCTGGCGTGATCGAAGTTCCGTCCGAGGTCGAGGCAGGAGACTGAAGCTTCAAAGTCGACCAGACACATCGAGGAAGCTAACCCCGACTCGAATCCGAGCAAGCCCCGGTGCATCCCACCTATGTTTTTTAGTCTTTTCTTTTATCACAGTAATGAGTCGTGATTGTGCATTAAGTTATAGGAGTTGCTTGATACCCTAGATGCATGAGATAGGTTTCCATTTGTTTATGCTATACTAGTACGGGTAGCTCAATAGAGTTCGATAACTCGCTAAGCTTATATCATAGAGCATCGGTGGAAGTCGAGTGGTGGCAACACTACTCGCGAGATATAGGATAATGACTGGTTCAATGTTTATACTAAGAAGATTGATAAGAGAAAGTTGAGAATAGAAGTGAAGATGTTAACAAAGCCGAGACCGGACGGGCCCCGTAGGAGAAAGGGCAAAGACGGAGCTAAGGTCTTGCAAGGTGGTAGCCCCGTCCGTGTCGGTCAAGGACCGTACCGTTGTCGGCCTAGTTGAACAAGTTTGAACATACCGTACTACATGCTGGTATCATGGGCCCGGCAAGCTGATGTACCCTACCGCCCCGGAGATGTAGCGTAGCCAACTCTCTTTTATCGGTTGTTAGTGAGAGGATAGTCTCACGGGAGGGAGATGGGTCGACCACGAGGGAAGTCGTGGCGTCGCCATACTCCCGGGGAGTTGGAAATGGCTAGTCTTCCGTCGGGTGTTAGCGGGAAAAGTTGTCGTATACGACCGGTGCGGTGCGTATACGTCGTGTAGTCGGGTTTTGCTAGCTGGTATAAAATCGATTCGAATCGCTGTCCCTCACAGTAATGAGTACCGCTTGTTTAGCTCGTCACATCGTAGTAATCAACTAGAAGATGAGGATGAGAGATGAAAGAGTTGTTGGTCACAAATGATCTTTTGTTCCGAACTTGATTGCAGTAGTTGTAGACTGCAAAACTTTGTTCTCTATTGAACCTAACTTGAGCTAAAACTTGAAAGTAAGGATCTATTATTAGTGCTATTTTCGTAAGAGAGTCAACTCCACGACCGGAAAGCCTTTGCATCCTAGGCGTCGGCCTTAGAGTGCCTATTGACGGGTCGATCTTGCTGAGTATTAGAATACTCGGGGTTTGCTCGTTGTAATTTCAGGGCAAGCGTCGTTCTTCCACGATCGTTGTGGTAGCTGTCCGGAAGAGGAGCCGTGTTCCGAGGGTGGTTCCCTCAAGTGGGAACAGATCCCGACGTCCTGAGCGAGGAGGATCGTGATGTACGACGGGCTCAGTACATCACGATGACGCTTCGCAGTATTTTTGTTGTATAAAGTACAAGTTTCCGCTGCAAGACTCGTAGGTTGTTAAACTTCATTAATGTATTATGCTTCCGCAGTACAATGTTTGTATTTTCGAAAACCTAGTTGTATTATACCATGATGTATATATTCAGCTTGTATGAGATGATGAACTGTTGTAACTCGCTGCGTCGAGTGTCCCCCTGTACCGAGTCCCGGGTATCCCGGAGGGATGTCACGATTGGTATGAGAGCGATACGAGGGCAACGAGTACATTGTTTACAAGCTTGTTTTCAAAACTTAACACGTTTAGGGCGCTTAGAGCACGAGAGAATACGGAGCCCATAAGGATGTAGAATAGTTAGATTGTTACTAACCGTTCAACGTTCGGGTTTTGGGAAGTGCTAACTATTCGTTGTAGTTTGATATACTATAGTACGTATAGTTAGTCCGCCGAGCATGCATCATGTCATATTGAGTGCTATAATAAAAAGCTTGGGTTATACTTAGTTAGTATCGTGGTATGGAGTTAGTTTCCTATGGAGGGCACAAGAAAAAGATCATGCTAGTGAAATAGAAGGCAAGGAGAATTCTCACAGAGAGGCAATGGAATGGGGAATTAAAGGTTTAGCCTACAGATGATCAAAGATAATCAAAGACAAGGACGATCATGTGTAGTTATCAAGGAGCCCCATATGAGAGCTAGGGATGTAAAGGGATAGATTAAAGATACTAGTATGAAGGAGAGCTATAGGTGAAGCTTGGGATGAACCACTTACAGCTGTCAAAGCAATAGTTAAACAACTAGATGCAGACACTGATAAACACATGATGAGATACTTGGATCTTGAACAAGCCCAATAACTTTCCAAGGAAGAGCAGAAGGATGGAATATATGAGTAGAGGAATTCAGGAGCTAGTCACCGATGCCACTTGGCTGCTCTAGGCCTCATCCAGGCAGATGACCGGTCAACTACCACTTGTAGCCACCAAAAGTTCTCATTCCCTCTCCAAGCAATAGCTATTTCGATTTCCGTTCGGACTCTTCACCTCGACGGAAATTTTTGGGATGATAAAATTCCAAGTATTATGACATGACTATTCCTAGTCCGAAAATCATTCTCCTTCTTTCACTCAATTCCATCATGAACTTATCTTTCCTTGAAGTTCTTGAGTGACTTACGTTGAAGAAATAATCACCACTAGGGATGAAAGCGGATCGGATCGGATCGGATAATGCCTTCCCCATATCCTAATCCTTATCTTTTTCCCGGATTCGGAGCGGTGCGGATAATACACGGATACGGATTCGAATGCGGATTTTTTCGGAAGTCGGAGATGGTACGGATTCGGGGCGGAGGCGGATCGGAAACGGACTTAAAATTATCGGATATAGTGCCTCTTTCACTAGAGAAATCTATGCTTATTGAGTATTGCAAAATATATGGAGAGCATGTGTAAAGAGTTGATTTGAGTTAACAAAAGCACCACACAACCCAATTTATATTATACCAAAGAAGTGTATAAAACGAAATAAAAATATATATAGCAAATGTCTCCTGATTTTTCTTTGTGCGGCGTCGTGACTCGTGACGATCGGGAGTTCGTGACTTCGTGAGGGTTAGGACTTACGTTAAGGTTATTTTTATTATGGATTTATAGGCCACGGTCCACATAATTATATAAATGGGCTGGCCGGTGGGTTGTAGCCTTGTCGGCTTATAGCCTAAGGTGATGTATTTTTGTGGGCCAAAAATATTATCGGATAATCCTATTATGAGCATCGGATAATCCGTTTGTAATTATCGGATAACCTTTATCCGTCGAATTTTATCAATACCATTACCTATCCTACATCCGCGTGTCATCGGATTCGGATTATCCATATCCGCAAAAAAAACCTCAAATACTCCCCCACAACCTCAAATAACGGTTTCGGATCGGATCGGACTCGGAAATTATCCTCACCGCTTTCACCCCTAATCACCACCGGTTTGACTAGACTAAGTGTACCGAGAGCTAGTTTGGAAATGAGTGTTTTGTACTTTCAAATTGCCATTTTGCCTTTGAATTGTGCCGGTTCGCCTGGGCGCCTCTCAAAGTCAAACATGAGCGATATGGAAATACATACTCTATTTTGAAACTAGAAGAGAATCCAAATATAATGTTCTTCCGAACGGATGGCGTATAACCTAGGGTACGCAACCGGAAAGAAGAGTACTATCTTGGAAACTCATCGGTGCGATTATCCTTGTAAAGATCTTAAGCCCATATTTCCTTCAACACCAAGACAGACGAAAGCACTGTCGCATCTTTTGGCAATCCATGTTGTTCTTAATCTCAACCATTCCCGTTAAATCTTTTCCTTTATCATTGACTTTCACCAACCCCTTGTAAATCTCGAGACTCCTGAGCCCGGCATAAAAGTGGTAGATATTGACAACAAGCACCCTGACAGTCTAAATTGGGACCCGAAGTTAGTTCAATTAGTTTGTAAAAGATGATGTACTTATGGAGGATGCTCTTCGTGCTCATCAAGAATAGAAGATTAAGAAGAGAGCAGCCGGTGAGCAAGGAAGTGAGGTACCCTCCGAGTGTCATCTAGTCTACACTTTTGCAGCAGATCGGAGGTTCGAGTCTCAGCCATCGGGTTCCATTTCTTACCGGCCACCTCGAGCATTAGCAACGGGTGTTCTCCCGTTCAGCGTTACAGCGATCGGACCCATCGAGTATACGCCCCTTATCCTCGACGCCACAATCCGTTGATCATCCATGCTATAACGGTGGTGGTCTTGGACACTTGGCTCAAGACCGTGACACACCAACACAACGAGAATATTTCAACGCGTCCTCAAAGGAAAGCGGTTGGTCGACAGAATCATGCAGGTAAAAAGGATAGGATGAAGACTGGTCGTGTCAACTTTACCACATCCAAAGAAATTCCGAAAGAATCACAAGTCATGACTGGTTGTTCTCTATTAACCATCATGCTGCCAGTATTTTATTTGACTTGGGTGCAACCCACAACTTCATCAACAAAGGATATGTCCAAGAATATAACCCTCCGTCACGCAAGATGATATATCCACATCTCATATCATCACCTTGGGGTAATACACTTGCAGATCAAAGTACTACGGAGATACCCTCGAAGTTGAGTCGTAAGAATTATTCCACCTCCTTTATAGTCCGAGACGGGCAAGGATTGGATGCGATTTTTGGCATAAGATGGATCAAGTATCATAAGGCAGATCTGGATATAGATGCTTTTGCAGTTCACATGAACTCTCCTTTTCATGTACGAGATTGTCTTCGATTGACTTCTTCCCAAACGATTGATCCAGTGATTTATAAAACTATTGGTAAAAGTTTGGAAGACATTCCTGTAGTTTGCGAATACCTCGATGTTTTCCATAAGACTTACCGGGTTTACCGCCGGATCGGGCGATAGAGTTCAAGATAGAGCTTGAACCAGGGACTGGATCGATATCAAGAAGGACGTATCGGATGCCAACAAATGAGCTAGCAGAGTTAAAGGTGCAGTTAAAGGAGCTATAGGACAAGGGATACATTCGCCCAAGTTCCTCACCCCGGGGATGCCCGAGCATTGTTCGTCAAGACGAAGGATCAAACATTGAGGTTATGAGTGGATTATCGACCTTTGAATGCAGTGACCATCAAGAACAAGTATCCACTACCTCGAAGTGACATCTTATTTGATCAGCTGATGGGAGCAAAAGTTTTCTCCAAAATAAATCTTCGCTCAAGATATTATCGGATTAAGATCGGAGTCGAAGATATACCAAAGACAGACATTTTCCACCAGATATGGACTTTATGAATATTTGGTGATGTCCTTTGGTCTAACCAATGCACCAAGCACACTTCGTGTACCTCATGAACTCGGTGTTATGCCGAATTTGGACAAGTTTGGCGTGGCATTCATAGACGAAAGTTTTTGTTAAGTTGGTTTTCCAAAATTCAACATAAACACCGTCATTTCATGTGATCCCAATTTAGTACCCTATGTATCATTGATTAATGATTAATCATGAATTGTTAATTAATGAACATGATTAATTGTTAATTAATGAACATGAGTACTTGTTAATTAATAAACAAGATTAATTATTAATTAATGATCAGGATTAAGTATTAATTAACAAGCATGACTAATTGTTAATTGTTCGTTGTTAATTACTGAACTTAATGAATCAGTAATTGTTAGTTGATGAACGTATTTAAGGAAACCCTTACATAATCATGTCATATACATTCATGCATGCATGGTTGTGATTCGCGACGTATTGTTGGTCGACCTAGGGCCTGGCGTGATCGAAGTTACTGTTCGAGGTCGAGGCAGGAGACGGAAGCTTCAAAGTCGACCAGCACATCGAGGAAGCTAACCCCGACTCGAATCCGGGCAAGCCCCGGTGCATCCCACCTATGTTTTTAAAGTCTTTTCTTTTATCACAGTAATGAGTCGTGATTGTGCATTAAGTTATAGGAGTTGCTTGATACCCTAGATGCATGAGATAGGTTTCCATTTGTTTATGCTATACTAGTACAGGTAGCTCAATAGAATTCGATAACTCGCTAAGCTTATGTCATAGGGCATCGGTGGAAGTCGAGTGGTGGCAACACTACTCGCGAGATATAGGATAATGACTGGTTCAATGTTTATACTAAGAAGATTGATAAGAGAAAGTTGAGAATAGAAGTGAAGATGTTAACAAAGCTGAGACCGGACGGGCCCCGTAGGAGAAAGGGCAAAGACGCAGCTAAGGTCTTGCAAGGTGGTAGACCCGTCCGTGTCGGTCAAGGACCGTACCGTTGTCGGCCTAGTTGAACAAGTTTGAACGTACCGTACTACATGCTGGTATCATGGGCCTAGCAAGCTGATGTACCCTACCGCCCCGGAGATGTAGCATAGCCAACTCTCTTTTATCGGCTGTTAGTGAGAGGATAGTCTCACGGGAGGGAGATGGGTCGACCACGAGGGCGGTCGTGGCGTCGCCATACTCCCTGGGGAGTTGGAAATGGCTAGTCTTCCGTCAGGTGTTAGCGGGAAAAGTTGTCGTATACGACCGGTGCGGTGCGTATACGTCGTGTAGTCGGGTTTTGCTCTGCTGGTACAAAATCGATTCGAATCGTTGTCCCTCGCAGTAATGAGTACCGCTTGTTTAGCTCGTCACATCGTAGTAATCAACTAGAAGATGAGGATGAGAGATGAAAGAGTTGTTGGTCACAAATGATCTTTTGTTGCGAACTTGATTACAGTAGTTGTAGACTGCAAAACTTTGTTCTCTATTGAACCTAACTTGAGCTAAAACTTGAAAGTAAGGATCTATTATTAGTGTTGTTTTCGCAGGAGAGTCAACTCCACGACCGGAAAGCATTTGCATCCTAGGCGTCGGCCTTAGCGTGCTCGTTGACGGGTCGATCTTGCTGAGTATTAGAATACTCGGGGTTTGCTCATTGTAATTTCAGGGCAAGCGTCGTTCTTCCACGACCGTTGCGGTAGCTGTCCGGAAGAGGAGCCGTGTTCCGAGGGTGGTTCCCTCAAGTGGGAACAGATCCCGACGTCCTAAGCGAGGAGGATCGTGATGTATGACGGGCTCGAGTACATCACGATGACGCTTCGCAGTATTTTTGTTGTATAAAGTACAAGTTTTCGCTGCAAGACTCGTAGGTTGTTAAACTTCATTAATGTATTATGCTTCCGTTGTACAATGTTTGTATTTCGAAAACCTAGTTGTATTATACCATGATGTATATATTCGGCTTGTATGAGATGATGAACTGTTGTAACTCGCTGCGTCGAGTGTCCCCCTATACCGAGTCCCGGGTATCCCGGAGGGGATGTCACG
>JAUNZO010000927.1:0-17152 GCA_031894775.1 Chloris gayana | reverse complement strand
CTTGCATCGAAGTTCAGTTTAGCCAGTATAGTTATCTGTCGTTCAAAATAAATTATAGTTACTAGCCTATCAACCCGTGCAAATGCACGGGTTAGTAACTTAATTCAGTTTTCACATTTATGATCTGAATGTCGTTTGTATCACAACTACTCGAATAGTACTCATCATGCATTGATAAATCAAAATACATTGCCAAATTCAGTAACATGACACCAAAAAAGTAAAAATAATTGACCAATTCACTAATTCAGTATATTACATTTTTTAAAAAAAATGTATATTACTCAGTAGTATGACATTACATTATCCGAGGAGAAAAATTCTGATCATTCTTAGCATTAGGGCTCTATAACATATTTCTATCTGTAAAACAACCTACACACTCAAGATACAGTGCAACTTCCAAAGCTAAGTTTATGTCGAATTGATTATAATGGTTGCCTATTCAAATGTGTCATGCTATGCTGTACAATCTGGCTAGCAACTTTACTCATTCTCAATTGAGATGCCACAAAAAACTCTCTACAAAAATTTTGGTATTCAATAAAGTTTAAACAATTGAGTTCAATTTCATATGTGAAGATGACGTTCTGGTCTTGAGATGAAGTATACCGAGTAGCAGCTCTATTATGAGTATGACTGACCACCCTCTTAATCTTATCTAGGTCTAGCTTCAATAAATATTTCTTCTAGAATTAAGAAAATAATACTACACACATGCATTTTGTTTGTGCTGTAGTACATGATCACGAAATATATATGATTTTAGCCATCGATCCTGCTTCAATTGAGAGATATACAAAATCTCAGTCAAATTAGAGTTACAAATCTCTTTTTTCAAACAAAAAATATTTTCTAGAACCATGTTATTTTAATAAGTCGGAAGTTTATATTGTTTATGGCGTCGTAGAAATCAAGGTACCTTTTGGTTGTTTGATTGACCGGGCCTCCTGAAGAGATATGATGGTTTTTTTCTTCGTTTCAAGCTTCCTACTTTGGGTGTTATGCAGAGGATGGAGAAGCAGCTTCATTGTCACCGTTGGGTGTTCGCTGACGATCGCACGGAAGTCTTTGCCCAAACACATACCCACGTTACCAACTACCAGCTTGAGCACAACCGGCCAGTACCCACGTTATTGAATAAAGCAAGAAACCCCCAAACCCTGTCCGTGGTAAGCATCCTATGGAAGCAACATCTTTAAGTTCGATGACATGCCATGATCCTTGAACTCCAGCAAATTAAAGGTCACCTTCTAGGAGCATCCAACGACGCAACAAACAACATCTTGACCCAGGTCGTTTCGTCATCGTCTGGGAGGATATGGAGCGATCTGGCCTGCTTGATCTATTACGATCACCATAGCCTCGTCGTCTTTTATCCTCAAATCTTCGAAAGTATATCCCTTCTCCTTACCCATCAACGACGTTGACGACTCTGCTGCCTTGGGGGACGCCTTGATCGAGCTCCACCAGCTTTGTATTGACATCGGTTTTTAAGCGCTGCAGAGGACAACTTGATCGAGATCTCCACGAAAGCTGCCGTCACTACATCACCCATGGCCATTGCCAAGATACGTTGTGATGTTTCACATGTTTCCATGAGGTATACGACCCTATGATTTTTGGCAGGCACACAACGTGATGGAAACTGAAAAAAAGGCATGTCTAACCGTGAGAGTTCCCATGAGTATACGTAACCTCATGGAGATCGATGGATACAGATTTTTGGGTGGCAAAATTGACGGCTAGATGTTTTGCTTTTTTGTAAGAATTTCTAGGATTTTCTCCCGATTAATGTAGAGGGTTCAAAAGGAGCCTCCAATTAGTATATATAAGATGTGATTGTTGCAGGCTCCTAATTTACGTGCATACTAATTTATGATGTATTTTACTTGTACTGTTCAAACTGAGCTTGCAATTATACGTTGACTTGCACAGAAAAATAACATATTCTATATAGTACGTTCCGTCATCCTAATTGCCAACCACCCCAAGCCCCACGCATCGTACCGTACGGTCGTCGTGGACAATTATATTATATGATGTATCTAGATGTCATTAGCGTGTAAACAAATGTCTAGGTGAAGAATATACCGGTGCGATCCTACTGAGGAGCGATTCCAACGGCGGTACCGCGCGCAGAGGGATGCGTGTGTTACCCACGGAGGAAGCATCAGCAACTTCGTTTGTTTTAGTAATACTGCAACATAGACTTTATTTAGTAATACTGCCGCTTGTCACTGTCGCCAGTGATATTTTTTCCTTGCTTGGTATATAATATAATGTAGTGTCGCCAAGCTTGCAATTCTGACCCGATAGCAGCTTCTTCTATTGCTAATTAATTAATCTGGCCTCTCTGAAACTCCAATACCTGCAAACGTTGGCTGATTTCCGGTCCAGGTACAACTCTTTGTATGTAGACGGGAAACTAGGCTAGGCGTCCAGATTTTTTCAATTAGCATCATCTGAGTTTCTTTCTACCGGTCCTGTGTCATACTTGCAGGTTCACTGCGCTGGTGGAGCGAGACGTGGTGAAGGCAACCAACGACATCGGGCGCGTCTTCTCGGAGCTCGACCTCAACGGGATCACCGAGGAGGAGGCAGCCGCGCTGCACCGCACCGCCATGCCGGCCCCCGCCTATAGCTTCTTCTCACGCCGGTTCCTGAAACAACACGGGCGTGACCTCTTCGCGTGCGCATCGGCCTGGTTCATCCTCGACATCCCCTACTACAGCAGCACCCTGTTCCAATCCCAAATCTACGGGCCATGGTTCCCCCGGCGAGCCGGGTGAACGCGTTCCAGGAGGCGTTCAACGTGGCCAAGTTCCAGGCCATCATCGCCGTGACCTCCACCATCCCGGGCTACTTCGCGGCTGTGCTCCTCATCGACCGGGTGGGGCGGCGGAAGCTCCAGATGGTCGGGTTCTTCCTCATGGCCGTCTTCCTCTTCGCGCTCGCCGGGCCGTACGACCACTACTGGCGTGACAACGCCACGGACCCTCCGTACATCGTGCTCTACGCGCTCACGTTCTTCTGTGCCAACCTTGGACCCAACACTACCACCTTCATCCTCCCGGCCGAGCTCTTCCCAGCGAGGTTCCGGTCGACGTGCCACGGGATATCGGGCGCGGCGGGGAAGCTCGGAGCGGTGATCGGGTCCATCGCCTTCCTCTGGGCGTCGCAGGAAAGGGACAGGGGGAAGGTGAGAGCCGGGCACGTGCCCGGAATTGGTATGATGAACGCGCTGATCATTCTTGGCGCGATCAGTCTGGTCGGGCTTGCAATAACATACGTCTTCACACCAGAGACCATGGGTCGGTCGCTGGAGGAGAACGAGAACCTGCAGGGCCAGAGCCAGGTAGACAATGGTGATAGTGACCGTCAACCTCACAAACTGACGCAGCTGCCTAAAGGCTCGGCGTCGTCCGTGCATCTCAGCAGGTCCTTGGTGTGAAATGTGAAAATTATAGGGACTATTTTTTTATATATGTGAAACGCAGATTTCGTAGTCCTTCATAGTGTATTCTACTCACTTCATATGCATGTATATACAAAAATATAAATAATAAATACATATAGTTATGTTAAAATAATGTATTCTGCCTCTACAAACTTCTAAAATTTGTACTAGTGTATGTCAAACTAGTATGGGTTTTATCTTCGAGTAAAGATTTTTTGTTTGTACTAAATATCTTGGAGATGAAGTACCTAGTTTAAACATATATACCGCCATGGATCCTCCTATGGGAGGTACGACTCTCATCCTATTTCACATGGTAGAGCCACCTTCTTCACAAGAAACCATTTGGCACGCAATTCTCCACATAGAGTTAATTATACACCTTGGCTTGCTTGGGTCAGAAGCAATTATGGTTGGAATGAACATCACGATCTGGGCGATAACTTGCCAAATGCTCCTCCTATATGGAAACATATATATGCCACTCTCGCTTCTTTTAGACAGGCGACACAAGTGATTATCGAGAATGGTAAAATGACTGTATTTTGGATTGATCTGTGGTGGGGGGCTGTACCCTTGGCTCAAGCTTTCCCCGCCTTATTTTCTCACTCAAAATGACCAAACATGTCTGTCAGCACGACACTATCACACCCTGCTCTGGAACTTGAACTGCAACCTAGACTCACGCGCTCGGCTGAATTGGAATTGAGTGAACTCCGCACTTTCATGCAAACCATTGAATTGGTCCCTGAACAACATGATCTTCGAGTCCTTAGAATAAATGGAAAGAAACCTACCTCAGCTCAACTCCATGAGTTTGAATTTCAGCATGAGCCTTTGGATAATTTTGCACCTAGCATATGGGAAATTTTTTCTCCCCTAGATGCAAATTCTTTCTGTGGCTAGCCCACCGTCGGGGAATTAACACCAAGGAGCGCATGTTGTAACAATCCCAATGTAACACAAAATGGTGTGTAATAATATTTGGTTGAGGATTAAAGTTTGTGGAAAAGTTTTAACCAAATAATTTGAATTTTCGCACTGTGGATGAAATTCTCTAGCAGGTCCACAACCTAATAATCATAAAAAGCTCGAGCTAGGATGCCGGCGATCAAGGTGCTCACGGCGCTGGACCAGGCACGGACTCTTCATAATATTTCACATGGTAGAGCCACCTTTTTCACAAATCACAACACAAATTTAGCATCTCCCCTTCCATACTCTTGCAAAAGTTGTAAATTCAAGCTCTAGATGTCGACCTCGGAAGGAGCATTGGAGGCAAATTCAAGTAATTATCTGGTTAGAGTTTCACATTACATCTTTGAGTTGGGTTGGGGTATTCAAGTCACTTTAGGGCAAAGTACTGCAAAGAATACCTCTCGATCCGATAACAAATGAACCACCAATGTCTTATTGATGAAGGAAGAGATATGCCAATGAGATGGCTAAAAGTTAGATATGTGAAAAAATTCTTCAAAAATCATGTTTAGAAGTTCTTATTAATTCCTTTTTCTAATTAAGGATGATCGGCAAATAAGGAGAATGATAAGTGTAACTTTGTAGACTTTCTTAGATTGGTGAAGTTCCAAGGTTGAACTTTGTTCATGGTGCCACAACCCTACATAAAAACATGACATAATAGATTGGGTAATTCCTCTTTCTCTATAATTCAAAGAGTTGTGAGAAATAAATTGTCATGTTCTAGTGTCTTAAGCAGAGCAGGATTTCATCTTTCACACTAAGGATTGGCATTATATTACTTATTTAGTCATTTAGTGTCATAGAATTTTCCTGAAAACTTAGCTAATCAGATGTATGAGGTCCTGCGTATTAGATAATTTCTTCAAGAAGAAATATAAATCCTATAAGAAGAAATGAAAATTTGTGAATAACATAGTTGAATATATAAAGTTTTTGTTGATTATCTTATGGAAAAACATGTTTGAAGTTTTCACGCTTTCATGTATGATTCATACTAAATATGTAGGATGCTGACTCTTTTTCCCTTCGCACACAAGCTAATTCATTGCTCTCGGTGTAGCTAAGCATTTGGGCTGTGCTGGGAGCAGGCCCAGCAGCGACGCGGGGAGGCAGAGTTAGGGTTTGCCTCTTAGTTTATATATGAGTTCTAGTGGGTTGTGTCTGCGGGGAAAAATAATAATGGGCTGAAATCTGTGACAAACCCACCTCACGAAGAGGCGTTTCCGTCTCTAGGATCATCTTGGGACAAGTAATTAAGCAATACAACAAATTAATCACAATCATCAACATCATGTTTCTCTTCTTACTACGTTTCGGCCGATGGGACAAGTGCTACTCGTTACTGTGAGGGGCAGTGATTCGAATCGATTTACATCCTGTAGGAGAAACCTGTTTGCACGTCACATACGTGCTTCCCGAAGCCGCATGAGACAACCTTTCGCTCGGGCACCATAAGGTCGTCCAGGTCCTACCGCTCCCGAGAAGGGTCCCTCACGAGATGCCGTCCCGGACGTCATCCGTGAGTAGAGTGCAACCTCCTCTCCTCCCAAAATCCGTCTAGTAACTAAGGGAGTAGGGAAATCTTCCAACCTTATAGTAATCTGTCGCTACGTCGATTTACCGGGCCCATAAACTCCAGGATGCAAAACAGTACGTTCAAACTTATCCAAATGGGTCGGACACGACGCGGTCCTTGTATGCACATACGGGGCTACCACCTTGAAGACTATTTCAGTCCTTCACTTTCCACCTAAGTTGCCCGTCCGGCCTCCAATTTCCATTCTCATGCCCAAATCTTAGCATCGTCTCCACAAAGGTGATTGTCCTATCTATGAGTGGTCTCCACACCACTCGACGCATCATCGTCCTAATTAGCAAGCAACTAGTGTAGGGCAATCGGATATGGATAAACAGTATCCTACTGCATGCTAGGGTTTCATCACAACTCCTATAAACCTAATGCACAATACAGGCCTACAAGCACAGTGATGAAAAATAAAAGACTTAATCATAAAGTTGTGCACTAGAGCTTGCCTTGAGCTTGACCCCGAACAGCTGGGTCACCTACAACAAGCATCTTCCGGATCCTCATCGTCGAGCACCACGTTCACCACTGCAGCTACATGATGCAAAGGTGATGTGTGAAATAATGAAAACATGATTTGAATATTTTATGGAATACATGTGAATTTCATCAATAACACGTAACTACCGAGTATAAAATAACTTAGGGAAAATTATGTATTTACCATCACTTTAAAGGCCAATTGTGATTCTAACCCTGAATCTACATTTTTGTGATTTTGCCATCAGTTTTTTTGAACTGAAGCTACCATTCACCATTAGTTTCAATCTCCCATGAGATGAAAGAAAAAAATCAATTTAAAACAATGAAAAACATGATAGAGACTAAACTACATGGACTGCCATGGCAGTGAGTCATGAAACCCATGTCCGAAAGAAATATTTGTCCAAATTTAGCAAATTTTATCAAAACTTTAAAATTGTTACAAATCTATTCAAATTTGTCAAATTTTCCTTTTAAAAACATTACACTTTGAATATATATTGTATGTGAGTTAACGTCAAAAGTTATGTTAAAATTACAAAAGGATGATTATTTTTTCTCGTATAGTTAGTACCATCAAAGTGCTTCCAGCAGAATTATGGTAAAAGCTTGTTTCAGTTCAAAAAAGCTATGGTAAAATCACAAAATTTCAGATTCAGGGGTAAAATCACAACTGCACATGAAAATGATGGTAGAAAAGCAATTGCCCCAATAACTTAGGGTCCAGCGAGGGTGAAATGATTTTGATTGCAATTAACAATTTAATTTATTTCATCAACTCCCATGAAGCATTTAAATCATCATCACATGTGCAAGAAAATAAATCCTTAAACCATGCAAAAGCTAGCTAAATTAGCCACCTAATTACTTCTGGTCCCTAAGCACATGCTCTGGATGATAATTAAATTAAGCTCCAAAATTAGAGACAATCCAATAATTAATTAAGCATTAAACTTGAAGTTCCAAAAAGGAAATTAAATCAATTAATTGCCTCTGGTCATGCCAACCTAAATGCGCCATAAAATAGTACATGTCTCAAGGATTCCAACAAATTTAAGTTAGCAATTTTTCGAGGTCTAGAACTCTAGATATGAATTTTCTTAATTTATTTGAATTTCTTCCCTATTTACAAAAATACCATTGGGATATTTAAATTAATCCCTCACGCCAGGGGCCACACCGGAGTTCAAAGGGTCTCGGATCCGGGTGTGGCTATGGCCACACGGAATCCTACCCGTGTGGCCCGCCCTGTGACCCCGGCGGTGGCATGGCCGGAGGTGGCGGCACGGCGGCCGGAACGGCGCCGGAGGGCGGCGTCTCGGCTCGAGAAAGGGTCCCGGCGACGTGGCATGAGATAAGCGATCACCTGGTTGAGTCGCGCGGGTGGTGGCGTCATCGGAGAGCTACCGGCGGAGAGGATGGCGGACGACGGTGCTTCGGCAAGGCGGCTCATGCTCGGGGAAGCGCCAACTCCAAGGCCGTGAGATCGTAGAGGTGTGGCACCCCACTCTCGAGACTACACCGTGTATACGAGATCAATCCCTGGAACAGTAGTTGGTACACACGTAGATGATACAAATCCGATACAACAACCTTTATTGATTCCTCAAAGGGAAATAGCTAGGTGATACATGGTCTGGATTACATTTAAAGAGGTGGATAAGCCAACCTCACATAAAGGAAAACACACTGGAAAGCATCATAAACGCCACAGGCTACATCGAGCGAAGGACGCGACCTACTCCTCATCCTCGTGGTATTCTCCATCTACGTCCGAACAAATAAGCAACGGGTGAGTACATAAGGTACTCAACAAGCTCTACCACTACAAAGGGATATTATTTATGCAATCTGGTTGTGGTCAAGGTAGGGTCGAGTTTTAGCAGAAAGGCGCGGATGCGGGGCTTACTACGGAAGCAAAGAGGTTCTTGAAGAGGAAAACAATTTTATAATTTTAGTTGGTTGGACCTAGGGGAGATATTCATCGATCCCGATAGTTCTCATTCTTTTTAGATGAGCCTTCCGACCGAAGGTCATAACAGCTCCGGCACACCGGACCAACACCATTTCCGAATCACACGCCACAAGGCTGCCCACTCACACATCAGGGTACTAATATTTGTGGCTAATCAACGAGAGCTCAAGGTTTGATGTGTCAATATACCGTGACAACGGACATCCGGATAGTTTTATACACACCTGCAGAGGTTGGTACACTTTACCCACAAGTTATATGTTCTTAGCTACGGAACACATAACGTTGTCACCGCAACTAGGCAAGCTCACAAGTCCACCCCGAATGCCCGGGGATCCGACGCGTATGACACAAGCATACCGTCCACCATATATGTGCCAAGTATTGGACTTTACTACATAACCCAAGGTTTGGTGCCCGATCCTGTCCATAACAGGTTCCGTGGTTGTACACTAAATCACCAATTTGGTGTCCGAAGAACCGGTCCTTATATGGCAGGGCAAACACTCGTCCATCGCAAATGGACAACACCTAAATCTCAAGTATTCTACACCAGTACTAGGAGTTTTGCCCACGGCCGGTATCATTTTTCCACCCAACTTCACTTTAACACAGTTGGTCTAATCACCCACCCGTCAACACACAACACCAAACACATTTTCACACATTTTCATAAACAAAGTGTATGGTGATAGATAGTAACAGTTCCTAAGGATGATACTAATATATCATTAACATAGTTAACAATACAACTAGGTTGATTCTAGTGTTCTAAATGTTCATATCTATAGTGATCCGAACATTATCATATAACAATTGGGCTCTAGCAAAATATTTGCAAGGATAATGCATATTAAGAATAGCTTCCTATATAGGTGCAAGAAATAAGCAGAGTAATAGGATCAATTATGATGAAGGAATTAATAGAGCTTGCCACCTAACGCGTCCTCGAAGTCTTCCTCGTAGTCGGGGTCCTCGGGCTTCGCTCCCGGTTCTCCTTGTCTACGGACGGCGTTAGAGTACGCAAGCTACGTCGCATAAAATAATGAAGGCAAAAAGTAATGGATTGAAGAGGAAGGCTCCAGGGGCTAGGGTTTGTTACGGTGATTCCAACGACGTCGGAATCGCCTAAAACGGAGCTACGGTTGAAAAGTTATGGCCGCTGGAAGTCCGGGGGTGTTTTTGTAAAAATCAGCTAGGGTTTCTATAAAAGGATAAATAAATTTTAGTAATTCTGGAAAAGTGGAGGGCCTAAAATGCAAAAATGCATTTTTGTCCGATCGAAGACCTAATTGTAATTTTGGAAAAGCTTGGGGGGCTTTGTGTAAAAATCTAAGGGCTCTTAACTAATATTGGAAAAGGCTAGGGGGCTTTTTGTAAAGTGGCTTTTCCTGGGAATAGAGATTTATTTTTCTAAAGGAAAAAAGCGTGAAATAGGTCCACGGGACCGTGGACCACGTCAGGTCCACCGGTCCACGGTGGACCCGGGACGAGGCGCGGCCGGGCTCGCCGGAGTTGGCGATTCCGGCGACCCGGGGGCCGGTGGAGGGGGCTGGGTTGATGCCGGTGGCTTCTAGGCCATGGCGGAGCTGGTGATGGGGGCAGGGGGTGTGGTGGCTATCGGGTTAGACGAGCCGATCGGCGGAGGTCCGAGCGGTGGCGGCGGAAGGGGGAATAGCCGGGCGGCCGGGTTTAGGATGGGGCTAGGGGGTCGTGAGGTGCGCGCGGGCTTGACGGAGCTAAGCGGTGCTTGGGCTTGGCTTGAGGGGGACGGAGGTGGGCCAAGGTGCGACGGCGAGGAGTGCGGAGAGAAGGGGGCCTGGTACGGGCGTGGGCACGCGGACGGAGGAGAGGCGGTTCGTGTGCGCGCGGCTAGGCGACACCCGGGCGGCCGGTTGGTCGGAGGCGAGAGGCGAGAGGGGGCCGGGCACGGCGGCGCCTCGGCGTGGCGTGCCAAGCGAGGAGGTCGGGTCGGCACAAGCGGCCAAGGGGGAGACGGCGGCTCGGGCGCGCACGGGGCTGGCGGGGCATGCACGGGACATGGAGGGGGTGGTGGTAGCACCGGTGGGGGGACGAGGCGACCGTCGCGTCGGGCGACGTACGGCGTGCTGCGCGCAGCTGCGCAGGGAAGAAGACGTGGAAGGTGGGGCCGGGAGCGTTGGGCTGGGCCGTGGCGCGAAGGGTGGCTGGGCCGGGGAGAGGAAAAAGGGGTAAGGTGGCCCAACAGGGCTTTTAATTCTTTTTCTATTTTCTAAATCCTTTCTTCACTCCTTAAATCCAAATAAAACCAAATAAATGCAAATAAACCAAAATGAAGTCAAACAAAATAAAAGCAAGGCAAATAAAATAGGAACAAACAAGTTTGCGAGCTTTAGGGTTTTACTTTAAAAATTCTACATGTTATTTTCCCTATAGATATAATTAGGTTTTTAATTCCTAGTTATTTTCAAAAATTGTTTTTCTTGGATAAAATAAAATGATTTATTCAGTGGGTTTTATTTTTGCCGAGGTGTTACAAGAGGTTCGTGGAAGCTTGGAGAAGACCGTCGCCAACTCCAAAGAAGATGAGCAACTCCTGAGAGTGGTCCTCACCGTGGGGCTTGCGGGCGGCCGTCAATGGCGGCAAGGGAAAACGGGCTTGGCGCCTCCTTGTCGGAAAATCAAGGGAAATGACGGGGTTAGGAGTGTTCCTCGCAACCGCGCGCACGAGTGAGAGCAAGGAGGGCGCTTCGAGCTCACCGGAGAGGTCGAATTCCACGGCGAGGTCCGGGCGGCCGGTGAGGGAAAAATCTCTCGATTCCTCACCCACACGCTAAGGTTGTCCCTGCGGCCGGCTCGTGGAGCAAGAGGGGTGTGGGGCGGAACCTCCGACGGATAGGCTCGGGCCGAGGTGGCTCTAGGCGGCGGGGAGACGAGCTCGAGCTCAGGCGGCGGCAATGGCTGTGGGCGCGGGAGACTGGCCGGCCCTGCGGGGAATATGCCCCAGCATCTTTTCTTTTTCCCTGATTTATGATTTGTGACTTTACTCCCAAATGAAAATTCAAAAGCAAGGCCTTCCCGAGCTCATACATTAAAAAGGAAAATTTTCTTGGATACTAGAATTCTAGAAAGTGACATGCACGTTGAGTTTGATCTAAAATTCTTTCCGGATAAATTCTGGTAATTCAGGGAAAATGCTTAAAAGTTAAGATTCTCTGATTTAATTGGGGTATCAAACCTTGATAAAAACTTGTGTTCTTTGAGCTAGAATTTTCTTTTGACATGTGCTACAACATATATTTTTGGTGGATCCCACTTATGTTGTGAAATTTGGAGTTGTAGTTCAATTCAAATTCAATTTGAATTTATTGGCAGCCCAAATCATATTACATGTCAAAGATTTTTCTTGTGGCCATGCTTCTAGATCATAGACACGTTTTAAAATTGCTAACTCGCAATGTCACGAAATCACTTTCGCCTTTGTGCTACGGGCTGTTCCACGGGCTTGGGATCGGCCCGAGGCATGACGGCCCTATCTTCACCAGGCCTCGAGCTCCTTTTCAGGCTGGACTGGGTGCTGGCCCGATTTGCCCAGCCCGGTGCACAGGTAGAGCTCTTGGGTTTCATGTTAGCCAACGACCGTAGAGGGTTGGAGACTGGAGTACGGCCTTGTTTCTGATGGGGAGCGCGGGTGAGAGCAGCAGCTCGGCATCTTCCCGATCCTCCGGCATCTGAGATACGTCCTGCCCCAGGCAAACACTCTGCGCGATGTCAACGTGTTCAGCCGTTCCCTTATTTAATCCCCACTCATCCGCGCGACCAGAGCCATTTCCCGCGTTGCGTCGCCCAACAAGGCAACAACGAGGCCAAGAACGACCACTGGCCAGCTGCTCTATATCCTCTACTCATCACCTAATAATAATCATAAAAGCTCGAGCTCGCCGGGCGAGGATGCCGGCGATCAAGGTGCTGACGGCGCTGGACCAGGCGCGGACGCAGTACTACCACTTCAAGGCCATCGTCATCGCCGGGATGGGCCTCTTCACCGACTCGTACGACCTCTTCTGCATCGCGCCCGTCATGAAGCTCATCGGCCGCGTCTACTACACCAGCTCTAAAGACCAGCGACCGGGGGTCACGCCGCCGGCCGTGGTGTCGGCCACCGTGGGCGTGGCGCTGCTCGGCGCCGTGGCGGGCAACCTCGTGTTCGGCGCGCTGGGCGACCGCGTGGGGCGGCGGCGCGTGTACGGCACGTGCCTGCTGCTCATGGTGTGCAGCTCCGTGGGCAGCGGCTTCTCCGTGTGCCGCACGCGCGGGTGCGCGCTGGGCAGCCTCTGCTTCTTCCGGTTCCTCCTCGGCGTCGGCATCGGCGGGGACTACCCGATCTCCGCCACCATCATGTCCGAGTTCGCCAACAAGCGCACCAGGGGCGCCTTCATCGCCGCCGTCTTCTCCATGCAGGGCTTCGGGATCCTGGCCAGCTCCGCCGTCACCATGGCCGTCGCCGCCGCGTTCGACCGCTACACTGGCCACCCCGCGCCGCACCACACGCCCGAGGCCGCTGACCTGGCGTGGAGGATCATTCTCATGATCGGTGCCGTCCCTGCCGCCGTGACTTTCTACTGGAGGATGGCCATGCCCGAAACGGCTAGGTACGTACCCGCCTCTGTCCATTTCGGAAGAACTCATAATGCATCTCGATCAATAATAATATGTCCTTAATTATTAGCTCGTGCTTACTTATCACTGACACGGGATCATTGCTAGAACAAAATGCGTCTGTTCCATTCTCATGCATTATTCACTGGGAGCATCGGTTTCCGAAACGACCTGGTTAATTTGGGGGATCCAGAATGATTAATTTAGCGCTAGAGAGTTCCCTTTTCCGTGCTTGGTACCTGCATCTTTAGTATACTACCTTTATCGAAAGTTATATGAAGGATTAGCCGTACGTGCTGCATTAACATTTTCCTTTTTCCTTTTTGGAGAGGTACAGACTTATGCAACAGCTTTAGCTTTGGATTATGGCCCAAGCTGTATCAAAGAGCTGGTTTGGATAAGTGATTATGGGTAGAAGCTGCCATGAGCTGTTTTCATTTTTGTACTAGGATGGTGAAGCTGAAAATAACAGCTTTTCACAGCTCACACTTACAACTTTGTTTCGAACAGACAGGATAAGCTGTTTTGCCAAACGATTTGACTGCATAAGCTGAAATAAGCCGGATAAACTGTTTTGACCCATAATCCAGAGCTGAAGTTGTTTTTTCTATGAGTTGAATCTCTACAAAGGGACCCTAACATTCGTTTGATACTGCCACCCGCTAATATCTCCGGGCCAGGACGTCCCCTCTATGATGACTATACCTAATTAATAAGTTCTCGGTGACTGAAAGTACTTCAGTATTGATTGATGACACTGCTTTCAGTTGCAGTTTTCCAGTAGCAATCTTTGTATTTCTTACAATGTCTTAGTAAGTAGCAATACCGGAAGAGAAATTATCATTTCTTCAGTCACTTTCTCTATACTACCATCGTCTCAAGTACCAAATATCTACTTTCTATAGTAATAAAGAACAGCAATGACGTTATTGTTGCCTGTAAACAAACCGCAATTTGAAGAATATACTGTACGCGATACCTAGGAACCCAAAAAGATACTTGCTGTAGACTAGAGGAGAAATACAGTACGTGTGCTCTGTCAGCTGTCACCTACACAGGAGCCAGGACTGCTCCCAAATCAGCTGGCATTCGTGTTTTGAATTCCCAGATCGATCCATCTGCAAGCTAAAACGTGCCACACTGCCACTGGTCACGAATGGCAATCACGGGACCAGGTTACACAATTTGCCCACCTCTGGTGTTATATATTATCCTGAAGCTCCCTCTGACCTACGAACTTCTAGAACCTGATCCAGTCATCATGCATGCATCTTGCCATTAGTTCTAGAGAGTTTTATAATCCAAATTTGTGTAAATATACTCTTGGATCTGAGTCGATGTCTCCATGATAGCCGTGTCATTTGGAGACGTCGCGTTGACATCAGATAGCTAGAGTGACCACAGATTAATCAATCAATCATGGGAGGTGACATTGGCGTTCAATAATGTGATCGGTGTCTCACTTTTTGCTTTTGCATCTAACGGTCCTGGATAGCTGGGGAAAAGCGACTGCTCGTAATTATCACCTAACCAAGTAGTATCGTACTGATAAACACTGATCCCACCTGATGATGAACGTGCAGGTTCACGGCGCTCGTGGAGCACGACGTGGCGAAGGCCACCAACGACATCGGCCGCGTCCTCACCGACCTCGACCTCGCGTCAATAACCGATGACGCGGCGCGCAGCCGCACACCGACTCCATCACCGGCGGTGCCGTTACTCCGGCCGCCGCCGTGCCCGTACGGCCTCTTCTCGCGGCGGTTCGTGAAGCAGCACGGGCGCGCGCTCTTGGCGTGCGCGTCGGCCTGGTTCATCCTGGACATCCCCTACTACAGCAGCACGCTGTTCCAGTCCCAGATCTACAGGCCGTGGTTCCCCCCGCAAGCCGTGTGAACGCGTTCCAGGAGGCGTTCAACGTGGCCAAGTTCCAGGCCATCATCGCCGTGGCCTCCACCATCCCGGGCTACTTCGTGGCCGTGCTCCTCATCGACCGGGCCGGGCGGCGCAGGCTCCAGATGGCCGGGTTCTTCCTCATGGCCGTCTTCCTCCTCGCGCTCGCCGGCCCGTACGACCGCTACTGGAAGGGCCACGCCACGGACGCCTGGTACATCGTGCTCTACGCGCTCACCTTCTTCTCCGCGAACCTCGGGCCCAACACCACCACCTTCATCCTGCCCGCCGAGCTCTTTCCGGCCCGCTTCCGGTCCACGTGCCACGGGATCTCCGGCGCGGCGGGGAAGCTCGGCGCGGTGGTCGGGTCCATCGGGTTCCTCTGGGCGTCGCAGGAGAGGGACCGGGTGGATGTGCAGGAGGGGTACAGGCCTGGAATCGGTATGATGTATGCTCTGATCATTCTCGGCGGGATCAGCCTGGTCGGGCTCGCCGTCACCTACGCGTTCACGCCAGAGACGATGGGGCGGTCGCTGGAGGAGAACGAGGAGGTGGAGCGAGGGCAGAGCCTGGTCGGCGATGCTACTGATACCGGGCTGCGGTTCCATCAAGAACTGACTGGGACGCCCAAGAGCCCGGCGTCCATCGTGAGCTCGCATCTCAGCACATCGCCAATCATTCCACACCGGTTCTCCGTATGACACAGTGGAAAAAGGATCATCCAAATGTCGTTAAATTTGTGTTGTTGTTAGGACAAACGAATCTGATTCGTAATGTACCCTACTATTGTTTATGCGAGTTGCATATGTACTCCCTCCATTCCTATATGTAAGCATTTGAGGGATTCAAATATTGTTCCACAATGTAAGCATTCCTTGAGATAAGACAAAACTTGATGGGTTAGTGGGTGGGTGGAGAATTGATGAGGTAGTGTAAAATAAAGGGTATACATGTCCTTTTTACTCTTGACTATTTTTTTCTTGGGATTCTAGGAATGCTTATATATAGGAATGGAGGGAGTAGATATATGTCGTTGCATAAAAGCTCCATTAGTTTAGATAAAAGACTGGTAGATTCTTCCTCTGTTATGTTCAAACAGTGGACAAAGATCGGCATTAATATTTTTTTCCATCTTCTGGTTTATATAGGAAAAAAAACATAACTTCATAAAATTTATTCATCCATACTCCATAACTTCCTTGAAGTAGCAAATTATCCTAATAATATCATTGTTTACAATTCCATCTGATGGATGAATTGCAATAAAATTACAAACGTAACTATTGAAAGCAACTCATTTGGTGGGTGAACTGCAACTCATTTGGTAAAGCTTTTCATGAAGTGATACTCTGTAGAACAAGCTACTTATTTTTATATCCTAATCTTTAGTTTGTTTTTAAAAATCACTTAGACTAGAGAATCGCTGATACTATAAAGTTGTGTGAAAATCAGCTCCACATAACTCTACCAAATGTTTCTCACTACAGGTAATGGTGGCTAAACCGGCGGCCCGACACGGGACGTTAAGGCTTGACTCATTTAATTCCGGGGCCAACACGACATGCCTACCAAGCCATGCCATGCCAGTCCGCAGGCTGAGGCATAAGCCCACGACACAACATGAAAAATGTTCAACCGTTCTAGGCTGGTGTTTGAACCCAAGATCTGTGGTATCCAACTCAATATCATTACCACCAAACTGAAAGTATAAATCTTATTATAACTATTTTATTAATCGGGTCGTGCCCGTATAGCCTCATTGGGCCACCTCATTGGCCTAAGAATGGCACGTACCACGGAGCCATGCTCATGTGGGCACGAAATTTAACGGGTCGCGACATGCTTGGGTCGGCCCTACATTTGGCCAGCACTATCTAGAATGTTGGTTCATTTAACATTGTACATGCATTTAATGCTAACATTGATGAAAAAAAATACTGAGGCATAGAGGATTTGAACCAAGATCTCAAGAAAATGAAGAAGGCCACTTACCACCAGGACTTACTGAAACTAATAGAAATAATTATATTTCTTTAACTCATCTGTAAAGGGGTCGGGCCAGACTTCAGGTTCAATTCGTGCTTCGGGTCAGCCAACTTGGCATGACCCGTTGGAACACCTCTAACTTCAGGTTGTG
>JAUNZO010000925.1:0-318813 GCA_031894775.1 Chloris gayana | reverse complement strand
AAAGGGGATGTTTGGCCACGCATAAGGTTAGTCGCGTCATAGATTTTAGACAGTCATACTTATGGTTTGTTATAATTTTTTAGTCAATTGTCCCACACGTCATACTCTTAATTTTTAACTAAGTTTGTCATATTGTGACTAGCAATTTGTTAGCCACATTTTTTATGATAAACCATATTTAACTAATCTTAGATGTGTCAATGTCAACATTAAACAGACCCATCGTTCCTCAGCTAGGGAAATTGGTTTCAGCACTTGCATCGTTCGTCAGCGCACGATTCATTGTACTCTGTTTTACAATTCAATATTCACAATTTCATCCGCTATTAAACAAACCTGTATCTTCGAAGCAAGAAAATTCGATAATAAGATAAAAAGACTTGCTGGCAAAATATCGGACATCCCTGCCAAGCGGCGTGAACGGATACGAGTTGTCAGATAAAGATTCCGCAGGTGAGTTGGGGAGCTCCATGATTTCATGAATTGAAGTGTGCAGACCCATGTGCCAGGAGCAATCAGCTGCAATACGACACCCTGTAAAGATACTCCAGTGTGGATCAGCACTCTCATGAAGTTTTGACAAGTTGCTAACCAGAATCTCTCGCAGCACTAGGGAACGAACACGAGAGCGCATCCTTGGACACGTCACTTTCCACCGCTGCAGATTACTATCCGGGACCTCGACCGGCCTACAAAAGGTCCCACCTGCACATCCTTTCAGCGCCACCAAAGCGATCACATCATAATCATATTCACACGCATCACGCCGCACCGCACAGACCACTAGATCGGGAAGCAGCTCTCCCCTGATCAATCACCATGGCCGACGGCTTCCAGCTCCAGGGCCGGCACGGCAAGTCCCGCGTCCGCGTCTCCCGCGTCTGGCGCCGACCCGCCGCGGCCGGCGGCGACATCTTCGTCGAATGGAACGTCGCCGTCAGCGTCGTCTCCGACTGCCTCCCCTCGTACACCTCGGACGACAACTCCGCCATCGTCGCCACGGACTCCATCAAGAACACCGTGCGCTCCTCCTCCTCCTCCTGTCTCCCTTCTTCTCGCGCCGCCTGCGGCTCTCTTGCGGTTGGCTGATTTCGTTGCGTGTTGGGTCCGTTTCGGCAGGTGTATGTGAAGGCCAAGGAGTGCACGGAAGTGGTGTCCATGGAGGATTTCGCGGTGATCCTCGGCAGGCATTTCACCTCCCTGTACCCCCAGGTTAGGAACTCAACACTGCATCCAGATTTCCAGAATTGGGGAGAACTACTCTACAGTTTAGTACGAATGAGTGATGATCAGATGTCGAATGTGCTGTCGGTATTTTGCGGCGCGGCAAGGCCAGGCTCGCATTCGTTTCACCTGGCACCGCGGGAGCTTGAGGCAGTGGTCCTTGCCCTCCGCACCGCCGAGCGCACTCGCCAGCCGTGCCGCCGGGCCATCTCTGGACCTCTAGGAAGTTTTGGATGTGGGTGGGGGAGGGAGTGCCGTGGGCATCGTCTGAGCGCGTGGATTCGAGGGATGGGAGCACAGCGTGCCGCCGCCGCCGCCGGCGAGGCCTCTGTATTGCTGGTTTAGATAATTGCAAAAAGGCTGGTTCTCAGAGAATAATTTTCGGTGCTTCCGTTTTCGAGCAGGTCTCGGAGGCTACGGTGACAATCGTGGAGCGTCCATGGGAGCGCGTGGTCGTCGACGGAAAACCTCATTCGCATGGTGAGAAAAGTCTACCAGCTCTCCTGCTGTTCAATTATTTGTGCCGGGATTCGGGATGAGGAAGAGTCGTGAACGTTTTCGCTTGTGATTTTGGTGTTTCTTTGTAGTAGGATACTGTTTACGAGGATCTGACATAATTGGAACTCACGAAACAATACTGACAAATGACCCCTAAACAAAGCAAACAATCCAAATCTTCAAGGAATCTTGAAGTCCCCATCCTCGTGTCTCAGTTGATCATTTCAATTGCCAGTACACAACTTTAAGTTCGAGTCACGGAGCACTTCTGCTTTTTTGAATAGTCGTTGGGTTGGATCAATGCCAATGAGATGAACAACAGTAGCAGGGCTAGAGGCACCTACCAGTCTACAATTTGTGCTGAAACCACACATTTTCTGTTTTCGATGACTTCCATCAGTATTCCTAGCCATCATCGTCAAGAGCATTTTGTACCTTTTTCTGATTGAGATGTGCTGTCCTAGTCTAAGAAATATGTTGGACACTACATGGAGCAGAACTTTCTCAGACAGACAGCACACATAGTAATGCCCCGTGGATATCAACTACTAGATTGCCCACACTAATGAAGTTATGATCCATTTCCAATTAATTCAGACAATTTTATGTGCTAGCAATGTTCTCTTAATGAGAGTTTTTGAATTAATTTTCATTTTTCGAAATGTGTTAATCTACTATTTATATCTGGAAAACAGGTTCCCTCCTATGCCTGTATTCTTTCTAGGTTGGATTGGATCAACTAAGAGTTGTACAATGGTAGAACGGGTGACCTAGGCTATTTAATTGCATTTAGTTCTATGTAATGTAAATGATCAATCTTATTTACGTACCTGATAACCCTGCATGATGTACTAGGGTTCAAAGTTGGTGTCGAGAAGCATACCACAGAGGTCATTGTGAAAAAATCTGGAAACCTTCTTATAAACTCTGGAATTCAGGGATACTCGTTGCTAAAGACCACTCAGGTATTTCTTTGACTTATTTTTCGTGGTCCTCAGGCCATTGTTTCTTTATGAGTGGTTCATTATGCTCACTTGTGAAATACCTGAGTGGAGATTGTGCTTATACTTATGAAATACCTGAGTCGAGTTGTCTCAGACCACTCAGGTATTACTAGTGTTGTTATTTGACTGCCTGAAATATTTCAAGTTGAAAAGAAGCTATGACTTGTGACCTGTACCTATATATTAATTTGTCACAAGCTGGCATTTTGTTAGATAAGTTTTAGAACAGAAGTTTTGACTAAATACAATTGCTTTTTTTCTCAGTCTGGATTTGAAGGGTTTGTGAGGGATCGCTATACACTTCTCCCTGATACAAGAGAAAGGATGGTAGCAACGGAAGTAACTGCTTGGTGGAGGTCTCACTCTCTTCCACTCCTGATTTTTTTTTAATGTTTAGAAATGAGGAAGGGCCTATCCAGTGATTTGCCATGGAATTTCACTTACAGTTCGCCTTCTTTTCCTGTTGTATAGGTATCCTTTTGAACATGTTTCGCAGCTCCCATCAAAGCCGTTCTGCTTTACTCAACGGTATCAGGATGTGAAGAAAGTTCTTGCAGAGACATTCTTTGGTCCGCCTGACGTTGGGGTTTATAGTCCATCAGTACAGAATACACTATACCTCATGGCCAAAGAGGTCCTTAGCAGGTATGTAACTTCCATTTGATCATTGACTGTGTGTTAATTTTTATTTTTGCTTCCATTTTCAGCATCTTTCAACTTTTATTTAATTGGCTCATGTTGAATGTATACACATACATACAGGTTCCCAGACATATCATCAGTTCAGCTTAGAATGCCAAACCTCCACTTCCTTCCCGTCAACTTATCAAGCAAAGAAAATCCCGGGTTGGTGAAGGTAAGGGAACATCTTGTTTATTGTTCCGATTTCCTTACTTTTCAGTTGTAGCAGTGGCACTGAAATGTTAGTTTAGTGGCCCGCCCTTTTGCTAATACTATGAATTTTGCTGATTAAGCTGGTTTCCATATAACATCTTACAACTCAATGATTACACACAATACACATCAAGGCATTGCTAATTAATACTGAAATATGTCTACTTCTTACAGTTCGCTGATGACGTGTACTTGCCAACGGATGAACCGCACGGAACTATCGAAGCAACTGTGAGCCGTGCCATCTCAAAGCTGTAATATAGTGACTACTGATCAGTGGGATGAAACTCCTGTTTCGCCTCTCCGACACTCCCGGACGAAAATCAAGCTGTAGAAAGCAAAGATAATCGTAACCCTGATGCAAGGGGGTAATAATGAGAGAATAATAATCTTGCTTTGCATTTTGATGAATCTGTCTGTATGCTGCGAGCTTGTGGAGTTCTCGCACTGTAAATTTGTACATTGTTTTCCTTGTACGAAGCGTCAAACTGAAAATTGTACTCTACTTTTGCTTTGCCATGTACAATCAGGGTTCCTTTGGAACGTAGGATTCTCAAAACGTATGAATAGAAAAAACGTTGGATTGAAGTTGTATTTTGAATCCTATGAAATGAAAAAAATCAATTCCTCTGAGATGTTTGGATGTGTCGCAGGAAAAACACAGGAATTTTGAGATTATATGTTAAGTAGTGAGATGGAACAAAGAGAGATAAAGAGACATCATGTGTCATTAAACTTTCAAAGGAATTTAACATGAGGTTGGACCTCATGCTAGAATTCCTCCAAATTGTGGAGGACATTTTTCTATCCTCCAAAATTCCTATGAATCAATACTACAATCCAAAAGGCATATATAAGATTGTTTCTTTTAGGTTTAATTCCTCCATTTCTCCTACACAATTTCTTTGTTCCAAAGGAGGCCTCAAGTCTCTACTTTTTAGCTTCCAACTTCAGCAAATCAAAAATCATTGCCGTATTAATTTTTTGAACACTGCTATAGAATAGATCCGTTTGTTAGACTTTTGTACGATTATGAAATCTAATGGTTAAAATCACTTGGGTGATGGTTCGCATATTATTAATTAAAGGACTTAATACACTTGATCGTATAAAAGTATAACAAATGCGATAAAAAGGTCTATTCTAAAACATTTTCCTAATTTTTTCCCAGAGGAAAGAACCTCAACTTATGCTACATGGACCGTAAAGCTATTGGGCTCTGAGATAGTGGGCCATTTATTCCTTAACTGCCGATGCTTCGTTGTTGTGCGAGTGCGACTCACAAAAGAACTTGGAATTCCCAAGAACTTCCACGCACGTTGTTGCACGGTTCGGCCGGTGCATTTGCTGGCCTCGAAATGGGAAGCATCAATAATCCCCCTCCGCAGCTACAGAACATATGATGAGAGCTGGCTGCGTGATCGCGGGCACGTGTTCCGACGGGTACAGAACATGGCCGCACGCAACCACGGCGCACGGGTCAACAGGCTACCTTCCATGATGCAGGGTACAAGCAGAACGCAAGCACCTGGCCAGTGCCGATAATTACACGGCTATTGCCTCCATCCAGAAATGCTACTCGAGCTGATAAACTAGCTGCGCGCCGAAAGCCGCCACTGGGAGCCATGGACCACCCCCGAGCCGCACGTTCCGTGGCGCTCCACGATTCACGCCACTCATCATCGATGGCGGATCGCGATGGGGCCTGGCTGGCCCAATCATGGCGCCACGGCATGGCAGCGAGCTCGACGTGAAGATGCGCGGCGCTAGTCATCGTCGCCTCCCTTCATTTCACGAGCCCCGCAGGGCCTGGACCAGGGCCGGCTTAACTTTTCTCGGCGAGAACGAGCGATTTTCTTGCGTCGTTTAATCAGTTCCGGACATCTGCCTGCCGAGTGCCGACGAGGCGACGAAACGAGGTGCTGTTTTGTGCGCGGCGCGGCCAGGACAGCGTCCATCCTGGCATCGGCCGGGGCACATGGCGCCCACGCGCCGCGCAGCCTGGCGCCACTGGATCTCAGCTGTTGTCTGACTAGAAGCATGGCTGCGCGCTGGTATCCGTACTCCGGGATGCGGGCACATGACGAGAGATGCGCCTCCTCTGACCTGATCAGCTCCGATAGCTGGACCAACAACATTTCGGTGACCATGTCACTGCTTGGAGCACCTGATACGTTCCCAAGCTACTGCCCATTGCTGTGTGCCGGTGCACCATCCATCGGTTTCATCTCTGCTCCATGGAATCTACGCCTACCCTCTTCTTTTTTCTGTTTTTTTTATGACATACGACTTCCCTCATTGGACGTTGCCTGTTCTGGAGCAGTGAACAATCCATGCATGCTCCTGGAATTGGCACTGGCACACGACCACGAGCGCAAAACAGTGCTACTCCGAATGAGGTGCGGTTCTGAGTTCTCTCTTCTCTGGAGTGTGTGAAGCAAAAAGGCCCGCAGGGCTCTGAATTTTGGACCCAAAAACTCCAAACTGCTCTGTAATCTGTACCGGCCGCAGTCTATCATCCGTGCGCCAACTGATTTTAAAGGTTTGGTCACGATGGCGATGCTACATGGAGGAGGGACCGTTCGATTCGTTTGCCCGTTCGCTTTTGCCAAGAATTCACTCGCTTAATTTTTCGGCTGATCTTCTTCTTTAGTGGTTAGGACTTAGGAAAACGATTTATTGGCCTCGCGTCGTCAGGTTGCACCGAATACCCACGCTGGCTCACTTAATTGCTGGCTCGTACGGCACATTTGTAATTTTTTTATACCTAGCGTGGTGCACGCGACGCTAGTTTCATAAGGGCGTATGCCTGTATTCTTTGATACTTCCCTGGGGCAGGTGGTTGCACCATCCTTCTCTGATTTCATTTCTTTCAAGAAATTTCGTGGATACAAAAATAAACAGCAAGTTTGGGAAAGATGTACTAGTACTATCTTTTTTTCTCGGTAGTTGGTAAATACAGTGATACATGTGTGTATGCATTTTTCAGCACTAAAACATGTAGGCGCTCAAAACAGTTTACGTGCGTCCATGTATCTAAGATATTGTATTTTACCATGTTTTAAAGAAAACAATGGGCATCCCGGCCCCTTTGTCCTGTAATAATAAAAGGTAAAGGGAAGAAAAAGGCCTTTGCATCTTGCTTTTCTCTTGACGCCAACGGTACACCTACCTTGCGACAGCATTTGTTCGTGCAAGTATTCAATTCTCTCAACTAATAGCAAATCAATGACAAAGCTAAAGGCTTGCTTTAGGAAAAGAAAATGGTTTGTTTTTTGTTGGGTATTCCTCTAGTCTTTAGCTAGATGTCGATCCTGATCGTTGCAATGATATGATCGAGCTCACTCACTCGACGGCACGGCATTACTAATTAGTAAGACCGTATCAAATATATCGCACGGACAGGCAGCTACACAATTCTGTTTGTGATGTCCCTTTGCTAAGTAGTACTATTAGATATGGGCATATGTTGGTGGTTGTTAGTTACGTGTCCATGATAATTTGATGGTACGTAGTACAAGCTTGTTGTCAAACCAATGAAGCTATAACCTTTTTCTTTTCTATTTTATTTTATAGACGGATCAGTGATTTACGTTGTGATATCCTCTAGCAGTATCATTTTAGCCACAACAACCTTTTTCTTATCTGCAGTATTTTACAAACGACGAGTGTGTCTAACATGATCTTAGCTTAGCAGTGTTGGCCTGTGCTGCATAGGAGGGCTGGTTCATGTGTCTCACGTGTGAGCATCGTGCTGCTGAGATCCCAGCAGGTAGCGGTGATTCCTGCTTTGACAACACTCTGCTCAATGGACCCCATCCCATGATCATGGTCATTGACATTTTCGGATCACAGTTCTTACGTCTCGATCACCGCTAAAGTTTCCACTGGAATCAGTGAACTGTGCTCAAGAACAGTGAACTGGCACAGTGTTCTTCACGCACTTGTGATTTTCCCTGCTCTGTTACGTTCTGAGAATCAGGGCGGCACCGGTGAGTGAGGGGTCACTGTTGGTGGGAGACCCGCAGTAGACACTAGACAGCAGTTGCCATTAATTACCCTAAAAAAGTAACGCAGACCTAAAAAAAGTGAGCTGAATGCTTTAAGTGAAACGATTGAATAATCGACTGTGCGTTGTGAAAGGCAGACAAGAGCTGATCAGTTTGTTCTAGACAACACTTGAACAGATATCAATAATTTGGCCACCGTGTTTATTTTATTTAGATTTTTCAGACAGAACAGGGTGTAAATGCAAGCCAATTTGTTAATTAGTGTTGCTTCGATCGGTTCAGACATCACATTATGCTTGCTCGGACGGCTGAAACCATCCGTGATAGATCGTGATCGGTTGTGTATAATTTCTTTTCCGGACAACTCGTTGCAGCATCCAATCCAATAGTAAACTGTACTAACGGTCACCGTCAGTACCCAAGTGATAGGGCTCACTGGAGATGAGTCCTTTCTGGAGCAGTTTTGCCGGTATTTAAGCTGGTATTAGCTCTATATGCATGCATCTGATTTGACCGAAATCCAACAAAAATATTATTACAGTCCCTTGGCGGTGAGAAAAATCTTAATGTGCTTTCTTTTTTAATAGCGAAGCTTGTTTCTGCAGCCATAGCCCGTAGATGCAAGTGCAACGTGTGACATCATTTGAGTTAATTTTATGAACCCACCAATATTTTGATCTTATAGTCATAAAATCACCATCCATTTTAATTATACATACGCTCCCACGTGTCAATGACTAATTGAAAATTGTATACTATATGGACTTGGCAGCTAATATGGTATATGATTTTAAGCGCTACCACTTACGATGTGGGATCATATAATTTAAAATTATGGTTGTTTTGTGAAACTACAACTTAAAGTATTGGTAAATTTATGAAATTAACTCAAATTATATTACATTGAATAAAGTAACACTTGTTATTTTTATCAAGACATTGCACAATCCCAACTTTTCGTCATTTGGCACTGAGGGACGTTGACTCATCACCTCACCAACTTACAACCTGCTCTACCACTTATGAGGTTCCTTTTTGTTGCATTGAAGTAAGATTAAGCCAGCTAATATAATGTTGTTATAACTTATCATGGCTGGGGTTGAGATTTAGTTTACGTCTGCTGCTCAATTTCGTGAAGCAAAAAACATACTCCTCTGTTCGGGAATTGAAGTCGTTTCGGACCGGATGATTGTACTAGCCACAGTTTAATTTACTAAGTGGGAACGACATCTTCATCGGAACGGAGGGAGTATAAATTTCGAAGGTACCCTTAAAAAGTAAATATTTATGGATTTAGTTAAAGTCAATCATTTAAGGTTCTTATTCTAAGAAAAATTATTATAGGTCCGACCCGAATGCCCGATTTTGTTCCTACATATGGTAACAAAGTGTTTAAAGCTCATAAATGATGATATTTAGTTTTTATAATATCTTGAGTTGTACATGAGCGAGGGACGCTCGGGTAGAAGCTATTACAATACTCTTATTGTAAACAGCAAGAATGATAATACGAGAATGGTGCTTATTTGATTGATCATAAGACTACCTATAAAATACATAAGTTTTATCTAACACAATTTATCTTTTTATGTATAATATAATATATTTATATGCATATATTGTTAGTTAAAATTATGAATGTTAGACTTTGATCAGAACCAAAAGTAATTACATTACGTGTACGGAGAGAGTATATGTTATGCTAGTATGATTACAACAAACAAAGACACATGAGGCACAGTGATGGTGGGAAACTGGGAACTATATTCAGCTAATTTGTACAATAATTATGTTCAGAATTTAGGTTGGCTGTTCATTAGCCAGGTAGAATAAAATTGTACTGAACTCGCACAACAGCTGCAACTGTTTTCTTGAAGAAAATCCTTCGCGAGCTCACCGAGTCACCGTGCTCTCCGCACATCGCTGTCAAGTGGTAACCTCTCTCATCATTACCCGCGGCAATGGCGCTAGCCGTATATAAACTGCCCTTCCTAAATGCGGATTTAAATAAGCCGCAGCCCACCCGAACAAAACTAACGAGGAGCCAGATCAAAAAGCAAACCACAAATCCCCAACTGGACTGCGGAGGCTGCGCAGCACCGCAGCACCACGACCGCAGTCACGAGAGCCCTGCCCAGTAGCGGGGAACCAAGGCGTCGGCAAGGCGCGGCCCCACCCACCGCCGGCGGCGCCGCCGGAATCGGCTGGAGAGGGAGGCCCACTGACGTTGAGCGGCTCCGCTCCGCTCCGCCTGCGGCCAATGTCGGCGAAGAGAGGCCAGCGGTAAGGTCTCTGTCTCGAGCGGTGGCGGTTGGTGGGAACTGTGCGTGTCACCAGTTGCGGGATTTCTAGCTTTCCTGTGAGGGATCGTTTCGCTTTTCCTGTGCATGCGTAGCGCGGTGGCTAAACTTGAGCCATGTATTTTTGAGGTTGGATGTTCCTGATGCATTCCGTGGTTAAGTTTTCTGACGGGATTAAGTTATAGATGTGTGTCGGATTATGGTTGGATTGGATGGAACAGGAGTATGTTATATTCAAATTTGAATTGGGAGCGTGTGTTCTTAAACTGCTTGATTCATGCCTCTTTTGTTCGTTTGTGCAGATTTTGCCGAGCGTATCGAGCTGTGGCCCGTAGGGGATATCCGAGAAATTTGACTATTTGTAGAGACTAAACTTCTGCAAGTGCGCTTTGATGTTCTGAAGTTTTAGCTGTTTCGTTGAGAGGTTTGGAGCCATGGAGTCACGTATGGATCAGTACGAGGTTATGGAGCAGATTGGTCGTGGCGCCTTTGGTGCTGCGATCCTGGTAAACCACAAGATAGAGAAGAAGAAGTAGGATTCAAGTGGTTTCAAAATTCCTGGAGTCTGTTTTGCCCTCAAGTTTGATTAGCTGACAGCCGCATGGTTTGCATTTGCAGGTATGTGTTGAAGAAAATACGCCTTGCAAGGCAGACCGAGCGATGCCGCAAGTCTGCTCATCAAGAGGTCGGCGAAAACTAAGTGTACTTACCTTTATTATTATTATTATTATTATTATGTGCTGGTCATCAATTGGTACCATCTTTGAGGAACTGACAGAAGAAACGGAAATTGCAGATGGCTCTTATTGCTCGCATGCAACACCCTTACATCGTTGAGTTTAAGGAGGCATGGGTTGAGAAGGTTTGTTCTTTAGGAACATGCTCCTTTGTATGCCTTTTTCTTTGGTTTTATCCTGCTTTAGCTCAGTGTGTGAGTGGCAACAGGGCTGCTACGTTTGCATTGTGACGGGGTACTGTGAAGGTGGCGATATGTGAGTGTGGTCTGCTTGCTGAGGATGCCATCAATGTTCTCTTTGCAATTGATCTTCCATCTCACTATGTTCTTTACTAACAGGGCTGAATTGATGAAGAAAGCAAACGGGTCATACTTCCCAGAGGAGGTAATTATGGCTTTTCTAGTAACTCTTTTAGAATTTAGATACCTTTTTATTTATGCATGGAGAATACAAAATGCGCTAACTGTTTCAAATAACCTTCAGAAACTGCTGAAATGGTTTGCTCAATTGGCATTAGCCGTTGACTACTTGCATTCAAACTTTGTTTTGCATCGGGATCTTAAGGTAAGCAACAAAATATAGTAACACTTTTCGGTGAATCAAGAGTATTTATGCTGTATAAGTTTTCCTTTCTTTGCAGTGTTCAAACATCTTTCTCACTAAAGAACAGGACATCCGTCTTGGTTAGTTTCCCATGCTAATTCAAATACTGTAATTTTGCATTATATGATGTGTACTTTTCAATGCTCCAATTCTATAGTTTCAGTATCTCTATTTCACTTGCAGGAGATTTTGGCCTGGCCAAAACTTTAAAAGCAGATGATTTAGCCTCTTCGGTAATCCTTTCAGCTTCTTACTTCTATTTTTATTTTTGTTTGAAATTTTTCCTTCGTTTTCTTTTTCTATCTGTGTTGCTGCATGAAAAAGTCACGTACTGTCTAATTGTTGTGTGTTATACTTCAATTACGCCTGGTCTCAGAATCTGTTTTGTATTGAAACTTAGGTTGTCGGAACACCAAATTACATGTGCCCAGAGTTGCTTACAGATATTCCATATGGATTCAAGTCGGACATATGGTCTCTTGGTAATATTGTACTATTTGTTTTTAAATGGTTACTAAAACAGTTAGTGTTATGTCTAGTTTTAAATATTATATATCTGTACAGGGTGTTGTTTGTACGAGATGGCTGCTCATCGACCTGCTTTCAAAGCTTTTGTGAGTTCTATCGCCTTATACTCCCCTGCATCATCACAAGGCATTCGGCACTAGTTTCAATTTAATGATGATATTTGTCCGCCAGTAGATGCTTTCAGTAATAATGTTTCATTGTCTGTCTTTCCTATGCAGCTGGAAAATAATAAATTAACTTTGATGTGCTGAACAAATCCATCTGTGAGTGACGTGTAAACCAATTAACTATGAAGGGAAAATGCAGAAAGTCGCTAGGCCCCATAGGAAGGATAATATTGCTGCCTAACGCCCTTTGAAAATGAGTGATAAATTAAAACACCAGTTAGGTAGTTACACTGTTTAGTGGCTCCTACAGATAACTGTAACATGGAATGATGGAAACAATATGGTTTTCAGAATTCAGGCCTAGCCTTCACAGGAAAGAGTGACTGGGCATCATCCAGTGAGAGGTTTTGGCCTTAACCTCTATGTCGAACAATTTACTTTTTTTATTATTTTTACTTAATTAAGTACCAGAAAAGGAATTCTGACAATAGTGAACCATGGACCTCTTCTGTTTTCAGTGTACAAATGACATTTGCTCAGACCTTCCTCACAGTTATCATGCACATGCTATGTGAAAAATTATGTAAAAAAAGGATGGTTTTATTTTTTGGTCTCGTAGCACTGACAGTTCAGCTTTCTTCCTGATCCATGTAGTTCTTGACTTCCCTGAACAATGTCGATGTAGATTTTAAATGTTGTGGACTTTCAAAATATACTTGATGGGTATTACAAATCTCAAGTTTGAATGCTTTGGTTTTAACTAGATCATATCGTAGCAGGCGATTTTTATAGAAGCACTGAGTAAAAATGTTCCTTGGATTCAGTTCTTTTATGTCGATAATTGTTAATTTTCTACTCAACTCCAAGTCCTTGTTAATTTTATAGGCTTTAATATGTGACGATGCTATTAATTTTTAAGGTGAGAGTTTCAATTGTTCCATATTTCTTTCAGGATATGGCTGGATTGATAAGTAAGATAAATCGCTCCTCCATTGGCCCTTTGCCTACCTGCTATTCTTCATCGATGTAAGAAAATCTGAATGGCTATTGTTCACGCCTTCACAGTGTATTTTGCAGTCAGATTGATCATGATAGAAAAAGTTTTCCATCTGTCCTTGTTTGAATATTGCTTCAATGTTAAATAAATATTTTTTCACATCCATGCACAAATTAGGTATTTCTATTTAAATATTTCCTCCAGTTCGCTATGATTTTCCATGGCCTGGAGAGGAAATGTCTCAAAACGTTTGTCCATGGAGGAAACACAAGAGTGTAATTATTGCTATTTTCCATCATCTAGCCCTAATGAAGTGCTATGGAAGGTGGAGTCATTTATTAGGGGTATGCATGGTCATTTTGCTCTGAAATTTCCTTGGAATCAGTACTTTGTGGTCAGTGACTCAGTGTCCACAGTGGGCTCTATAGACAAACATTCTAAAAATAGATGGACTTTTTCGTATTTCAGCTTCTCTACTCAAATTATATCAGCACGAATGCAGCACTTTTTGTTCTTCATTGGAAAAGCGATTACTTTTTTAATTAATTTATTATGATGGTTTTGCCTGTATATGGCCAGCTAAATGTCCCACTTGCTGTTGAATGCAGGAAAGTGCTTATCAAAAGCTTGTTGAGGAAGAGCCCTGAACATCGGCCCACTGTAAGCTATGATGCACATAGATGTACTGTAGTGCTTTTGTTTGCTATAGTGACTAGATTATGAAAGTACTTCACACCTTGTTAACAGGCGTCTGAGATTCTGAAGAACCCATACCTGCAACCTTATGTAAATCAGTACCGTCCATTTTCTGACATAGTACATCCTGGTCGATCGCCAGAGAAGCCCATCACTAGCTCACGGAGCAGTCAGAGAAGTATGTCCGGGAGTCAGTGTAGTAGCATTTCAGGGAGTGATATTGACAGTATTCAATCAAGTGAAAGAAACACATCAGGACTGGCTACAAGTTCGAACAATACAATTGATACTGAGGGTGCTGAAAGTACTGATCACATGTTGGTTAAAAAATTATCAAGACCTGATGATGTCCAGAGCCACAAAGTCACTCCTGGTCCTGAACTGGAGAGACAAGATTCGTCCAAATCCAATAAATCAAATCAGCATCCAAGAAATGAGACTAAGCAACCAAAAATAGTTAAGAAGATACTAACAACTCTAAGGGAGGAGAACAAGTTCAGGGAAAGCAGTTCACCTGCAAGAGCTAGACGTGTAAAGCTAAATTCACCAAGCAATAGAGAGCGCTCATCTGATGATTCAAAGCACAGTGATAATTCATCCAGTTCAAAGTCTAGTGAAGTGGCATCACATGAATCAGCAAAGATCAGCTGTGAACCTGTGAAGCGAGGACATGGATCTCCTTCCTTGAAGCATTTGGTAAGGGTCATGTGATGTTTGCGCTAAACCTGCTTTGTCTCTGCATTGCTAACTTTTTTTTTCTCTTGGCATTATCATGCAGTCACCAATTGTTGAACATTCACCGAAGGTTAAGAATAAAATGGATGAGCCACTGAATCTCGACCCAACCAAGCATGTCATGGAAAATGTTGATGCCACTGCAGGGAAGGCTAAAAACAAAATACCACCCAGTTTTGTTCGATGTCCTAGTATTCCTCCTCGGAGACATGGACCTTTGAGTCCAAGCCATCAGTACACTGGGACAAAACGACCTCACAATAAAGGCACGGCAGAATATGCAAAAAGTCCTACCCGGCCTGTACATAGTCCAAATGTTGCGCTTGGGGAATTTCCAGGTTTTCCAATGGTTCCTCCAAATCACCTGGAAGGCACTCATAAAATTTCAGGCAATTCACGGGCAAATTCTGCTCCTCCTAAGGCTGTAACGTTGAAGGAAGAAAACAGTGTTTGCTCCAGTTCTACAGGATGTTATGCTGAAAATATCAACCAGCCTAAACTATCTGAACCTGACTCAGCAACCTACTTGGTCTTGTCCTGCAGATGTTCAGTCCCTAGCACTACCATGCAAAAGCATGGAACAATAACTAGACCAGTTTCAGTTGTCAACAGTTGCAGTTTTCAGAAAGAAATGACTACTGATGGTGATATTAGTCAAAGTTCAACCATGGATCCATGTTCTGATATTAGTGAACAAGAGTTTATTTGCAAGGATGACATGCGCTCCAGTAAGGTGGGGCAGAGCAGTGACACAGTCACTGTACAAAGTGATGAAGACAAGTTCACAGTGCAGGAAATGCTTTCATCAGTACCAGATGCTGCTTTCTTTGTTCCAACAACGACAAAATGTATGCCAGATAATGAATCCACTACTCTCCAGCCATTTCAAAAACCGATGGGTGCCCGTTTTAACTCTCCTCCAGTTGAGGACGTTATACATGTAATTAGACAAAACAACTTTCGTTCCAGTGGTGAGCAGACTGTAAAAGAGAGTGCTGAAACGGGAATGCAGAACACTGGAGTTGATGTACATAATGTGGCAAGACAAGAAATCAATGTCAGAAGCATCCAGCCGAATCCAGCTGCTACAGTGAAGCCCGACGCTTCAGAAACTAATACCGCCATTCAGAAACCACTCATTACAGATGTGAGAACATTGCCCACCATACCGCAAGTAAATTTTATTACTCCAGAGACCAACAGTGGATTCAAGGAGGAGACAGCTCCAGCTAAGGAAATATTGGATGTTACATCCTTCAGGCAGCGGGCTGAGGCTCTTGAAGGGCTCTTGGAGCTTTCCGCTGAGCTACTGGAACACAGTAGGCTGGAAGAGCTTGCAGTTGTTCTGAAGCCATTTGGGAAGGCAAAAGTGTCGCCTCGAGAAACAGCAATATGGTTGGCTAAAAGTTTTAAAGGCATGATGAATGACGAAGCAAGTCGCAGTTCAATGTGAGCAATCATAGCCTTTACGTTTTATACAGATTTTTAGTTTTTGTGCTCTGAATCTGTAAAGATTGTTTGTTCATACCACATCTTCATCCTTTGTAATCAATGTGGCCCATCTTTCCACCCAATAGTTCTCCATTCTTTGCTGCACATGTTGTAAATAGCTTGGGTTCGTGAACAGTAAATAATACTTGGCAAAGAGGATGCTAACTTTACACGATCTGGCTAATGGAAGGACTAGTCTGATCGGATATTTCTTTGTCTACTGTACTATCCAAATTCTACAAGATGTACATTATTTTTTTACTCTGATTGTCAGTGGAAGAAATTTGGTAACAGCTGCGCATTTTAATAGAACTGTGCCTTTGAGATAAGCAGATTCTCCTACAGACACGCCTCTTATTATCCAGGTAGTAGATAGGATAGTAGGTGACGATAATAGATCGCTTAGTCTGCGAAAGACGGGTCATAAAGGGAGGCATGCCGAGACGGAGGAATGCACCAGCTCACGACCAAGAAGGTAAGAGCATCCGCCACCATATCTCCAGCATAAAACGGGAGACGGGAGACCGTCGTAGGTTGTCGTGAAGCTGGCAGCGTGCTCCGTTCCTCGTCCCCGTCACGCCGTCGCGAGTTACAAAGCTTCCTACTGTGCCGCCACCTTCTGTGCGCTGCACGGACATCACCGGCCATCGTTGCGCCTTGACGACGACGACTACAGCTCCAGGCATGACCATGTGGCCGTTGCTCTGCTCCACATCCACCACCTACAAGGCACCTCAGACTGAGAGCTAGCGGCACAGAACAGAGCTTCTTCCTCCTTGTTATCCTGAAGATGAAAGATGACCAGCTCGATTCATGTTGCAAACAAGCTGCAAGCTGCGATGTATCGTACAATCTCGGTGAATTTGGTACTGATCAACTCATTATTCTTCAATTTCATTAGTTTCCTCTTTCTAACCCTAACCACAAAACCACAAAATTTGTGAAATTATTCATGAAACGAAACAAATTGATTCCATATTTATCTTCATCTTCCGATGAATCGATTTTTAGTAGTCACAACAAACATCCAACCGAACCTCGCACTTGATAGATTGACTTTGCCGGGAAGCGCGTCTAGATCCTCTGCAGATTAGCACCTGTTAGTGACAGTTAATGCATGAGCAACATTGCAAGAATCCCATGAGCAATATTGCAAAGAATCCTCATCTACGGGAAGCGCTGCTGAACGTGAGGTAACAGGATCTGCCAGCGGCGTGATTTATTTCGTAGAACTTCACGGCAGATGAGCCACTGCTGAGAGACCAATCGATCTACATTTGCACAAGCGAACGTTATTCTATTTTTAAAGGGTCTACGTGATCACACACTAGGGAGGATTCATGCTCAAATTGTCTAATTTCTGGTGGTACATTATTATTCTTTTTGCATGTAGTAATAACACGGACTTCGTTTCGGATTAATATGGCAAGTTAAGAACAGCTACCATTTCATCATCAGGAAGCTGAAATGTTACAATAACAAAATGCCAGAATGGAAGCAACAACGAAAATGCAAAGACATGATACTTGCGAACACAGTACCGCCGGTTGGAGATATGAAAAATCGTAAAAATCCAGATTAATGGCTCGTTTCTAGATTAAGGGAAGGTAGAAGGATTATCTTATCGCATGCCATGTAGATATCCCAACAAGACAAACAACCCAAAATTTCAAGTGCTTCAAAGAAACAAGCTGAGTCTCGAAACATCTATTACATAAGTCATCAACAGTAGATAACAATTTCGTTCTCAAGAGATATGCACCTAGTGCAACCAGCTGACACCCTAAGAGCTTAATCCTCATCCTCAACAACCTTGGTTCCCAAACCCTTGAGACCTTCTGGGGGATCTCTGCAACTGTGACCAGAGAGTAGAGTTCCTCCTTGGCGTCTTCCTCATCGTTCCTCTTGCGGGCAATTCTGACACGGACTCGCCTTGGCACACTACGGATACCACTGCTCCAGATGTGCTTGTTGAGCTTTACATCAATCCGGACATCTGTTGTGCCCATGGCCTTCTGAGCGAACTTCCTGATCTCCTTGATGGCATTTGGTGCTTTCTTCTTGAAGGTACTGTGTAAGATTATCAATTGATTAGCGAATCAGATAGGGAATGAAGAGATGGAACAGATATTAACATAAGGTAGAGAATTTACAGAACAGTGACAATTTGTTGTTTTAGGTATGTTGCACCCAAATGGAACACATGACAACATATAAAGGCAACATGTGTAACGATGAGCGACATAGTTATACCGGACATGTAACTGTATAAACCACATTTTATAAGGTAGATACCTGACTATATCCGAGTTATGAAATCCATATCATTAGCAGTCAAATCTTCAGTAAACAGACACTATTATGCAATCAACAACACAAACATCAACAGGAGCTGAACCCATGGGCAAACAACATCATCTAAATGGGTTTAATAAAATGTACTGCCCAAATGGAACACATGGTAGCATAACAAGAAGCAATACGTGTAACGATGAGCAGATTACATCTTCCGGGCATGTAACTGTGTGCAGCCACATTATACAAGGCAGACACCTGACTATACCCGATTGCAGCTAATGCTAATCATATACTTGTGAGTAACACAGTAACAAAACGCATAAACAATTCACTAGCTTCCAACCAGAAGAAAGTAGAAGAACCACACAAGAAATTAAATGTGGAATCAAATACAAGAGCATGATTTACCGTAACCTAAACACGCTCGGTCAGATGATTCCTTCTGTACTGTAGCTGGTCAAGGATAGAGATCCAAACAGGTGAGTCGGCCATTCGCAAGCCCACATAGTGCTTGCGGGCCGGAACCCTCCGCGCCAGCATATCATTCGAAGCGGAACGGTACACCGTGACGACAGAAGCGCAGGACTAAATCTCTAGCACGCGGATCTACTCCAGAGCTAGTGCCTATGTTCGGATTGGTAGAGGCGGAGATGGGCAAGAGCGGGGAGAGGGGAGGCGATACCATCCGTGGAGGCGCTTGTGGAGGTTGACGGTGTACTCGCGGGTCACCACCTCATCCTTGCGGGAGCCGGCGGGGCGCTTCTTCTCCGACATCTCCGACCGCCGCAGCGTTCTCCTTTCGCCTTCGTTGTTCTCGGAGGTGGAGGTGGCGGCGCCGAGAGGAGACAAACCCTAATCAGCGCCCTTCAGGCCGGCTTTATAGGACAACAGGCTAGGGCTTGCGACCATTTTGGGCTTGTTCGCACAAACACCTAAGTGGCCCATCCATACCGAATGAGGCCCATTTAAGCACTCTCGCATTTTATTCCTTTTCTTTTCTTGACAAGCCTATTGGACCTCTCTGTTTCTGAGATCTTTTAGCTAAACAAAGCGATTCGGCTGATGCTCTTGAAGGGCTCTTGAAGCTTTCCACTCATAGCCTTCACGTTTTATACGGATTTTTAATTTTCGTGCAGTTAATCTGCAAGGACTGTTTGTTCATACCGCATCTTCGCCCTTTGTGATCAGTCTGGCCCATGTTTCTATCCCAATAGTTCTCCATTCTTCGCTGCACATGTTGTAAATAGCTCAGGTTCGTGAGCAGTACATGGGAAAGATGATGCTAACATTTTACACGATCGGGCTAGTGGAAGGACTAGTCTGATCAAATATTTATTGGTCTATCCACTATCGAGATTCTACAAAATGTACATACTCCGTTTGTAAGTGCATGAAATTTTCTTACAGCTCCTAGCCAACCCACGGATGAGTATTTCTTGACCAAATTTTTTGTATACTCCGTTTGTCAGTGCATGAAATTTTCTTACAGCTCCTAGCCAACCCACAGATGAGCACTTTAATAAAATTGTGCCTTTGAGATCAGCAGATTCTCGTACAGGCACAAGCACGACTCTTATTATCCAGGCAGGACCGCGTATGGTATGTAGTAGCCGTACTGTTTCATTTTTCCTAACGCTGAAACATAGTACAAGTCAAGTCATGCTCTTGCTGTTGGAACTTACTTCGTTGTTCGGAGTCCTATGTCAGCTTATGGCCTTGTCGCAGCTGCGCCTTCATTTGTTCCCGACCGAGCCGCTTTGCTATTTCCGCCAGCTGACGTTCTTCGTGACCTGCCCAAGGATGCCTTTCTGTTGCATTGCTCGGTGCAGCCACTGCTCCAGATTAGTTTTATCGTCGGCCTTGACAAATGAGCGCTGACCGAGCGTCCAAATTTTGTTATTTCTGAGGTTCTGAGAGGCATCAACGGATGGTTCTATGGAGATCTCAGGGGTCCTTTGGAACATACTCTCGTCTTCATATAATCAGATATCTTCGAACGACGCCCCCATCATTTCTTTCTATTCCCTGGCGGACCTCACCTCCCTCCGGCCATGAATCATCCCCAGCAAAGAGTTGTCTATGGCTACAGCGAGCTCACCTACGTGTCCAGCGGCAGCGCTGCTCCGTACGTACAGCAACAGCCACCGCCACCGCCACCGCCGCTACCACCGAGCCGGTTCCGCATCCTGGTCAGGGTCTTCATCGCCGTGTGCACCTTGATCGGCGTCCTCGCGGTCTTCATCTGGCTCATCTACCGGCCCCGGACGATGCAGTTCGCCGTCGCCGCCGCGACGCTCGCGCAGTTCGAGCTGAACAACACCACTCCGACCTCCCCGGTGCTGACCTACAACCTCACCGCGAGCCTGGTCATCTCGAACCCCAACCGCCGCGTGTCCATCTACTACGACCAGCTGCGCGCGACGGGGTTCTACCAGGCGGAGGCCTTCGGCCGAACCGCCCTGCCCGTGTCGTTCCAGGGCACGAGGCACGTCGACACGGTGCCCGCCGTGCTCGCGGGCAGCACGCGCTTCGGGGAGTTCGGCGGAGACGCGGATAGCGGGGTGTTCCCCGTGGACCTGTGGGTGGACGGGCTCGTGCGGTACAAGTTCGGCGAGCTGACCACCACCACGGCGAGCACGCTGTCGGTTAAGTGCCCCCTCGCGCTGCAGCTGAACGTGACATCGGGTTGGGTCGACTGTACAGTGATCGACTTTTGAGCTCTGATCGCTCGTCGAGTTTGTACGAATGTTTGTTCAGTGTTTCAGATTTCGGAGATCGCTCGTCGACTTTTGAGCCCTGATTCACCGCCCTGCAGCTGTAGCTTTGCTGGAGAAACAGTGGCGAAGGCCTGCTGCCCAAGCAGGAGCAAAGAACGCGTAGTAGGCCTAATAACAAAAGGAATCAGCCCATCAGCATCGATTGAACCAGCCCACCAAAGGGAAATTTGGCTTAGTGGAACTTTCATACATGAACATCATACCTACTACGTACGTACGAAGTTTCCATGAAATTTGGCTAAAAAACGAAGTTTCCACGAAACTGTCTATTCAACACAAGAAAGCGTAAGCAACATGGAAAAGTTTGCCGCGCTTTCCATTGAGCCAGAGAGGAACGGTTCGCAAGGAAAAATAAGCGCGTGTAGAATTCTGAAAGCGAACGCGCTTCCGCGTCTCTCGCACTCTCCATTCATACCATTTGATATCTCTTGATCAATCAGTGGGTATAAATACCACTAGCGACTACGTGATCCTTCATCCATCAGTCGGTAATCGCCCTTACAAATCGATCACCGTACAACACACGCACACCTGGTTTTGTAGCAAAAGAAACATGGCGGCTGCCTACGAGAAGCCGCAGCAGCCGCAGGCATCGTACCCTCCGCCCCAGATGAACGCCGCCTACTACGGCCCGGCGATCCCTCCTCCGCAGCCGGGCTACTACGGCCCGCCACCGCCGGCTCGCCGCCGCAGCGGCGTCGGCTGCTTCTTCTGCTTCCTCTTCAAGGTCATCGCTGTGGCTATCATCTTGCTCGGCGCGACCAGCCTCGTGCTCTGGCTCATCTTCCGCCCTGACCTCCTCAAGGCGACGGCCGACTCCGCCACGCTCTCCCGCTTCGACCTCCGCAACGGCCCCGGCAGCAACGGCGGCGAACGCCTCGGGTACAACCTCACGGTCAACATCCGGCTGCGCAACCCGAACCGGTTCGGGATCGGCTACGACTTCGTCAACGCGCAGGCGTCCTACGACGGCGACCGGTTCGGGTTCGCCCAGCTGCCGCCGTTCTACCTGGAGAGCAAGAGCGACGAGACCGTCACGGCCACGTTCAACGGCGAGACGGTGGTGGACGACGACGACGACGTGCGGCGCACGTACGACAGGGAGACGAGGGAGGGGTTCTACTACGTGAAGGTGAGGCTGTACTCGGACCTCTCCTACAGGGTCAGGATCGTCAGACGGACCCGCTACAAGAGCAAGATCACCTGTACGCTGCGGCTGCCGGTGCCCGCGAGCGGCAACGCCGGCCCCGCGGCGATAACGAATCTGGGGACGAAGTGCGACGTGGATTTCTGATCCTCGCCTACCGTTGTCCTCATTTTACCAGCTAGAAGGAAGGCCAGCTGTGAGATTAAGCTATGCATATTGACTGTGTCAACGCTATGCTGGTAGTCTGTACACGTTTCGACTTTTTTGATTCGCTTGTGTATTCTTTTGTTCTTGATACGTGTATAAAGGAATAAACTTGTATTCTCACCTACTAGTCCATCAATCTGCCGTGCAAGTATCTCTAGATGTTACTTCAAAAAAGGCATCTCTAGATGTTTCAAATGGAGAGTGTCTCCAATCTTATATATACTTCATAGCCTACACTTTAATCTCGGCGATCCTAAAAATCTTCACAAAAAAAAACAATATGAGCGGCAAACTATAACCGTAATACAGTATCTAATATGGTATATATTACACAGTCATATCTCACTATGAAATATAAAAAATATCACTATGAAATAGTTTGACCCAAATACCCATGAAACATGTTTCTGAATTGATGTTGTAACAACAAAAATTTTAGAATGAAGGAACTATGAAACAGAAATAACCAAAAAATTGAATAAAAATTTGTGACAATAGTATTATATTTTTTTATATGTTTTCCCTGGAACGCAAAATTGCAGAGATCATTAGAATGAAAGGTATAAATACGAGTGGTTGACATTTTTAGAAGTAAAAAATATATATATATATAATATGGTAGCATGAAAATTCTAAAGAGTTTGTATAAATTATCCGGTTTCTTTAGCCGTGCTGGCGTGCCGCCGGCTTGTTTTGATGAAAGGTGTGCCATGGCTGGTCAAAGCAGGAGCGCTCGACGCGGAGTACAAAACAGTTAACTCCCGCCTGCCAATTCCTGCTTTGCCTGACTTTTCAACGCGCCAATTCATCTCCGTGTTCGTCACGATCCACTCAAAGTTACCGCTTGCCCGTGGTTTGTACCATCCTAAATATTCCAGGCACGACCGACGCACAAGAATCATCACATTCTATCCATTTCCCCCAAACTTGATACACACAGAGACACACACACCATACAGATTACTTGCCCATCAATCAACCATACAACTCCAGGAGGACGGCCATGGCGAGCCCCGAGCACAAGATCAATCACCTCGATCAGCCCTTCTACGGCCCGCCCATCCCTCCCACTCACTCCGCGCCCGCCGGCGTCGCACGCCCGGCCCGCCGCGACGCGTACGCGCTCTTCTGCCTGGCCTTCCGCGCGCTCACGCTCGTGCTCATCGCCCTCGGCATCGTCGCGCTGGTCCTCTGGCTCGTGTACCAGCCCACCAGACTCAAGGCGTACGTGGACTCCGCGTCGCTCGCCCGCTTCGACCTCGCCGGCAACGGCACGCGGCTTCAGTTCAACCTCACCGTGGGCGTGAGCATCCGCAACCCGAACCGGAAGCAGGCCGTGTTGTACAAGCGGCTGGAGGCCGTGGCGCTCTACGGCGGCGAGCAGTTCGGGTACGCGGACCTCCCGCGGATGCGGCAAGAGCACAAGAGCACGATGGGGATACGGCCGAGGTTCCAGGGGCAGGCGAGCGTTGATGGTGGCGTCGCGGACAGGTTCGGCAGGGAGAAGGAGGAAGGGTTCTTTAACATCAACTTCAGGCTGCACACCAGGGTGCGCCTGAAGGTGATCATCGTGGACAGCGTCGAGTACAGGCCGGAGGCAGACTGCTACATCCGGGTTCCCGACCCGACCAACGAGACGGCGGTGGCGCAGGGGTTTGCGCCGACGCAGTGCCACGTCGACGACTTCTCGTGACCGGAGAGATTCGAGCTGCAAGTTCCCAGGTGTTCGTGCGTGAGTTAATCCATTAGTTTAGCTCGTGCGTTGTACTAGTATTCGCTTGATTTTTCTTTTTGCCTTGAGGCTTTTACATGACCTGGTTTGGCATGCTGTACAGACCAACAGATTGCTGTCCTAACGAGAGTGAAATTTCCAGCGGTGCCTTCCCCCTCCACCGCTTATCCCTTGCAGTGTGCAGCATCTTCTCTCCCACGTGCAAACTAGGACTCACACGCAGGAATCACGAGTAGAATCAATAGCAAAACAGAGCGTGCCTTCACGATTGTATTTCCCTGCCTAACACATCTTCTGAACTCGAGAAATGGTTAAATTCAGAATGTCGTGTTTGTGAACCTTTCAACTGAATTTGTCTATGCTTTCTTAAGCTCGGATGGCTGGCGCACTCGATCTTTGACCTGTGGTCAACATGAATGTACCGTTCAACCGCAAGTCAACACGGCGAACAACAACTATTTTTTTGTGATAAAAGAGAGCTATATTTAAATTTAAGGAGTCTCAAACACACGTTCATGCCCAGTCTCTCACATTCTCTCTATCTATGACCAGTTCACTAATAACTTCTACTCTCTTTTCTCTTTCTACTAGTTCTTTAACACCTCGAGGTCGAGGGAAATGAAATATCCAGACCGCACATTCATTCTGTTGCAAATTTGGACAAAACTAATTAGTTCCCCAAAACTGATCATCTAGCATGTTTTCTAAGTTTCCTCTGAACATGTTACATATTTGGAAATAATGAAGCCAAGTAATGGTTAAAATGACTACAACTTCGAAAGAAAGACGCAATATACTAGCAATCTCCTTAAGAAAACTATCTGATAGAACGCTCTTCCAATAGTTTTTCATCTACTAGAAAATATTTTGCAGCTATTTTATATGATCATCTAGAATACAACTTGGCTCTATAAGTAGCACTAGCAACTCCAAGATCGCGAAAAAGTACTGAGCCTCAAGGTCAAAATAATATATCCAATACAACCTGAAGATTACAATGACAATAACTTCGACCCACACAATATACAACGATAGATTTACTGTAGCAGCGATATGACCTTTATCATTTGACCATAACAACGATATGAAAAGCTAGCGGTAGGATGAGCCTCAAAGTTCATATCGTTGTTACATTAGATTTACTGTAGCATGAAGCTTCTCCAAGCCAAACAAGTTGGTAGGTGCCGCTTATTCCCGCTCATTGCATTGTACGCTAGAGTGACATATGTTGTGCTAAAACAACGTGTGTTATTTTGGGTACAGTTCTCCCAAATAAACCTTAAATAAGTACTTAGCGTGATGGTCTAGAGTAAACTTCCCTATCATAGGTGAAGATTCACTTCATTTTCTTATATCTTGTACACTAGTTAAGTTTTTTTTTTCTGAGGGAAGCCACCTGGCGCTCTTTATTGCATTTGGAAGACAATTATATCGTTTACGAGTGGCTGATGAATGAGGCTACGGGGTTCATCGACCCAAATACAAGATTGTTTTGAAGAAAAAGAAGCTCTAGCTAATTCATGAGCCACCCTATTTGATTCTCTATTACAATGTTCGATTGAAATAGAACTAAAACTAAGCCAGGTAACCAAGCACTCATCATATATAGCTGCTGCTGCCGTAGCTGAAAAGGCACCATCTTTCATCGTTTCCACAACTGCCATGCAATCCGACTGAACCACCAGATGGTTACTCCCAATCTGGTTTGCTAGTTCGAGTCCTTCCTTCAAAGCTAAAGCCTCAGCCGTTGGCGCATCGATCACATGTGCCAGAAATTTGTGACAGGCAGCAACAAACGAGCCCGTCGAGTCTCTCAATATGGCGCCTGTACTTCCTGTTCCTGAAATCGGATCAAAGCTAGCGTCAATATTCAACATGAGTTTACCTTCAGGAGGCTTTTTCCATCCTTCACGTCTTTGTATTTTCTTCTTCCGGGCCATCATATAGTTAGTAGTGAGAGAGGCGATTGTTATTGCTGATCGTGCAGCAGGTTGGATCACTTCGCCATGGACAAATTGCCGCCTCTCCCACCAGGTGTACCATCCCCCGGTCAGAATCAGCTCAGCGAATCCCACGTTGTTCATCGATGGAACTAAGTCACCATTCTGGATTATCTCCTGCATCAAAACTGATCCAGATCGATCCATTCCAAGTAGTTTCTCAATATTACTCCATACACCCAGCTTGAATCCAAATTTCTTTTGCTCTTCTACAAGTAAACATAATATGCTTAATATCCTCACACCCTTCCGAGCAAACTGGGCAACCACTTTGATTCCCAACATGTCTATTTGCCATGATACCTCGGCAAGGGATAACTCCGTGTAAAATTCTCCAACCAAATATTTTAATTTTGCTGGGTACATCAAGTTTCCACAGTTTCGACCATACCTCAATTTCTCCAGTAACCACCAGGATAGTTTCCTTGTATGCTACCACCATATTTATGCTCCCACCGACAGTGATAGGCTGATTTTATCGTAAACAAGCCATTCCGGTTGTAATGCCATGCCACAAGATCCTCTCTTCCATTGGTAATAGGAATTTGAAGGATACGGTGAGCATCAACGAGGCCGTAACGGATCATTAACAAGTGCTTCATCCCATTGCCCTGTCACTCGGGTTGATCAATTCATCCACTGTGCGAATCAAGTTTTGTCCTCTAGGTGTCATGATTTTCAGATTATGGCTAGTTGGGATCCAGTGGTCCTCCCATATATTTATCCGAGTGCCATCCCCTACTCGCCAAATATAGCCCCTCTTAAAACAATCTAATCCGGCCAGGACACTTTGCCATGTATAGGAACTGCCCTTTTTTGGTTTTGCTTGCAAAAGTTTACCATCCGGGTAGTATTTGGCACGCAAAACTTGAGCACACAAAGATTCTGTGTCAACCATCAAGCGCCATGCTTGCTTAGCTAGCATTGCAATATTAAAACTATTCAAATCCCCGAAGCCCATTCCACCTTTACTTTTTGGTATGCACATTTTCCACCAAGCTTTCCAATGCATTTTCCTTTGGTCCTCCTCGTCTCCCCACCAAAAGTTTGAAATCACATCAGAAATACCCTTACAAATCTTCTTTGGCATCTGAAAAACCATCATGGCAAACACAGGGACAGCCTGTGCTATACTCTTAATCGAACCTCTTTTCCACCCATACTTAGTAACTTCTCTTTCCACCCTTTAGTCTTTGACATAACTCTGTCGATAAGATGTTGAAAACAGTCGCTTCTATCAGTCCCAACCATAGCAGGTAAACCAAGATATTTATCATTGAGTGATTCGGTCATAATGTTGAGAGCTGCACATACTTCTCCCTTCACATCAGCATGTGTATTCTCACTAAAATAGATACTGCATTTTCCTTCACTTATTTTTTGCCCCGAGTTGGAACAGTACCTATCCAAAATTTCTTTCAAATTATCTGCGTTCCTTTTGTCAGCATGCATCGGAATCAAGGAATCGTCAGCAAATAAAAGGTGGGAAACAGTTGGGGCAGCACGACAGACTTTTACCCCTTCGATCTCTCCTCTGTCTTCAGCACCTCTAATCATACTTGATAAACCTTCTGCTACCATTAAGAACAAATATGGGGACAACGGATCCCCCTGTCTCAGCCCTCTAGTAGGACTAAAACAATCAGTTTCTATAGAGTTGAAACGAACATTGTAAGTAATCGAAGAAACACATGCCATAATCATGTCCACCCAGCCAACCACAAAACCCATTTTTAGCATAATATTTTTCAGAAAGCTCCATTCAACTCTATCATATGCCTTGTGCATATCTAATTTAACTGCACACAAGCCTCGTTTCCCTTTTTTCCTTTTGATTTTGTGTAAACTCTCATAAGCCAAAAGAATATTGTCGATAATGAGTCTACCCGGTACAAAAGCACTCGATGATGACTGATAATGTCGGGAGGAAAACTTTCAACCTGTTTGCTAATACCTTTGAGATTACCTTGTAAACAACATTACATAAGCTAATAGGGCGAAACCGTGATACCGGTGAAGGATTTTTACCTTTGGAATCATCACTATCGTCGTGTTGTTCCATCCAGCTGGGATCGTCTTTGCGTTTATAGCATCCAAGACCTCCCTTATCAGATCATCACCGATCAATTCCCGGAAAGTCTTGTAAAAAACTGCATGCATGCCATCGGGTCCCGGCGCCTTCATATCGCCGATACTAAATAGTGCTTTCCTCACCTCCTCCTGTGTAAAGGTTGCAAGTAAGCTTTCATTCATCTCGGGAGTAACCTTTCTACGAACATCAATTAGCACTGCCGGTTCCGGCTCATTCACTTCTGAAGTAAAGAGATTCTCAAAATAACTCTTGACTAGAGCACACATCTCAGCCCTATCTTCTTGCATTACACCGTTTTCATCAACAAGGCCCTTTATCGTGTTTTTCCTTCTCTGTTTGTTGCAAACCTCCGAAAGAAGCCAGTATTTCTATCTCCGTATTTAAGCCAATTTGCTCGGGCTCGCTGCAGCCAATGAATTTCCTCCTGCTCTAGCAGTAGCTCAATGCGAATCAATAGTTCCTTCTGCGATGCCATGTTTGCGTCCGTCATCGGCCCCCTACGCAATCTTTCCAAATCTTTTTTCATATCCTTCATGCGATGAGTCGGACCTTTCAGCACATTCTTATCCCATACTCTCAACTCATCATGCACATCTTGCACTTTCTGCATGAGGGTGGGTCCCTCCCCACGCGCTGCTGCTCGCGCCCAAGCGGCTTTAACCATCTCATGCACTCGTGTCCTCATGTAACCACCGCGCTTCAAAACATTTGCGCCGACTTTCACCCGTGGTATGTGTGCTAGTAAGGTAATCCGTGTCCACCAAAATAGGCCTATGATCAGACTTGACCATCTCACAGTTTATTAGTCTCGCATTTGGGAGGAGGGTTGACCACTCACCGGAGGCGTACCGCGGTCGAGCCTCTCCCTAATCTTTCCTCGTTGCCAAGTGAACATATCTCCCATAAATCCTAGGTCAACCAAATTGCAATCGGACGAGTGCATCATGAAAAGATTGTAACTGTCGTTGTGTCCTCGGTCGACCTCCTTCCTTCTCATGACTATAAAGAATCTCATTAAAGTCCCCCATGACTAGCCATGGAGTATTAGGCAGGCCACGAAGAGATCTTAATGCATCCCAGGTCACACTTTTCCGACTCCACTCGGCTCCCCATACAGGCTCGTAAAGCGCCAGCTACATCCATCGCTTATCACCACATCGATGAAATTTTTTGACACCCCATGTTCAAGAACATTGATGTCATCTCTCCACATCATTAACAGATCCCCACTTCGGCCATCACTTCATAAATGGTCATGCGGTCGAAGCCCATTCTCCTCCTTACTTTCTCTGCCTTAGCTCTATCCAGATGAGTCTCGGACGTGAAAAAGAACATCCGGTTTTGTTTGCTTCCGGACCTCCGAAGCGCACGAACTGCACGAGGGCTAGCCATCCGCCGGCAGTTCCAGTGCTAAGAGTTTCATTGCTCCCGGCGATCCTCCTCAAAGGAGGTCGCCGATTGAATTAGATTCGTTGTCGGTTTACTCTCCAAGGTATCCATCCTCGGGCTTTTCTTCTCTTGTAGCTTCGGGGGCTAGTGTCTCCCTTCTCAAATTGATTCACCTTAATTGCCACTCGCCCAATATTTTCCTTTGCATCGGTCGCTACTTGGACAAGTAGCTTAGGGCTACCATCTCGTATCTACCTTACCCTCTCGATCTCACCATTCTCTTGCGAGGAATAATGAGGGTTCTCATTGGATCTTCCGTATCCTCAAGGTCGTCCTCTCGCCTCGGACATAACGAAATTTTGCATATCAACACCACGGCCTCTTCCTCTACCTCGTCCCCTAGTACCTCCTCTCAAACCCCCTCCTGTACTTGGCGCACGCCCATCAGGCCTGTTGAAAGGCCCTCCGGTGGAATTTGAAACAAAGTCCACCAACAGCCGGTCTCCCCATTCACAGCTCTTTCTCATTATGGACACCATCACCACACTCATTCATCTCGTGCCCAATGCAGCCGCAAAAGAAACAAAAAGCTGGAAGCTTCTCGTATAGGATCGGGTATTTCTTTTGCTCCTTTATTGTAATGGGAACAAAACGAACCAATGGCTTAGCGACATCAATGAATACTCGGGCACGTAAGTACTTCAAAGGATTAATTTTCCCTTCATTTACAATAACTGTTAATGGGGGACCTCCAACCTTCTTTGCAACTTTCTCAGCCTAATTCTTTTTCTTCATTAATCCCTCCGGAACTCCTTGTATCCTAGCCCATACAGGTAATTTATCCAGCTTGTATTCATACACGTTCGAGAGTCCATCATATTCCCGGAGTATCACAACACAGCCCCGAAAAATCCAAGGACCTCCATCCATGACCCGGTTCCAGTCTCCTAAGCATTGAAACTGCACCAGGAATAAATTTGATCCCATCACCTTGAATGTGATCTCCTTTGCAGACGACCACGCAATACGCATCTGTTTCAAGAGGGCAGCATGGCTGAAGGATTTTGTGGTATGGACCTTAAACAGAGCCATCCAGCGATTTTCCTTGATCAGATCCTCAAGTTCTTCCGAGAAATCCAGATCGATTTCCTCCTCTCCGTGCAACTTCAAGTTTTCTAGGCGATCTTCAATGCTAGGTTCCGAACGGAACCCATGGTCACCATTGTCTCCTGCCGCCGTAGCGGGCTCTCTCGCCGACGAACACTCCGGAGATGTCGCCATGAAAGATCTCTACCGCTCAACACGGGAGAGGAGTAGTCTATCCCGCTCTAGGGCGACAGAAAACCTATGTAGAAACTACTGAATTTGGTGGATTGGTTTGACTCTGCCGGGTGCCGCCGGAGGAAGTTTTGGAACCCTAGGTCGTAACCCTAGGGGAATATAAACTTGTACACTAGTTAAGTTTATTAAATTATTCTAACACATTGTCTTAAATTATAGAAAAAAATCAATGTATTTAGAAACTATAGTTTGAAGATATTCACCCGAGTTGGGGGCACATGCACCTAAGAATGATATGTATACCCGTCATTGAAACGGTAATGTTTGTGAAATTTTCAACAGAAATTATGTTTGCTCTTTTACATCCCATTGCTTGTGTTATCAATCTTAGTTGGTTGTCAGTATCGATCATCGATTGACAACACTTAAACAAAAATTAGAGCATACAAATGATTACTAAGTTTGTCCAAAATAATATTTGTCCCGTTTCCTCAAAACATTTGCAAGTTTGGATAATAATTTGAAAAGAGGCACTCATTTCGCTTTTGTCATGGTATTTTCATTTGAACCGACCACAAGTAAGGTTTAATATATTACCAAAAATCTTCAAATAAACGTGAGCACCAAACATTGAATGAAAGATCACAATATATAGCTATAGGTAGGGTGGAGATTGAGCTAGCTCAACATAGCTTAGCACAACTCGTGTTGTCTTGGCTAGGCTCGTTATACAGGCAATCTAACAAGTGGGTTTGGTTCAACTAGATAATAAACTCGAGCTTCCTCGTTAGGCTTACGAGCAAGGAATACATAACAATTCAGATATTATATTCTCCCAATCTAAATTATTTTATTAGAGAATAGCTAAGATATATAATTTATGCTTGATAAAAAATCTCAAATGTAATTTAATTTAAAATATGTTCCATAACAATAAGTATTAACTCAATATCTAAAATTATGTCACTAACGTTACTTCTTCTTAGTGTTTGACCCACAAGTCACATCGGCTCGGCCCTCTAATTTGACGAGCTAAAATGTAAGCTCAGCTCGGCTCGTTAAGAACGTGAGCGGATTGAGTCGAGCTGAGACATGAGCTTCGAGCTTTTCGTCTAGCTCTACATGTTTGCTAGGCTAGTTTCGTTTTTTTTTATGAAATTAAGACACATAGACACTCATGTATATGCACAAGTATTCAACCTTATGTACACACATGTATACGTTATCCTTGTCAGCACCTTTAAAAGACTAAGTCGGCTTCATTTTGAGATTCACGAAGTCAGCACAAGTGTTTTGCTGTCAACGGGGATGTCGTCTCGTACTAAAGAATAGTTAGTCATAAATGTAACACTCATGTCAAATAGTAAGTCATTAGAACCCTCTTAGATTGATTATACCACAAGAAACTTAACCATCCTAAGTAGGCTCAGTTTACACACAAGTACGGTATTGCATAGAATGCTCTGTCAGAATTCACTTATCTGCAATTATACATGATCCTGTATAAACACTGTTTCGTTCTAGATTAATAAATACTAGCAGAAAACTGTTACAGATCAAGAATTGGCTCAACCAAGAACGCGAAAGAAGTACCGAGGCTCAAGGCTTAACTTGCACCGCGATGGAAGCCAAGTCGAGAGCCCGATCCCGGGCGTCCCGCCTGTCCGGCGACCCCGGCGGCGAGCAGCACGCCGGCGTCGTGATCGGTGTCGTGCCCTTCTCTGTTCCCTCGTCGATCGTGGACAGGCTCCTGGTCGTGGCCCGGAACATCTTCTTCCACCTCGCGAGCTCGCTCTCGCCCGGCTCCTGATCGTCTCCCGGCGCCGCATCGCGGGGCAACTGCTCCAAGGACTCCTGCCGCCGTGTCCTCCCCATGGACGACGGCCTCGCTGATTGGCGCCGCCTGTCGTCGTGGAAGCAGACGTCGAACAGGACGAAGCCGCCGCGGGATGACGCCACGCCGTCACGGCGTCGACACCAGAACCGAATAACAAGGGCGGCGACGAGGAGGATGGACAGGACGGCGAGAGCGGCCGTGAACGCGACGGCGAGCGCCATGCCCGTGTCCGCCGCCATCTCCTCCCCTGTTTTGGCGGCGTCACTTCTTTGTGAGCCGCGATACTGTTTTCAAGAACGCGGAAGCCGTGGAACGCGAGAAATGTCCGTGGAGACTAGTTCTCGGAGCGAGTCTTCGCCGGTCTTCCCACTCCAAAGCTGCAAGCGACCCGCGAAAACGCCAGGTTTTATCTCCATCTCAGCGTACAGAATTGTGATGGTGACCTTCCGTGCATCTTTCATCTGAAGTGTTGAACGCACATCTGGCCATCTGGGTCGTTCATCTCATATACTGGCCACGGCATAGCTTGTGCTAGCGATTTCCTCGGTAAGTAGTTGGTTGATTGAGACCTGTGGGCTGGCGTTTCCCGGATAGGCCGATCCCATCCCTCATCCTTCGGTTTGCAGAGCAGGCTTCTGCTCCTACTTCTCCACGGAGCACCCTGTTGCCATCAAACAACGCCGTGGGCCATTTCAGGTTATTATTACAAAATGAACCTACAAATCCGAGAATCCCAGGAGGGTTAATAGTAGCACAGCTTTCCGATAACCATCTAGAGCTTTGTAATTATTTTTTTTGTGAGCAGTGTATTGGCATTCGCTGATTTGCATTGCTTACGCAAGTGCAACTGTGCTTGTACCAAAAAGTCTTCGAGGCAAGCCCATACAACACTTTCAGCGAAAAAATCTGGCCTGCTCAAAATTTCTTCAAAGTGGGCTGCTCGCAAAAGAAAGTCCTATGGCCCAACGAAGTGAAACGATCTGGGCCGCATCCTCCACAGAAGGGAAATTTAATTGCTAAAATAAAGCTGAACATCATCCTTTCAAAAACAAATCTGAATATTCTCTCACGAAGAAAAACAGAAATTATAATAATAAAAAAATCCACTCCTAATCCTAAGGCAGATCAGGCACGAATAAAAAAGTGTTTGACAATAGCATTGTACTACAACTTGATTTCTCGTGCAAGTATTTCACGAGCTGTCCAAAGCCTGCAGGAATAACACAAATTCCACGTTCCAAAAGCAGTTTTTTTTCTTCTTGAGAAACCAAGAGCAGATTTTTTGAGAGAAAAGAAAACCAGGTTAGATTACTGGCAATATTGTTGGGCTGTTGGCGTTCCCTCCATCAGGATTTGAGTTCCATAACTTGCCAAGGAAATTTCAGATTCATTATTGCTACAACTTACATTTATGACGTCGGAACGTGACAGATCGTCTACGAACTGAGCAGTTTCAGTACTACTAGCTCGTTAACAGAGGCGGTCGATAATTACTGCAGCCTTAATTATGGTTTACCGTTTGACTCGCCTATGGATTGGACCCCGATTAGCGATTAGTAGTAGGAGTACTCCATCAAGGGCCTGTACCTGAAGATTCCCACAGAACCACTTGTACTGAACCAGCCCACGCAAGTACAGATGCACACAACTTGAATGCCATCACGTTGGAGCGCACTGCCAAGAGGTGATGAGTCCGGGAGCCAGGCCGGAGCACTGTACAGTATAGTAGCTAGAGCGCTAGGCACCCACACTTGTCACTTCAAAATTAAACCACGGCGGCCAGCTTGAAGAGATCAATCCCATACCCCATGGATTAATCAGGAGGTGCAAGCAGGAGTAATCAAATCGGTGTAGATCGCGTTTAAAAATCGTGTGTGGCAGCGCGGAGTAATTGGAACTCTCTGCGCTGGCCCGGCAGCGCATTGGGATCGATTAGACGGGTCTTAAAACCTGAGGAGCGCAGCGCCGGATTCGCATGCATGGGCTTGAACCCGCCGTGCTCCCCGGCCGCCAAGAGCATCGAGCTCCGCAACCGACAGCTCCATAAATTAACCACTTCGCACCGCTCCCCTCCCTGGCTCGAGATCGAGTGGCCGGCCGGCCAGCCCCCGCAGCAGATCAACCGGTCGATTTGGTGCCGTACGACGCACTGGCAAATGGAGGCTTCTATTCTATTCTCCTTCTGTGAACCTTCCCAAGTCCGTCGCGTCTGACCGGAGGAGAAAGAGAGCATTGGGAAGATCCTCTTTGACTTCTCTGAAATGGCGCGCGGCTGGTTAAACTAGCGGTATAGGACTAGTAATCCATGCCTGCATAGCTGTTGTCTTGACATGATTATGATAGTCCTGCACTTGGCTTAAAAATAACTGGCATCAGTAGCTGGCAAATTCTTCTGGATCTGGGAATGATTAGCGATTCTCTTCAGCCGCAGCTCAGCGCATGTGGCCATGATTAGAATATTGATACGCGCGTGTATTGCACTGACCGTTTGGCTAGTCAAGCTTCATGATGGAAACTGCACAGTGAAAGCGCTGGAGAGAGTGTGAATAGCCCTAGACGGATTGCATCCACCGCAGCGCCGGTGAAATCTACACCACCGTACCCGAGATGAGATCCCTCCGTGTTCTGCGCGCGCCATGGAAAGGAGGGGAAAAGTGACCTCACTGTCTGTGTGAGCAGATGCAGCACGCATATACCAGCACTCTTCAGGCAAGCCTAGGCCGGGCAGCGAGGCAGCGCACTCCGCAGAAGCTAGTGTGTGCAGTTCGAAGGCACATAAGTTTCCTCGAAGCGCACACGCGTGAGACGTGCACCTCATCAATGTCGTAGATCGTGCTGCGGATTTGCTCCTTTCGCTCATTTACATGCATATGCAGATGCAGGCATAACCTGCGATGATCGATCCATGTATGGAACTGGCTTTTACGTTTGACATCTGTACTGTACTTCATGGCGCGTGACCACTGTTCCAGCTTTCTCTGAAGAATGAAGATACGCTCGCGAGGAGGGGGAAAGCGAAAGCGGCCGAGGCGGAGGCGGAAAGCTACAGAAAATGAAAACAGGGCAAGTACTACCGGATTGGTAATAGTTCAGCGGCTGCACGACGCCGTGGCTGCAGCATCGGCCTGTGGTTGCGTTGCTGCAGGCTGCGAATCAAAAGCGTGGATCTTCATCGGACCGGAAATACTGCTGTATTAACAGTGCAGTATCCACCGGAGGATTTTCGGCGCAGTATTCGTCCTCCGTCCATTGCAGTATTTTTTGTGTACGAAACCTGAACTTGTACGTCCCAGTATAGTTTGGTTTTCTCAGGTCACGTAGATAGTAAAGACAGCGAAATGCCGGTACATGGTGCCCTTATCATCCATCAACTAGTAGACTGGTTTTAGAGTCATTTTTTCAACTTAGCACAGGTAACTACTCCTAGGAGCAGAGCAAGTAGCAATCCCCTTCAATCAACAGAAAATATGGAAGCTGGCCCAGCTTGTCCTCACGTGCACAGTCCGTCAACTCCAACAACAGAATTCCGCATCGTATTTACCCTCAATCAGCCATGAAATTGTTTCGCTCCCCAACCGTCCTGTTTCCCACACCCTCCTGCCCGAACTTTACTGCGTAAACGTAAACCTCTCCCCGTCTGGTCACACCAGCCATATAGTATGCAACAACCCTTGGTCTGACACGATCCACTCTGGACATGCACACATCACGATCACATACACACATAAAGACACAATAGTACATGGATGGCCATGTAGTAGATGTAACTGTAGCTTCCCTCGCCCCGCCTTTTTACACTGTCCGAGCCTGTTTTACCAGCGTGCGACCTCGCAACTGTAATTATCCCCTTCACATGCTCGCTGCTCGTCTCTATCCTGGGCTCGCCTCACTGTTCACGTTGCGCTCTTTACTGCCCCCGGTTCAGCCATCGTTTTCCCACGCTGTCACATGGCGCTCTCCATTAATATATAGCCCCAGCAGCCGCTCCAAGCTCCGAGAACGCAACCACACTCTCACTCGCTACCTCGAGCTCGTAGCATCGTCTCCGTTCGGGTAGCTCGCTTAGCTTCTCTCTGTGTGCGTGCGAGTGGGAGCACCGAGCACGTTCAGTGTGCGTGCGAACACGCTTGCAAGTTGCAACCGGCGAGCATGTCGGCTGTCAGGTCGTCGAGGCGCGGCGGCAGCTTCTCGCTGCGGCATCCGCCGGTGGTGGACATCGGCTGCAACTGCCGGCGGCCGAAGCTGTTCTCCATGTTCTCGTCGTCGTCGTCGTCGCTGTTCCGCGGCGGGAGCAAGCCCAAGTCCCCGAACGCGTCGTCCACGCAGTCCTCCACCACGACGGCGTTCACGGCCACCACCGCGGGCGGGCGCAGCGCCACCACGGCCACGTCCACCGACTACTCGTGGGGCCCCGCGTCCTTCGTGGCCACCAACAACTCGCTCTACGACGACGACGCGGTGGTGGCCGCGCCGGCGCTGCATCACCCGGAGCGCGGCGTGGAGCTGCCTGATGAGGCCAGGCGGCGGCGGAGGCAGCAGCGCCGGCGGCGCCGGCGCGCGGCGCGCCACGTGGAGCAGCAGCAGGAGGAGGCGGAGGAGTACGACGGGCGCGTGGCGCGGGAGAGCGTGCCGGTGGCGGTGGAGTCGGCGGAGCCGTACGAGGACTTCCGCGAGTCGATGGTGCAGATGGTGGTGGAGAAGGAGATCTACGCGTGGGACGACCTCAACGACCTGCTCCACCAGTTCCTCTCCCTCAACTCGCCGCGCCACCACCCGCTCATCCTCCACGCCTTCGCCGACCTCTGGAACCGCAACGGCGTCTTCTCCCCGCCCTCACCCTGCCAGTTCTACTAGCCGCTGCTTCCCTCATCACGTCATACCACCTGGTTACTGCTGCTACTACTGTATTAACCACTAGCTAGTCGTTGCCTTTCTACTATTACCATCATACAGTACTTAGTGTTGTTCTGCCATTAACGGGGCACGCGCAGCTCGTCCGTGACTGACTGGGAGGCTTGCTATTATCGGAGTCGGAGGTCCCGGCGGCGAGCTGCATCCTGCATTGCTTGCGTGGTACGCGAAGGTCTTTGAGCTTCAAATTAGCACAGGAGGCCGGCAATGCATGATTTAAGTCCTGCTGTTTGTTGTTGTGAGCTAGTACTACTACTTGTTCTAATATCGTGTAATGTCCTCTCGTGTAATGTACTAATGATTAATTATGTACTGATGATTATTAAAGAACTAAGTACGCGCTAATTATGCATGGCTGTGGTGATCTTTCCGTGTGAAAAAGACAAGCAGTGGCGCTCTTGTACTGGTCCGCTTTTGTTGCTATTCGTTTGCTCACACCGTCCTGTGCACGGCTCCATCCATCCGTGTGTAGTAGCATCATGCGGCGTTCTTGTGAGGTCTGGTACCGTGTGTGGTACGGTGCCCCCGCATTTTCCGTTTCGTTTCGTGTCCAACAAAGTCGTGTGTTAGCGTTACGTGACGCTGTTGGCGGACGCTCCGCTGTGGTCTGCGGAGTGGTCTGGCGTGCAGCAGGCTGCGACGTGCTGCCCCTTTCACTGTGGGGTTCTGTTCATTGGCTTGATATGCTCTGTTGCAGCGTTACCGCAGCCCGGCGCTCTCTGCCTCTGCCGCTGCGTCGTGTGGTCCGTCGTGCTACGTGGGGCGGGCGACGAACTCAGGACCAGCTGTACTCGCGCTCGATCTGGCGCCGGATGACCGCGACGGATCTGCGATTCCACACCATCGTCGTTCAACCCATTCAACGGCTGGATCCGGCGACAGTGCCGGCACTGTGCGGGCTTCATCGCGTCTCGGCAGGCTTCCCGCCTTCGCAGGCCCCGCCCAATGGTCACGAAACGAACAGTGACCTGCATGTTAATCGGCGTCAATTTTTACTGGTCCTGCGGTTAAACCAACTAACGTTCGTACGCGAGGGGAAGAGGTGCTGTCAGCATCGTCCTGTATTTCTGTGGCGTCTTCGTTAAGACTCCACTGTTGCGTTCTAGTGGCAGCAGAGGGAGCCATCGATGGTTCGGTGGAGCCAGATTAAAACTCGGGTCGCCCTTGCTCTGATCTGATTTATGGTGCCACAGTAAACCTTCAAGTTGCACTGACGGCCATGCATGCACGGATTATGGCGCCAAACGCTCTCATGCAAGCTTGAAATTTAAGGAAGCAGGGCAATCGATTCCTTATTGAAACTGTGGAACCTTAAAACCTTGGCAGTGGTAGCAATAGCGCTTGATTTACTCGCTCGTTACGTCCCAGCTGCCTGTACGAATTTGTATGCACCGACGACATTACTTCTTCAGGCTGAGCACGAATTACTTGTGGGCACGAATTATTTTTGTAATTTTACTAATAATTAACAGATATATATTTTTTTATAAAATATAATTTAGATATATGAATCACAACTTTATTGTAAGAATAATATTGAACACATTATTAACATCGAAGATTAATTATATTACTGATTTTCATTTATATTATCTTGAAAATAAAAATTAATCATGACAAATCTATCACTTTGACGATAATACCCTTAACATGGTAAAATACTTACAAGTAGTTATGTATTTCTGATCTCAAATTTCTATCGTTGGATCAAACTAGTTACAAGTATTTTTTCAAAACTACTTGCAAGTATTGTGGATCCAAAAACTCCTCCTTGATTTACTCGCTCGTTACGTCCCAGCTGCCTGTACGAATTTGTATGCACCGACGACATTACTTCTTCAGGCTGAGCACGAATTACTTGTGGGCAGGTACATTCGGACTCGGCGCGGGGGTTACAGTACTGTCCTGGCAGTTGAACCAATGCACCGGTACAGCACTTGAATCCTCCGAGGATACTATGTCCGTCTTCGTGCCTGCATAGTATAATCGTACTTCGTAACGGCCGAAAAAGGGGTACCGTAATCCATTATCTTTCGATCCCGTGCAACATGGTAAAACCATGGCGGGGCGGTGAAAGTGACCAACACCTTCCTAGCCCGATGCAGCCCACGGCTCCGTGCGATGGCTAGCCCTCTACCCCGGCCGAACGGTGCAGGCGGCGCGCAGCGATCACCAGCGCACCCAGGCCGCGGCAAATGAATGCCGCGTTGTCCACATTAGCGGAGCTAAGCTTGGACCTGCCTGCTTTGGGGCAGGTGTAGTGGGGGCTGTCTCAGGAGTTCGTGAACCCTGCCACGGTCAGTGACCGCAGCGGCTGCTAGCTCTAGCTGCCATATCGGCAAGCGTATCTCGCCGTGTTTGTTTGCGCGCACACCCGGAGCCCGGAAACCCACCCCGTTTTGTCCGGCCGCGATCGCGACACACGGGTGACAGGCCGCGCCCACACGAGGACCGCCTCGGCCGCGAGCGGGGAGGGCCAAGGCGACACGTCCATTAATGCTGCCAGGCTTAAACGGGGTCACGGGCCAGCGCCGTATCATTCCCCTTCGGCCGGCCACTAGTAGTACATGCAAACTCGCATAGCGGCCAATGCCCAAGCGAGCGGCGGGCGGCGAGATGCATGCCGTTGGCGGCCGCCCGCCGGGGTCGAGTAGCGATAGGGGTAGCCCACATCAAAGGCTGGGGGCGGCTTTGGATTTGCTTACATTAAATGACAGGTCACGATACTAATCCCGATCTAGCCCATCCTGTGGAGTAGTGCCGCCGAGCCTCGCACCGCACGCGTCCAAAACGCCGTGATTTGGGAGCGCTGCCTTCTCGTGACCTTGGAGCTTGCGAATGATGCGTTTGTTCCCCTTGTTTGCAAGCGGTGCCGTTGCGAGTGCCAAAGGAATAAATAGTTCTGACTGGCATAGAGCAGCCTACCAACCTTAGCTTTCTGGACAAAGTCAACGCAGCAAAAGGTTGTGTTTTCATTTGTTTCGGCAAGGAAACAAAATGCTGGAGCTATTGGATCCTGCATGGCAAATTTGGAAGCCCATAGAGTGCAGCCCAACTAAAACACTGTTGTACCTGGGCCTAAGTGGTTACTATACGTAGTTGAATTCTAGCCCATTCTAGCCATTCAGGGCTCACCATATGGAACGCGAACTTATATGTTCATTACTCATCAGTGAGAGGCAACAAAGAGAGAGAAAGACAGATCATGTGGTATGAAACTTTCAAAGGAATTTAATTATGAGGTTGGAACTCATGCTAAAATCCCTACAAAATATGCAGGAAATTTTTCAATCCTCCAAAATTCTATGAAACAATCCATCAAGCCAAAGGGTACACATGAGATTATTTCCTATAGGTTCAATTCCACTATTTATTCCTCCATAATTCCTTTGTTACAAAGGAGGCCTCAGTATGGCTCTCACAAACCGCAAAACAAAGTATACCAGTAAGAAGAAGGGAAATGAAATGACAAGACATGTTTAAAACATGGACAAATTTCTTATTTGGCATCGGAAATACACCACTCTTTTAATCATCATCTAATATATTCAACTCCTTTATTTACAACTAGGTTGAAATTTGAATTATTTATTTACCACTCAAGTCATTTTGGTTCGTAAAAAGGTTTACTCTCATCACTACAATGTTCATACAACTACAACAAAATACATCCGTCTTATAGTACATTATATAAAAAGTTATCATTTGGGGATGGAAATTACAGGTAATTTTTATTTTCCCTCAAATATACCTCTAATTTTCATTCAAAGAATTTGAAACCTTCCTTTTACATAAAGTACACAATGAAACAAACCGATTTTTTGATACTATAGTATGAATATTGTAGCGATAAGCACCAAATATTCTATCAACCGAAGTCACTGGAGTGACGGGAGCAAAATCTTGCGAAAGATTATTGATAATAGATGTGTCTTCCTCAAACGAACACACAATATGTGTTAATGCCAGGTTATCAATTTCCAAGGTTAAGTTGTTGTAGCCTTATGTCATTGCTAATAACAAGAAGTCATCTTACATCGCCATTGCTTCTACTGTTAGCACATCACTTACGTGCTCTAGCCATCCGACACGAGTACATATTCACCTTGTTGCGCTTAAGCTTCGATCAAACACACAATCTATTTTATCTTTATCCTACATGTATAAGGAGGTTTCCATTTGCCTGATATGGTCGTTTGGCATGAGGATTCCTACGATCAAGGGTGGATGCGGGGGATGCACGCGGGTGCATTGCCCCCCCCCTCCTCCTGGTAAATTCATGTCTTCGCCCCTTAGCACAATATTGCTTTCCTTTTTCTAGCTCACGTGCTTCCATGGCTTACATGGCACTGGCGGTGCTTCCGTGACAGGCAACAAATGAATAAGGCACAGTTGCGGGTGCTCTGCCTATAAGTTGGGTAGGAGCCAAAATTCTTGAAAAAACCTAACTCCCCTCGGTAACCTAGGGAAGCTAATTCGGTGGAACAAAAAAATGAGGAAGCTGCCTTGGCTAGACATAAAACAAATACGGAAATATTCCCTTATAAAAAAATGCATGATGAAAATATTCGTTGTTAGAGTTTATTTAGTCCTGCCCTTGGCCAGGAAACAATTCCAAACGTCAGTTTTGATTCTGAGGTCAGATATTTCTGTCTAGACCCTCAACGAGAACTTAATTTAATCAGCTAAACCTAAGCAAAGCTACCTAGCATTATTATCGTTACAACTATTGCAAGAAGACTCACTTCGCCTGATATGCTTTGGCCGACATAAAGGCAACAGTAAAGGTTGAGATGGCGGTCCGCTGTTCCGCATAAATAGCTCGTCGGAGGTCACTATGCGTGCAAGTGTGTGTAAAGTACACGAGCACCACTGTTTGTGGTGACATGCATATTTACCCAATGGTACCACAGTGCTGCTCTTACATCGTAATCATTGACATCTCAGCTGGTAGGCAGGCACTCTCCGGTGGGTCTACGTGCACCACGTAACACACCAGACCAGCACCAGTACCGGTCGTCATGCTCATGCATGTGCCTTTCTCCTCTTTTTGTCTCGATCGGTGGATCGCCATACATATCCGCGATCCATTGCATAGTGCTTAGGGCACTAAGGGTTGTTCTTGTTCATCATGGTTTCCGACTCAGTTATGCGTACTTTGGGCATGGTTGCTCTCTCAAGTCTCACGGCTGTTCTATAATGCCAATACGAATCGTTGATGCACAGACGAATCATTCAGACATCTAATAATAGTACTTAGCTCCACACGACATCAACACGTACATAAGCCAAACCACAAAAGGGTTACATTAGTGCCGGATCAAATTGCACGATCGATGAGGTTCTCAGATGAGCACACCAGGTTTACGCTTCTCCGCCGCCTCCAACTCCACCGCCGGAAACGCACGAGACGAGGTCCTGCCGGACGAGCGCACCTCGCCGGCCGGGTCGGCGATGGCGATGACGACGTCGATGAACGCCGCGACGATGGCGCAGTGCGTGTCCTGGTCGTTGGCCCGCAGGTACCACGCCAGCATCTCCTCCATCCACGCCCAGTCGCCGACCCCGTGCGCCGCCACCATCTCCACCATGGACGCGCGGAAGTCCGCGTACGGGTCCGCCGACTCGAACGCGACCGCCACGCCGCCGACGAACGCCTCCTCGGCGTGAGCGGCGGCGGCCGACGACGCCTTCTCGTCGAGGATGGAGCTCGTGGCCGACTCCCCGGCGGGTCGAAGAGGAGGCGGTCGGAGCGGACGCCGCGCACGACGGCGTCGTCGGCGGGGTCGCCGCCACACGTCGCCGACGGCTCGGACGCCGTGGACAGGCTGTCGGAGCGGTCAGGTGGCGCGGACGAGGCCGTGAACGAGGACTCCGACGAGTCGAGGAAGATGGACGCGATGGTCTTGACGCCGGGTGGCGTGGCGGAGCCGGTGGGCTGCGTCGTCGTCCTTGGGTTCTTGGAGGACGGCCAAGGCCATGTAGGCGCCATGGACTGGGTGGAAAGGCGGTGACTGCGAGGTGTCCGTGGCCTTGGCGTCGAAGAGGGAGTTGGGAGCCTTGGCTGATGGGTCGAAGGAGGAGGTTGGTCTGCGCCTTAAAGACCTGGAGCGACATTGCTTGAGCGGTGCACGCATGGTTTAAAGCAGATCGGGAGGGAAGAGTCCAGTGGGAACCGGGCAAGGATCTTCTGAGCCATGGCTCCACGGTTCCGCCGTGAGATTACATTCTGGGCAATGTCCGCGTCGAGCTTTCGAACAGTCTACAATGTTATACGGAGAGTACTACTGTGTACAGAGGATCCTCGCTATACGGAGGCGAAGACCCACCCGCACATGTCCTGATGTCCATGCACGTTGCGACACGGGCAGGACAACGACGGTATGCAGCCATTGGAGCTTGAAATGGTACGCTGCGTCGTGTGTCCGAAACAGACAGACAAGCTTGTCTTCTTGCCGTGAAGCTTTGAAACATGCAAGCATGTTCAGCGAATGTTTGTTAAAACATCATCTCAATCCTCGCAAGAGCTAAGCTAGTAGCTCAGTGTAGACTCCGCTTGCCATGGTGTTTCACGGGCTTGCGCAAGATCGGTGATCATGGCTCCGCCTCCTGCATCGCTGATGTAGAGCCTGAGTGCCAGTTTTATCTTATTTTTTACACGTTCACGGCGCCCTTCGCCTGCAGTTTGCAACGCTGAGTCGCTGGGGCATCTGAACAGTGATCGCTGAAAAGTTCCTGGGGGACAAAGCGAGCAAGAGCTGCGGCGCGAGGCAAGCTGACCAGACCGAACGCTTGCATCCGCATTTACCCTGAGGTGAAAGCACGAGACCAGTTTTCTTTCCATTTTTCCACCCTTGGGCGCTCTGAGCTCTGGCCGCTGACCACACACCTTGCTCTGTACTACTCCCGGTTCTTCTGTCTCGTTACTGTAGGAGATTGGATGGGGCGTTGCCTTGCAAGCTTGGGTATCTACGCAGCCTGCCTGCGTATCAGTTTGTCTGGGCTCATTAATGGTCGCTGTTCTTGCAAAATGGACTTTTGGCAAATTTCCTGCACTGTGGGACGGCGCCATCTTAATCTTACCAATTGTCGTCTAGGTAAGGTCGCTGTCTGGACCATGCGTTCCATTATTCGAGATTTTGGCGTAGCATGTCCAAGGAGTACTGTATCTGATGCATACCGATCCGCCGTTTTCCTGCAGATTGTACTTATCGCGATACTTACTTGTATAAGGCGAATTATTGGAAGTACTTTTGTTGTGAACTGAAATTACGAGTACCTTGGGGGTTTCAATGCGGAACGACCTGCGGGCATGTTTAGTTTGTTACCAACACCAACTTAATAAAAAGAATAGGTTAGCCAATAGAATTTGGACGTAGTTGGTTTACATTTGGTTTATAGCCATGCGTTGGCATAGAAAAAGAAAATTGGTGGCAAGAATGGAGGCGAGCAAAAGGCTCCCCCATAATTTAGTTATGTTTGGAGCCCATGCATGATGAGGTGAGCAGTCTCTCAATATTGTACGGACTAACAATTCTTTGATTTTGTTGCAATCTATAGTAATTTACAATCCGATTTCGTTGCAATTAAACCTATAATATAAGATCCCACTTGACTATACCCGACATATCATAGTAAGAAGTTGGTAAAAATTAGCAAGGTTACCATCCAAACTCAATATTATCAAGTTGGCGACACTATCTTTCTCTCCCAGGAACAAAAGGAGCAAGCCGCTTGGGAATACTACAATGGGCTGCTAGGCACGTAGCTGCAGAGAGACTCATCTCTTCATCTGGGGATTCTTCTCCCACAAGCACACCAACTGCAACTCCTGGATGCCCCGATTTCAGAGACGGAGGTCTAGCAAACAATCAAGGACCTACCGCCGGACAAAGCGCCCGGCCCGGACGGCTTCACGGGTCGATTCTACCAATCCTGTTGGAACATTATCAAGCCCGATCTCATGGCTGCCATTGGGGCGGTCCATGGGGAGACAGCCGGAAGTTACATCTGCTAAACTCGGCGTACATGGTGCTGATCCCCAAAAAGGAGGATGCGATTCTGATGGGTGATTTCCGACCAATAAGCCTGGTGCACGGCTTTGCGAAACTTTTCACGAAGATACTAGCTAATAGGCTCGCCCCAAATCTTAGCTCAATGGTGGCGCCGAATCAAAGTGCTTTCATCCGCGGGAGATGCATCCATGACAACTTTGCACTGGTCCAGCACATGGCAAAGCTCCTCCACCGCCGCGGAGTGCCACGGATCCTCCTGAAGCTCGACATTTCCAAGGCATTTGACTCGGTCTCTTGGGCATTCCTTCCGGAAGTTCTCACATGTTTTGGCTTCGGAGGAAAGTGGATGACAACGCTTTGCAATCTGCTAGCTTCTTCTTCAACTAGGGTCCTTCCGAATGGGGAGCCGGGAGCACCGATATTTCATCGTAGGGGTCTACGTCAAGGTGACCCCCGTCGCCCATGCTCTTCATTCTCGTCATGGAAATACTCACAAAACTATTCAAACAAGCCGACGATCTCAATCTTCTGGCTCCACTAGCACAACAGACATCTCAATCACCGTATGTCCATCTACGCGGACGATGTAGTTTTGTTTGCCTCTCCAAGTCAGCACGAGTTGGAGTTCATCAAGAACCTTTTATCTGCCTTTGGAGTTGCCTCGGGTCTCAAGGTGAACATGAACAAATCCTCCATCATTCCCATCCGATGCGCGGAAGAACAAGCTGCAGCAGGTGTCCCGGAGTATGGACTGCCGGATCACAAGCTTCCCATGCCGGTACCTCGGGCTCCCCATGTCGATCGGACGTCTAACGATGGCGGACCTGCAACCAATTATAGATCGCCTGGCTGATTTCCTACCCGGGTGGAAAGCCAAGTTACTGGAGCGTTCAGGCAGGCTCATTCTTGTCAAGGCCGTTCTCACCATGGTCCCTATTTACTTGCTCATAGCTCTTGACGTTCCTCGCTGGGTCATCGGGGCGATTGACAAAATCAGGCGGGGCTTCCTCCTGGTGCGGCAGCGCAGATGCAAAAGGGGGAATTGTCCGATTTCCGGGCGCGCGTCACCGGACCCCGGAGTTGGGTGGACTCGGAATACCTAACTTGGAGACGTTGTCCTGTGCGCTTCGCTTAAGATGGCTGTGGCTGCAAAAATCTGACCCGGACAAGCCATGGGCGAGGTTCGACATCGGGGTTCCTGCAACCGTCCGGGCCATGTTTAGCATCTCCGTGTCTAGTGCAATTGGAGACGGCAAGACTACGTGCTTCGGGTGGACCGCTGGATTCGGGGTCGTTCGGTGGCGGACCTAGCACCGGCCCTCATGCCTTTCGTCCGGAGGAAAGGATGGAAACGCCGCACGGTGGCGGAGGCCCTCCCCAACAACAACCGGATTTCGGACATTGCGGGGGGGGGGTCTGCGGTTCTAGCTGCGTGGCAAGGGCTTCAACTATGGCAAATGCTGTCGGAGTTTCAAATCACCGAGGGAACACAAGACGTCCACACATGGCTCCCGTCTCGCCTCCGGCCGGTTCTCCACGAAATCAGCTTACAACAGATTGTTCATCGGCGGTATCACCTTTGAACCTCACCGACGGCTCTGGAAGTCCTGGGCGCCACTCAAGGTGAAATTCTTTATCCGGCTAGCCTTGCATAAGCGCTGCTGGACAGCGGATAGGCTGGTGCGTCGCGGCTTGCCACACCCGGACCGCTGCCCCTGTGTGACCAAGAGGAGGAGGACATCAACCACATCCTAGTGTCGTGCGTCGTCGCGAGGGAAACTTGGCACTCGGCCCTTGCATGGATAGGCCCGGAGGCATTAACCCCCGATTCGAACGACAAGTCTGTCCGACCGGTGGAGTCGGGCCCTCCGTCGGACTCCAAAGGAAAAAAAGAAGGGGTTCAACTCCCTCGTCATGCTGGTTGCTTGGAACGTTTGGAAGCATAGAAACCGGTGTGTGTTCGACCAAGAACGACCACAGGTCATGACCATTCTACGTGAGATCAAGGAGGAGGGTACCCTTTGGGGTTTGGCGGGAGCGAGAGGACTACGTCGGGTTTTACCGTAGCCACCCCCCCCCACCCCTGGTAGAACAGCTTTGTTGTAGCAATCCGATCGCGATGTAACCTAACGGAAACTTTTGAATCACCCTGTATGGTTCGGTTATTCTCCTTAATATAAAGATACGCAGCTCTCCTGCATGTTCGAGAAAAAAGATTTGTCATTACCACCAGTTTGGTCATGACATAATTTTGGTGGAGCAAATTGGGACACGAACTAAACATGCCCTTCAACACTGCAGGGCTCCAGATTACAGATTTAGTGCTGACAACTGAGAGAGATTTTACTACACTAGGAATAGCCAATGCAAAACGTTCGGTAGCTACGGATTGATACTGCGATTAATTACTTGATTCCATGACAAATTATTGATGGTCTGCTTCGTACCGAGCTCATGATTACACCAGTACCAGCAACACGGACGTGACCTGATTGGATAACGTGCATCAGGACAGGATTCAAGAAAAATTCTTTCGTCTTGTTTCCTTCTGGACGTTCAAGCTGAACAATCAAATCGAGTGCGCCGGCCCGGAAGCAACAAATCGTGTGTTTAGCGCTACAGTAGTAATCAATGAAGAATGGCGAAAACGGCCATCTGATCGAATCGGGGAAAATATTCTTTCGTTCTTTCATTTCGAAATCACGCACGCACGCATGACTTGCTTCCGTCTCTCATGTTCATCAGGTGATGCATATCGTTTGCTGTTGTGTCGGTGTCGCTAACCTTGATGTGCTGCAACAGTAAGCTCGGAATCTCTCCTCGCTGGCTGAGACAGGGATAAAAAGATGTTTACAGCCACAGAGCACAGGGTACAGCAGGTTGAGCAGCAGCCATATGCACAGCACACAGGCGCCCAAATCTACCGAAAAGATTGCCGCAGCCCACATGAAGCGCCAGCCTTGTCTTGCTTACAAGCATTTGCAGTGCCAGGCACCGGCAACCCGCCAAGCCCCTTCTTGTCCCCTTCCTTCAATGCTCCCTGGCACTTGGCCATGATTACTCCGTGCATGGCTCGCGATCAGCGCGTGCTGCCACGACCAGAACGGGAGCCATGCTCCTCAAGCTCCCCTGTTTGAAATGTGTGTACGCCGCCCACACTTCAAAAATGCAGTGTGCCAGCGGAGTGACGCTCCGGGTCAAAAGAAACAGCCCGGGAGAGTACTCGGCACTCGGCAGCAGGAGCTGGGCGGGCAGGTGCAGCGTACTCGTCGTGGCGTAGCGTGCAAACGCGCGCAGAGAGTTCATACAAGCGTGCTGCGTGCATGGCAGCGTACTCCTGGAGCTGCGAGTACAGCATGCTCGCTACTCCCTCCGTTTCAAATTATTTCATATTTTTGACTTTCTGAGATTGTGTTTGACCGCTCGTCTTATTTAAAAATTTTGTGCAAATATATAAATAAATAAGTCATTTACAAAATATCTTTAACGATAAAACAAATCGTAATCAAATTAATAACATTTGCATAAATTTTTTGAATAAGACGAACGATCAAACGTGAAGTATGAAAGTCAAAAACGTCTTATAATTTGAAGCAGAGAGAGTACTACTACTTAGTACTATGCTGGCTAGCGCTCAGGAGAAACCTGAGCCGCTACAGCGTGATTTCATGATGGCGCGGCGGCATTGACCCAGTCCCGCATCCCGACGCCGCGCGGTGGAGTCGCACGGAGTTTTACCGTGCCTATTTGGCCGCTTCAGCCATTTGCTTCGACACCGGGACAGACCGCTGCGACGATGCATGGTTGCATCCGTTCTGCTTCACTGTTTGATTCTCTGATGCATGCTAATGCCAGGCCTTTTTCATCGGGGACCCGTGTGTGTGCCCGTGTGAGATCTTAATTTTCAGGTGGTAGTAGAAAAAAGACGAAAATGCAGTAGTGGGCAAACCAGCAGGAAGGTTTCTCAGAGATTTGACAGTGGGGGCGTGGGGATGAGTTTCAGGCGATGGCATATGGCAGAGAAAATAACATCTGAAATGAGCTGGAGAGGTTCGGTGCATCCAAATATATGTGCATGGAGAAAAGATTCAGGTGATTAGTAAAGTTGACAACACTAGAAAAGGCAGCAAGAGATATGTCCACCTCGTGAGTTAACGTCGAATAACCTAAAATAGTGTGAAAGATTCAGCACAATGGCTGCTCATGCATCACATCATCATCATAAGTAAAAAAAGTGTTTCCAAATCTAAAATAATGGCTATTATTTTTCCTCAACTAATGGCTATTTTTTAGGACAGATTAGTAATTGCATTAAAATTAATAAATATTTATTTTATTTATACGAATTTCTACTTTTAGTCTAGCCCAGTAGGTGTAGCCCAATAGAGAACGGCTCAAATGCATGCCGACTTATCAGTTTTTCAACAGCAGCGCCGCCATCAATTTCCTACGGTCCTGCCGAACGCCACAACCTGGATGTGCAGCGACGTCGGGAAGAGTATTTGGCGGTCACCATTATTGTCGGTGTACTCGGGATTGGGGTCCCCACACCGCCTACTACACAAGCGTAAGCCGCAGAAGCTCCGCAAGATGTCAAAACCAAAAGCTAGAAGACAAAAATCCTTGCATACATGCAAGGGAATCTTTCTCTCTCTCCCTTGGTGGCTTACGGGAGAAGGGAAAGGGGGAGGCCCAAGGCAACTCCCAACCTCCAACCACACGCATTTATTTTTCTTAGTATCGCCCAATGCGGTGATTCCCTCTTGACATATAAAAGAGGAGGCCCTGGGCAAGCAAGGGAGGAGGACAGGCTCTTCTTCTTCCTCTAGATAGAGCCCCCATTGGAGCCTCTCCTAAGCTCCACCCTCGTAGGATAGACAACAATCAATACACACAAGCGGGACGTAGGGTATTACGCATCTCTTGCGGCCCGAACCCGGGTAAACTCTCCGTGTTCTTCGTTTGTTCAATCATCCGCGCTAGTTGAAGCAAATCCGACCTTCTCCGATCCTACCCGAAGGAAGCCTTGACAGGCCCCCATTTGAAGGTGTGCTCACACACCGACAATATCCAACAATCAATTTTCCACCATCAATTCAACATATGGCTATGTCGAGCATTTGGACTTGCAAGAAGCACAATTGCTCCGACATTCATCCATAGTCAAGTGACAATACTCTTTTCAAGATCCATTGGGATAACAATAGCAATCTCCAAAATTAGGGTTGAACTAATTGCATCGTATAGCGACACAGAAAATCAAGGAGATTTTCTATCATCTCGTGATGTAGAGTTGACATTTGTAGAGTTTGAACTTATGGAATCTCCTTGGTTAGTAAGGTGGCCTGCGATTCAACAACCGGATGTTGTCAATAAAATTATGATAATAACGATAAGAAGGTACATAGGATGATCGTGTATACTTGCATTTTATAGGCATTGCTAGTCTCATAACCAGCATGGTAACAAAAAACACCGTCAATACGTTGTTGTCTCTCATAGTCGATCTTCGCAGGAGAATTCTCAATTGCTTGCTTTCATTTATTTCTCAGGGTATCAACCTGTCAATAGTTGGTCTGGCGGTGTGTGGGCTGCTTGACAATCTCGTAAATATATAGATGCAGAACTGGTGAATCATTGATTGGCTAATTTATTAACAATATCATACAACGTATACATAAAATTATTCCAATAAGATCATGATAAAGAGATATAATCACCAGTGATAGGTGACAACTATTTTGATATTATTAGGAATTACAGCTTGCTGGATAGCACATTGGTCTTACCAGCATTGCTATAAAATTGGTAAGCAATGAACATATTACCATTCTGAGACACACAGTCAGTAACTTTTTATAACATTGCCAACAATTTATTTTGTGTTCGGTTTTTGCACCTAATTCTCGAAAGCTTTCAGTTGACTCTTTTCATTACTAAACTGAGACGCAGGGAAAAACGGAAAGTGAGCTGAGCAGTGAACTTTGGGTTGCTTCTGTTGACCCATCCCATCACTGCACGGGCTACATCCGCCACATGCTTCGGAGACTTGTCTGCGTGGATGGCTGTTATGGCTGCATCACCTTCTTGGGCTTGGCCCATACACGGTGGCAGGATTAGTATCTCTGGATTATCAGTGCTGTTCCTTAAAAAAGAAAAACAGTGCTGTTCCTGCGGATTTTTTGCTCCTCCTCTGGTTCCTATTGAAAGAGCACTGATAGTACGTGTTAGCAGTTTGCTTAATCAATAGTACCCTGGCATTTACATGGCCAGATGGCTGGAACTGGAAGCCTGGAACAGGTCAGATAGATGGATCCGTAGCCCCGCCCATGCAACAACCGTGATTCATGAGCACTAAATTGTTTTCTCTAGGCACTATACGGCATTGAATCCTTTAATCATCATGGGGTTTCCAGCTAATATTTTAGTAGGAATCATGGAATAATAGCGGTTGGCGCATTTGTTCAGTGCACTTGACTCACCACTTGGCCATGGCGCCATAGACTCGTCACAGTGCTGTATAGGTCGGCTCTTTCTTGACTCTGCGGGGAGTGTTGCTCTCCACAAACGCTAAAATCTCCGCCGTCTCAGCTCGATGCTTCTCTTTCGATCACTTACTTGGATTGGTCATTTTCAGATGGGTGGGAAGTGAACGGATACCACTGATCTAATGCGTCAACTATCAAACTAAAACACCAATCAATTGCGTCCAGCTGTGGGCATGTCTAGAACCCAAACCACACACTGACTTCCATTTACATGCATGGATCGACGGATAGCTGTGTTGGCAACAAGTGTACAGTACCGGCACAGTACAGCCTCCAGTTGCGAATTGTTTGGTGCAGGACGCGACTTAATTCGGTGTGGTGCAGGCTCGGAACATGGCCATTAGAACGGATCAAGCTGTGCTCTGCTCTACTACTTGGATTCGTCGTCGTAACAGCAATGCATTGAAGCGAAAGGGTTGGGGCGCGCGCGCGGTTTAATCGCCTGACTGACACCGCCCCCTCCCCCTTATAGCAGCACAACTGTCTCCAATTACTCGGGCATTTATACGGATTAAAAGCGAATTAATCGGCAATAGGCCTTCCTTTGAATGACCCTAACCACCGGGCATCAACTTCTCCCTTCCCGCGCCATCTCTTTCTGACTGCAGGTTTCCTTCTCACTGTCGCAGCCGATTCATTCACTTTCGAAATGCACGGGTGCCAGCTGGTTTGTGAACGACGGAAAGCAAAATCTACGGTCCCTGATATTTGCTCGTCTCGCAGTCTTTCAGGTGACATGGACATGGATTATACTGATAGGAAAATGACGTTTGTTCAGAGCACTCATACTAAACGGCGGTCCGTACAGGCGCAACAAGTTTTTCAGATGAAATCGTACAACAGGTTGATGGTTTGGTTGTTGAGTGTCCAACAGCAAATTTCAGTTCAGAGAAGGCGAGTCATCCATGATAGACTCAATCCCTTTTTTTCGGTGATTTTTTGGGTTGAAGCGGAAACTGATCCTAGAAGAAGGGTTGCTCTCTGTGAAACAGTCCTGGAGAGACGCTCATTTTCTCGTGGGTTTACAGTGTTCCGACTTAAAAAATTGCCTCATAGTTGAACCGTTCAACTAGCAAAAAATACTACACCTGAGGATCATTGTCTCATTTTATGGAATGGACCTTCCACACGAAAACCCCTGAGCTATGCAACCCGGGTACGATGCGGTGTTGTTCATTCCTTTCCGAGAGAGGCATTCTGCATCCAGTTCCCATCTGTTGTTTGCAACTCAACTGAATTTCAATGCACATGCATCTCATCAATTGCATTGCTACATTGCTGCCACATACAGTATTTGCGTACTACTACCATTCAGCTCTCTGAAGAAAGCTCGATCTGATTGGAAGACAAGAGAGTAACTTCAATTAAAAATGTTCACAGCAGAACAGACTTGATGCACTCAACGCAACACTTGCACATGACATGCTACTGAAACACGAAATTATTACCTAGACCGATCCCTTTGACAACAGAAGAAACAGGTCTACGCAATAATTCCTTTTGGGAATCCAAACGACCTCGATCACAATTGGTACTACGAAGACGACGACTTGGAGGCAAGAACTCAGCTCATCAGCCTATCCGATCGATCGATCGCGAGTGGTTTCACCGGCGCTGCCGCGGGCGGCGCTGGTCGGCGTCGTTGAAGTCGAGCAGCACGGCGCTGAGGCACCTGGGGCACCTGGGGTCCTCACGGGACAGCATCACGTACATCATGCACCGCGGGCACCCGGCCAGGACCATGGCCGCCGCGCCGCCGTTGCCGCCGGGCGCCGCAGCAGCTTCCGGGCTCCCCTCGGACGACACGCACGAGCTGGGCGGCGACGCGGTGGACGATGAGGACGAAGACACACGACGCGGCGACGAGGTCGTGTTGTTGCCGTTGCTGCCATCGCCTCCCGGCCGCGCCGTCGACGACCCGCCGCCCCTCGCTCTGGACAGGCCCAGCCTGAGGAACTCCAGCTTCGACGCCTTGCCGTTGTTCCTGCTCATCCTCGCCGCACCGTTCAGGTTCTGGATCACTTCACTAGGATTTGAGTGTCAGGACGTACTCAGCAATTTGCATAACACAACAACCTGCACTGGAACAAGATGCATTACCTTGGACCAAAGGCTGAATGATATGCTCGTCGATCAGTACGGAATGCTGGTGGATTGGAGCCCCCACTTGGTTGCATATAGCTGTTTCGCTAGGTGTGAGTGTTTGTCAAGCAGCTCTGATCCTTCCGTTATATAATGGGAGTTGGGCGAGAAGGGAGGGAGCTGGTTTCTTTAATACAAGAACAGCCACATTTAAACTCCGCTCAATTCCCTCCAAGTCTAGCTCTGGCCTCTCGAGTCTGGAAGCTGTCCCGCCATATTTACATCTTTTGAAAAAATATTTCTCATCTTTCTTTAATTTTCTCTCTGTGGACGGAAAATGGACGTCAGTACGTCACACGGAGTCTCAAACGAGGCCATATCGCAGGCGAAAGCCCCACTCCAGGTCCCCTGCATATTAGTAGTACACTACTCTGTTAGTCAGATGAACTTGAGGTACATGAGAAATTGAGAATCAATAATTTTTGGGGGAGAAACATAGTAAGAGAAATTGAAAGCAAATCACAAGGAACCTTTTGCCTTACTCCAACCAAAAGGACCAATTTCGGCCTTGATGATCTTAATGAAGGAAATTGCATGACAGCTACGCAGCTCGTCTAAATGTATCCCTGGGTTTTTAATTGACTGACACGATCATAAACTCTCACATCACTCTGGCAGCTACTATTCGCACAGTACTCTCGCACACCGGAGAAAACGCACGTCAGCCATGTCGGAACAGTAGGTAGAATCGTGTGCCGGGGACAGCCACGCTGGCACATGGTTACAGCGACGGCCTGAACGAATTCGTCTGTGGGAATAGCGAAGGTGCCAAGTTAGCCAGAACAGGGTGCTCAGGCACATAAATAGTGCAGAATTGATACTGATTCGAGTGCCGCGACTCGATCTTGGATGAGGCAAAAACATAACCACGGCATGTGCTGGGCCTTTATGCGTCGCCAGAGCCTTGAACACGCCGGGTAAACTGAAAACCAGACGTACAGTAACCGCACAAAGCGTGAGATTTCAAACCCGTCTGACTGCAGGTCCCATTGATTTCAAAGTTTGATTTTCTAGCCATATTGCAACAAGATGCTTAACCACATTCGTAAGATCTTCTAAATCCACGCGCATAAATATAATTATTTATATAAAAATGGGGGGAAAATTGGTCTGGTTTATTGACTTTTCTTTTTTAGGCTCAACCCATCTGGTTAACTGGGCTGCATTTTTTCCACAGAAGGCCTTTGTTGAGCCTTAATGGGCTGATTTAAAGCGTGGAGCAATGCGGGCTGGATATAGAAAGCCCAAGAAGAACCCACTAGTATATCGCCGGAAGAGGAAAAGGAGGAGGCGTGGCCAGGTGGTGGGGGCGGCGTCGAGAGAGAAAGTAGTGGCCAGGACGTGCCGGCGCCGAGAAGGTGCGGCCATGGAGAAGGGCGCGAACACGCGGCGGCGGCGGCTGGTGGAGAGGGGAACCGATCGCCTCGCCTTCATCACCGGCCAGACGCGCAGCCTTCCCTCCGATTCACCATCAGGTAACGCGAGAAAAAGCCTTTGTTTCAGTTAATTATTCACAAATCGCTTAGGGCTAGTCTAGAATCTCGGGTGTTTGCGTTTAGATTTAGTCAGATTATAGCACTTAGTGGTTGTTAAGGAACTTATGCGTACGTTAATGGGTACGAACTTGCGAACTAGGGCTGTAACAGATGCCTGCCTTGTAGAGATCTTCCATTCGTTGTTGAATTCGTGGTGTGACTGCCTATACAATGCGATGCGTTCTGCTGATTTCTGGTGTTTTCGGATCATGGGTCACGAGGATGAAGGTGACAGGAAGAAACTGAGTCAGAATGTCGATAGTGGAGCATTGGGGATATACAAAACCCGTTAATAAATCGGTGCCTTGTGATACGAACCCTGATGCCTAATGTGTTTTACTGACACAGGTCTAGCTGAAAATTGTGAAGTTGTGGTCCTAAATTGACTTAACTAAAGCTGTGCCCATCATTGGTCACCAATCTCATTAAAAGTCATTTTGCAGCTAAATTTTGTTAATTTCTGCTGTTATCACATCATTTGTCACGGCACTGATATGTTCTACAGATTTCTGGTGTTATCACGCCATGGGTCATGAGGATGAAGGTGAAAAGAAGAAACTGTGATGTATAGTATTTATAGTTAATAATTTTGGGGGATATACAAATCCCTCAATAAATCGGTGCCATGTGCTTCAAACTTCAAACCCTGAAACCTAATGTGTTTTATTGACACACCTTTTGCTAAAAATTGTTAAAGTAGAGTTGTAAATTGACTTAAAAAAAAACTATACCAATTGCTCATACATCTCGCCAAAACTAATTCTTCAGCTAGATTTTGTGTATCTTTCAGTTTCTCAGAGAACATCCCCTCTAGCCTCCAGTTTACATGGCTGATAATGAAGTCATAATTATTTACAACTCTAACATGGTTATCACCTTGTACAGCTACTGCCCCAAAATAAGCAGTGGATTCACGAATATTACAAAACGGCTTCAAACAAAATTGGACTTGTTACTACTAGAAAAAGGTCACCAGGTATCTCATCTACACTAAAACATTCGACCAACATTAAGCTGGACCTTTCATCTTCCCCTGTTTTAATCAAGATGTCATGGGATAACTGTCACGTCATTTGCTATACCTATAGAAGGGTTAGTACACAGTAATAAGCAGTAAAATCACAATTGAGGTTGGAACCAGGGGTAGAAATACAGTTATCCCTACTTTGATATGGCAAATTGACTAATTGAACACAGATTAGATACCGAGGAAATCTGTATTGTTATTGAATTGAGTTATATGTATTTTGGTGAATGAGATCGTGTCAGGTCATTGAATGACAATAGCGTTATATATAGGAAAATAGTACGGAAAAGGCAAGGTGAAATTCTCATGATTGAACTGTGTTGCTACTGAATCTACACGATTTACCAGTTATTATGCCGTCCTTTTCCGATTACTACAGTTGATTTTTATTAGTTATCAAATGATGCACACTCTGTGTTTGACCAGTTAAAGATTCCAAGCGGTATGCACCTTTCACCCTTGTTTATTTCTTCTAACATTCCTTCTCGGTACTGTGGTCACATTTAATTGTCTTTAGGAGAGCTGATGCAACAATAACAACAAATTACTGTGCCTGGAAGGAGTATAATTTATCGCCTGTATATGCCCATATATTTAATTGCTCTGAATACCTTGTATATCGTGTTCTCAAGTGATGCATATTAATGATATTAAACACTGTTCCCCTCAACCTGCTTCTTTAATATTATTGTTTGATCCAAACCGTCTTCTTTTCTGCAGATTCACCCCTCACTCCATTTGATGCTGGTTCATCACAGCTATTTGAACAACAGATTGAAGTTGGCATTGGGGGTGAGAAGTTCAGCGATAGAACTCACTTTGAAAAGTCAGAGCCAAGTGACCCGGTACCTGAATTTCAAAGAGCTGATACACATGGACAAACCAAGACTAGAACCTTAAGCTATGAAGATGAACTATTCCTAAAATTTAAGACTGGCAGTTCAGTTCCTGTAACTCAATCGCTTAACGAAACAGCGTTGAGCAGACATGATCAGGAAACCACCAGTAAGAATCACACAGTTCCTGAAATTCAGCCATTGAATGAAGCACCATTGCATAGGCATGTTCAGGAAACTGTTAGTAAGAAGACCAGCCATGATGGAACTGGAAGTGTCCAACCTAGGAGAGATACGGAAATGAGACACAGATCGCCGCCTCCAAGCCAATCCAACCAAGTGGACAATGCAGGCTGGTCTTTGGAAAGTTTAAAGGAACAGTTGAACTTCACACCGCAGGAGATTACTAAGGCCATATCAGCAACCGAGAGTAACCGCTTCTTAGCATCCGTTGCCATTGCTTTTCTGGTTGTTCTTTCGAACTGGGGACTTGACATCGGTGGCACAATCACCAGAGTACTAGTTGGTACCAGACCTCTTCTATTTCTCATTATAACGAACGTTACGATTGTGCTCACATTGTTGATGGAGAACAAGGACCCAAATTCCAGGGGAAGACCTGTCGGCCTCAATCTGGGCTCTGCAGATAGTTTGGGGCAGATATTAGAGATCGGGTTGCTTCTACAGAAAGCCCTAGGTGCTCTGCTGATTGACTGCAGTGTTTGCGCTGTTATCATGGTCTGTTTTCTTGGTTTCTGAGGAAGTTTAGATAGCACAGAGACGCGTGTAAAAGTTTTCCTTCCTGCTATGTACGGTCTATTAATATCCAGCTTTGTAACTTGTCGTTTTGGCCCAGTTTTGATTCACGTGTCCTGTTTTCTGCACATTTGTAGTTAATTAGAGCTTAACCAGGTCCATTGAATTTGGTTGATCTTGTATGTTGGGTTGTTGGTTATTGTCATTAACTGTTCCAGAAATTTTTACAAACACATATCTGTTCTGTTTGATTCAACCGCTACCGTGCAACCCGTCCTGTGTAGAGAACGGTTTTATCATGAGCGCTCTTTTATCATTTTATGAATGGTGAGTTGGTTCACTACGGCGGTGGGCTGCAGACAATATATGTTTATTTGTCGACATGGGCAATAACAAATATATGTAGAGTAAAACTTTTTGCGGGTAGTATGAGTGACGTGTGGGTTGGAGACAAAACAGAAGCCCGAAGGCTGGATGTTGACAAGTGTCGCTGATAGTTGACAACGTGCCGCGCGAGGTCTGGAGCCCCGCCGCCCGTGACGTGGCCGTCGACCGAGCTCGGAGCAGTAGACACATGTCCGCAGCAACATATCTGCTGCATATTATTATGCCATTGTTTGAACGGTCCCAGGCAACAACTGTACACGTTATCCAGTCGAACTTCGACACCATCATATAAACTAAAGAGCAAGTGTCATATTGTAAAGTACCATGAAGCATCGACACTTGCATCATCTGCATCCACCTAAACTAGACGGGAAGTTGCCACGTCAAACTCCAGTAGCTATTTCAACTCCTGATTACACTAGTAGTAGTAACAAGTCTAAAATAAACCATGTGCCAGCAGCCGGGTGGAACTCTCTGCCTCTGTTTCCCTCGCAAGTTGCCGGTGCGTCCACAGCAACGCAGAGAGATCCATGGGCTCTAATTTTCTGATGCGGATAACTTGAAACTAGCGTTATGTACACGTCATGGACTAGTGTGCTCCTACTTGGCTTCCTCCAGATCGAGCGGCGGGTCGCTCTAAGGCGTGGTGATGTCGTGGATGCTTTTGCGCTTGGAGTCGCGGCTGCCGGGGTTGAGCTGCCGGTTGAAGTACTTCTGCGCGTGGCTGGCCACCTGCGTCGGCGTCCGCGTCCGCACGGCGAAGCGCGAGATGTTGCGCCAGTCCCCGCGCCCGTACCTCTCCAGCCCCTGGAGGAACAGCCTGCGCACGCAACGAAGCACAGCGTCAAAGCAACGAAAATGACGGCGTAAATTTTATTTACATAAACAGGTCGCGATGTGCGTCTGGCGAGTGGGCCCGCACGCGCCAGTTGGGAGGAACGATTCCTTCGGCTTCTCCGCTTGCTTGGCAAGGCAATGCGGGGAGAGAGAGAGAGAGGTCTCGAATGGCGGCAGATCAAAACGGAAGGATTGGGGAGGACGCGTCTTACCTGTGCTCTTCCTCGGTCCATGGTATTCCGGGGCGCCGGCTCTCGCCCCGGGGGCCGCGGCGGCCGGGGGCGCTGCCGGCCTCCTCGGCGTCCCAGCAGCCGGGCACGTCGACGGCGCCGCGCTCGATGAGGTCGACATCCGCGACGAGCTTCTCGTAGTGCTCCCAGGCCTCCTGCGGCGTGCGCCCGTGGAGCTGCGCCGCGACCATGGGCCACCGGTCGGGCGTGTGCTCTGGCCACAGCACCAGCGCGCTCTCGAACACCTTGTCCTCCGCCTTGCTCCACGGCCTCCTCGCCGGCATCGGAGCCCGCTGCCCCACTGCTGCTGCTACTGCATGGTGGTGGTGGTGGTGGTGGAAATCCATGGCCCTCTCTCTCCCCCTCTCCTCGGCTCGACACGATCGCGCGTCACGTCGCTGACCAACAACCCCGGGCTCGCGTGCGGCGTGTGGTGGACGGAAGATTATGTGGGCGGCGCCGTGTGCCGTTGGATTGCTGTTGCGCGTGGGAACGGAATTTATAAAGATTCGGGTGGGGCTAGGGCGGAGCCGTACACGGGACCTGCGGAATCAATCCCGCCGGGGTTTGGTTTGGGCTTGGGTTCGCTCAGCACGCGCGCACACGTTTTGGGCGTGCGAGCCCGTGGGGGTGTTCGGGCGGACGCGTGTGCGCTGGTGCGCGGCCACGGCGGTGGGCGTCGGGCGGCGTACGGGCGGGCGGTGTTGCGCCTCGCCGGACTCAGGTTTGTTTTTCCGCAGGTTCCGCGCGCGTCGTTCTCCTCTCCGTTTTTTATGGATCGGCGATGCCGAGGCGGTGGTTACGTTTGCTTCTGTTTGGACTGCGCTGTTTCTTTTGTTTTTCCGCGATTCTGGATCGTAAAGGTTTGTTTGTTGGAATCTTCGCCCCTGGTAAAAGTCGGTTGCGTGTGAGAGTGAACTTGGTTTTCGTTTCGTCCTGTGAATGGTGGTTGCCCTCCTCGCAAGTTCAACATTAAAGGTGTCAAAAAAAAAGTTCAACATTAAAAGTGTCCCTTTAGGCCGATCTTTCACATTTCCTCAGCCCATGGGTCGAGCTCACGTATTGGGCCGTGCCGTGACGGGCCGCTCGTTTGGGCCCCTCTAGGTCCAATTGGGAGACACTAGCGATTGACTTAACCGCGTTCAAACCATGAAACCAGTCCATCACAGTCCCTGCTCTGTTACCATAAACTTTTAACAAACTGCCATTCGAATTATTGATTTCACTTTGACCATACATTTAGGGTATAATAAACTAAAAGAAGATGAAATCAGGATATACATATTTCTATTTCCGCCGGGACACACTTTTTTTATTCCATGGTGGGAATGCACACACAATTCGGTAGTCTCACTTTCTGAATGGAGTCAGCATGAAGATTGAGAATCAAAATATATCAAACTTCTACACCTCGTCCTGGACCTTTCAAACAAACTCGCGCTTCTTCACCTGTGAGTATACTCACACTTCTTTTTCTAGAAAAAGAAACAAAGGACCCAGTTCCAGATTTCTGAACCTTTTCAGAATAGCACTAGTCACCACATGACGAGACTGGATGCAGAAAAGGCCGGGCATGTCTTGTGGCTTTCACCGGAGCCCGGCCAAACCGGCAAGTTGCGCAGTTGGAGCGCGCACCTTCTTAGTTACTACGTATATAATAGGCTGACATATTATCCTCTTTCGCTTTCCTTACTTCTTAAATCTTGTCTTCACTTACCAGCATCTTTCATGCCCAAAAGAAAACAGGCAAGTTGTTGTGGATTATCGCTTCGATGACAATCGAATTGAGTTCAGATTAACAGATATATAATTGGTTTACTGTGCAGCGCCTTTTGGGGACCGCAGCAGACTTTTCGGTGGTGCCGAACTGCCGACTGCCGAGCCGTCGACTCTGGTCATGTACAGAGCGGCGGCGGCTGCAAAATGCACGGAGCGAAACAAGTGACGAAAGCGCACGTGCGATTCCTTTCTCCCGGGAATCCACATCCATTCAACCAAACCGTGGAAGGTGTGGAACAGTACTGGAGCGACGTGAGAGTTGACACCTGCAACTTGGGCGTGGACCCGTGAAATCTTCTACCGGATTGCACGTCGCGGCAAGTCAAGAACAGCAGGAAGCGGCCGCCCACGACAGCATGCCGGTGCATTGAACCGGAAGTTTACAGCGGATCGCGAGGCTGCAGCTGTGATGGGACGCGGCCAGGCAAGCAAGCAATGGTGCGAGTGCCAGCGGAAGGTGAAGCGTACGGGTCCAGAGGACGGGACCATGCATTTTTTTCTTCTGTGCAGGAACGTTCAACCTCTCTAGTGGACGCAGAAGTGCCATCCAAAACGACAGCTTCCCCTTCTCTTTTGTGCACGTTAATTTTACGCAGATGCAGCGCAAGGGGACTGTGTGTCGCCGTCTTGCCGACCACATTTTCTTGGAAACAGTCTTAGTATGGTCAAATAAACCTTGTGAAGAAATGTCCTCTGCTTTGTTGATGATTCAAGATTATATAACTTGATGCAATTATGCATCTTGTTGATGCGGATTGTTCATTTATAAGCAAACAAATTTGTTTAGGCTCGAAAGAAACACCTCAACTAGCATCAAATTGGGAGTGGTAGTCACTGGCGAAGCCAGGGTCATCTACCCTGGTGCACGAGCACCATAGTCTGAGACAAATTTTAGTATCAATCATCTATTTTTTTGCCTCATGTGCACAACCTTGTGTAATAAATGTGCATCACTGAGCTGCTGCGGAAGCTTGTCAAGCAAAGTGTGCACTCGGGTGTCCAAATGTCTAGCTTCTCCACTGTGGTAGTGGAGCTTATATAAATGAATTTACTCATGGGGCAATTAATTGTGTGTCACTTACAATGGCAAATTCGGGGTTATGCAAAAACGCCATGCAAGGGGAAAATTTCCTTCAAAATTTTGTAGTGCTTGGGACAATGTGGTTTTCTTTAGCTTATTTGTCTCGAGCGCCATGTCATCAAGGTTCCCTACAACTTTGATTCGAGGGAAAGAATCTTTCCCTCCCTCGGATTTTCCATCAACATGTTCCCTAGATAACTCTCCCTAGTAAAATTCACATGAAAATACTATTCTTGTTTTGTATCTCATGGTTTGAGTTTAGAACTTTCTTTTGTGTTTCTTTTGAATGTGGTTTTTTATGAGCATGATATTTTTTTTATATTCTAGACCAAGGACACAAGATGCAAGAGTGAAAATTGGACTACCACAAGGGGCATTTGCCCCCACCCTAATCTAAATTTTAATTGGGATAAATATAATTGATAAATTCATGATAAAAGGTATACACGTTACCAACCTATCGAACATCACATGAAAAATCTAGTGTTCGATTATCCACACCATTTTTTTTGGTACAACCTTACACAAGTGTTGCATCTATGGATATAAAGTACTCCTTTTATCTTCAAATTATTGTCACTAGGTCAAATGAAACTTCCTTGTAGTACATTGCACATGTGGCAAAGAAACTTTGCTCATATTTTGTTTGCCCGGTCCAAACGGGGCAAAGATGCTCCTAGCAATCAATACATAGTTTTTTGTTGCATGTGCTTGCTAGCTTCAAATATTTGCATATATTGTAAAAGAAAACTTTGTTCATATATCTGTTGGTACGGGGCCAACAGGGCCTCTAGCTCCTAGTTAATAGCGCGTAGTTTTGGTTGCATGCGCTTGTAATATTTCTTGCTAATTCTCAGATCATACTCCCGTGTAGCTCATTTGCTATGTTTTCTCAAAATGCTCTTTTGAGAAGAAAAAATTAAAGGCCATAATTGTGTGCTAAGGAACACAGAATACACACGGGGAGAATTGTCTAGCTAGTCCCCAGGCCAGTATAAAAGCTCATCCATAGCATCCACGTCTTCCCCATATGGATCGCTGCCGCCGTTCTCCATTAGTTGCATCTGTTGCATGATGGAGCCACCGGAACCATCATCATCATCCGGCGACGCCGCTGCTGCCATGGATGGCCCTGGATCCTCGCTAGGACCATTTGCAGCTCGGGCGGCGAGCGGCCGCCGGTCAAACTGTCTTAGGACTCCGGATCTGGTGTAGAGACGACACAGACTGAACTCGCTCCTCAACTACAAACAGCATATATACAGAAACGTCAAGCAAAGTGTGTTGCAGATAGCAAGCAAAGAACATGGTTTTTCTCTTCTTTATTGGTTTTTCAGTGCAATAATCTATCATAATACTATTTTCTTCCGTGCTAATAATATCTTGAATCCCTTGCAAAGGAAATAATAATATCTTGAAAGTTACAAACCACGTATAATATGAAGGTATATGCAAACATGCACAAATTCCATGCAAGTTGCTTTTGGACACTTTACCCGCCGCCAAAAGAAGCAGGCGCCGCCATCGATCAAGTTGCACTTGTATAGTGGCATATATATGTAATCTACAAGGAGAGATCGACATGACACTGATGCGCAGCCTCTTTAGCATAGATAGCTTTTGGAAGCTGTTTTCGCTAGGTGCTAGTGTCTACAACGGCAAAGAAAGCAACACCCATCAATCATTTGCGTTCGATCGAGTGTTACCTGCGGAGGAAGGTGTAGTGGTGCGGCGGCGGCGGCGTGGGCGCTTGACGACGACCCGTCGGTAGTGCGGCCAACCGCGCCGGCGGCGCCTGGATCGTCGTAGTGGAGCGCCCTGTACTCGTTCATCTTCCACGTGGTCTTGGTCCCCGACGGCGCGCGGCCGAGGTAGAACACCATGGTCTTCTTCATCCCGATGGCGCGGCGGTCGTCGGCGGAGTAGACGGGCCCTGGCGTGCCCGCCGCCTTCCAGTACCCCGACGGCGTCGTCCGGCTGGGTCGCCCGCCGCGCGCCTCCTCTCCTGCCGCGGGCAGAAGTAGAACCACGGCTCGCCCAACCCGACGCCGCTGTGAATCTCTGCACAGAGAACGGCATATGTGCCGCCGCGCGCTGTGTTAATTAAAGCGAAACCAAATGCATTCACGCGCTTTGTTCGATGACACGAACTAAGTGTGTGTATGTGTAAAATTAAAGCAGGCGAATATGTATGCATATGGTTATTAGCAACGCGGGGGTGTGGCATGCACCTGAGAGTTGCCACGGGTCGAGCGAGTAGACTTCGACGACGGGGATGACGCGTTCGATGTCGGAGCGGAGGCCGTCGAGCTTGTTGCGGAGGTAGAAGCAGATCAGCTCCTCCTCCGTCGGGTAGAAGCGGTACCCCGGGGGCAGGCCGCCGTCGGCCATGCCGATCCCGGCTGGTGGCGCGCGTTGCTCCTCGCCGTGCGGTTGTAGCTGGCTAGCCACCTGTGCTCTTGGACTGAGTAACATATGCGGTGTCGGTGTCGGTGTCGCCGGCGGTTGGGGGGAACTGGGGAAGGCGCAGGTTGGAGAATTGGGAGAGGCTCCCGGTGCTGTACGGGCGTGAGCTGATGGGTTTGAGGTGTGTGGATGCGTGTACGCATGACGTATATATGGGGAAGCACGAGCTGGTTCATGGTTGACACGGATGACGCGGAGCTGCGGCTCGCCGGGGAGAAATTTCTCCTGGCGTGGTGGGACGGGCTGGTGCCGGTGGAAAACAAGGAGAGAGAGGGCTTCAGTGGGACGACTGGGTCAGCTGCCCAATCGCCATCCTTTTGCCTTTGATCCCAGACAAACAGGTCCTAAGGTAACAGTGAACTCGATCTGCAATGTACAGTATGGTGGAACCCTCGAGCTCCATGCAGGGTACTACCTTTGTTAGTTTTAGTTTTGAACTATCATTAACATAACATGTAATTGACGTCAAATCATGTTTTTTTTGCGGGGGAAATCATGTACTATTGACCATGACGTAAAAAATGGCTTCAACAAAACATAAAACAATATAGACCTTGTGCGCCACTGCCACTAGTTCATGAATAAGTTTAGAACTTTATGGGAGATCAAGATTCATCATTGCTATATACAGAGAACGCTATATCATTAATCGTTATGCCATATATATAATCCACTGTTACAACTTCTAGGACATAAGACCCTTTACAGAATTGAAATTATTTCAAGGTATAACTAATTCTGATATTTCTTTTAGACGACAGAATCTCTAGGAATGAGCGTTTATTGTGTATTCAGCGGGACCTTTCTTTTCATGTATTGAGATAGCTAACATGACTGCGCTACATCCGCATATTGATGAGCGCCAAAGCCTGGTTCAATTTGATGGAGACGCACCTGTGGAGTGTAGCCACGCATCATCCTGTTTTGGAATATCTGAATCCAGACATCCGGCCGTGAAATAGTCCGGGTGTTTTTTCTCTTCTTCTTCTCTTTGCTTCCTGCCAACCATGGACCTGTTCTATGCTCTGCCCTACATTTTTGTCGTTTAATTGTTTGCTCACGGGGGATACATAATAGAATGCAACCAACCTGAAAAAACTGTCCTGCAGTAACTAGATCATACGTCTGCCACTGGTTTTCTATATAAGAAAAATCTTGTATGACATTATAAGTTTAAACTAAAAGTTATTATATGTCATCCTCGCGCACATGACACTGACATAGTCGATCCCACCTATCATTGAGATATTAGAAGTTTCTTAGGTATGTAAGCAGTTTTTCTTCGGTCCTAAATGTGTAATTAGGTTGGTGACCCTGTTTATATATGAATCGTCTCTTATTAATATAGTGATATGTGGCTTCACTGTGTTCGAGAAAAATAATTAATAACATGGTAGATATACTAATTGTTGAACTTCTACTCATGTATGTTGACACACGGTCACGGCCGGCTAGCCGGCCAGTCTAGTATTATTTCTACGTACCCAGAAAAACATGAACATGCCAAAAGCATGCACCGCAGCAAAAGTTTTTTTTTTTGGAGGCACCGCAGCAAAAGTTTACTCTTGTCCCGCATTGCTTGGTGCTTACCGCGTGACTTTTATGTGCCATTTGATCAGGATTTTCCGCTTGCAGTTACCAGTGAGTAAAGATGATAATATTTAAAAGTAAATAAACAATTGAGGCAAGTGCTTTCGTTCAGGCTTCCACAACAATTACTGGGGACGGCCGACGTCGCTTTCTACTCCATTGTGTGACACTAGTAATTGTTGTAGCAGCGCACTAACACTTACCGGGTGCCGTAGATTGGAGGGTGCGTATGAGCTCCCCAGACTGCAACCGTTTCGTCCAGCCGTGCGATCTTCTTCAGGCTCCCATTAACGCCGGCAAAACGCGTTGGCAGGTCTCGGACAGCCAAGGCCTTTTTACGAGCTTTTAGGTCTTAGATTCAAACTCCCCCAGTTCAAGTCACATGCACAAGCGTTCCCACTAGTGGTAGTACCCAATTACATGCCCGCCTTTCTAAGTTTTTCTTTGGGCAGTTTGAACAAGTCAAATAGATGGTTAAAATTTGTACTAGTATATTTCTAAAAACAGAAAAGGTCTTGCCCCGCTTAGTGTAGCCATCTACTCCATTCATTCTTAAATTGTTATCACAATTGATTTTTTGAGTTACGTTTAACTATTCTTCTTTGAATGGTCAAATATAACTGAAAAAATCAATGACGACAATAATTTAAAAAAGAGGAAGTATGGTTCCAGTTTATTTGGGATCTGTACATAGAGCGGGCTCTCATAGAGAATCAATGAAGTTGTACTAAAGATTGTTTTTTAACTAGAAACTGTTAAAAAAATTTTTGATGTGATTTCTCTGATTTAAACTAAGAATCTGTCCGCTGAAAAAAAAGTAGTTAGTTATGATGTATAAAGTGACTTCAATCTTATAACTGTAACAATTTATCGTAGAGAATTATCTTCAGCTGCAGAATCATTTTGTTCCAAATAAACAGAGTCACTTAACACGAGTACAAGAGTCATCGGGATCGGACAGTAAAGTAAGAAACAGGTAGGCACAACCGCGTTACGATTGCCGGGGAGATGTCTGCAAGGCAGCATGCAGAACATCTGTCAATTGACCGGTTCATGGAATCATTTGGCCGGGGTGATCCTTAAAAACAGCCCAACAAAACCGAGAACAAAGAAAGACGGGTGGCGGTACCTGACCGACGGGCACGCATGCGTCCTCTCGGCCGTAGTAGTATAATTTACCGGTCGTGTCGTGTCCATGTCGCCTTGACGCTCGGCACGACTGCTGTTGTGCTCCCCCGCGCTCGGCGAGACAGCGATCGAGCTGGGCGACCCAGTCGCCCGCCCGAAACGGTCCGGTCGAGCCCTATCCGTTTACCCCGTGTAGCCGGGCTATGGCAGCAAGTAGTGGCGATCAGCAAGGCACCAGCTCACCACGACGGCGACGCGCGCCTCCTCCCGTGCGAGCTAGTAGTAGCAGTGCCCGCCGCTGCAAGTCTCGGCCCTGAACGCTTGACGGCCTGAGCCAAAGCGAGTCTCGTTGCGGTCAAGCAGCGCGCGCTGGCTAGCGATGGGTCTCGCCGCATCGTCGCTCCGCCTCCCGGCCCGCGGTTGCGCCGCGTGGGAGCTGACGGCACGTAAGGGGAGGAGCAGCGCCGGTGCCGTGTGGTGCACTGGAACGAGACCAAATCCACGGGTTTTCTTTTCCTGTGCTGCGGACGTGAAGGACTGCGATTTCATTCGTCCCACTGTACCGAAGCAGTGTCGCGAGCGACGCGTGGAATCTTAGAAGTGCCGAACGAGCTCACTGTGCTGGGGCTGCACTGCACTGCGCCTCGCGGGATATGATCCGAACCAATTCGTCGGACCGGGACTGGACCCGGTGCAGACGTGCAGTGGAGGCTGGAATCACGCTGCCTGCTGTTTGTGCGCTGACGGCGACCGGGTGAGGAGGAGTGAGGACACGGTCGCCACACGGGCCACCGGTCAACAGCCCGTGCCAGTCGGAGCCAATGCACCCGTTCCTTTTAGCACTAATCTGGGCCACGATCATCGCAAGGATTTTCGATGGAATGAATAAAAGAATGCAGAGTATCTTATAAGAATCAGGTTCTTGTGAGAACCATAAGAACTTCAATATGAGTTACATGGAAGAGGTGGGAGGAGGAATTTGCAAAAGTATGATTAAGTGGGCTACGTGAATTCATGCACCCTAATGGATCAAGATGACGTGACCCAAATCGAAGTTCTCATAATTCTTACACAAACCTAGTTCTCATGTGATACGTTGCCATAAAAGAATTGCTCAAGTTGGCCAGGTGTTGAGACTAGTTAAACTTTGGATTAATTTTCTGATAATTTTGGTTTGAATACCCCTTATCCAAACAAGGCAGTTAATATGCAGAATAGGTCAGGCATGACGAAAGAACAGCGGATTATATTGCTCAAGCCATCATTATCTGCGTCAGAGAGTGCCGTCGATACTTTGCCCGACTGAAACAGCAAAGAAAACACCCACAAAGTCCCCTCGTTTCCTGCCCTTTGCGTTTACACTGACAAAGAAGCCGTCATAGTTACGCTGCCCTGACGCGGCCTTTATCTTGCAAGTCATATTTACCATAGTACCCGTTCTGAAAGTCCTTACCATATCGTGGTAGCTTCTTCTCTATTCTGTTTTCAGATAGCAACGAAGCAATATCATAGTTCGAGCCAGTAGCCAGCGAAGCAGTAGTTGACTTCACATCTCACAGTCCTTACCATCTTATCTGATACCGTGCAAGCGCCAGTAAAACTTTGTACTGAAACTCATGCCAGAAACATATTTCAGTTCATTAATACAAAATGGTAACATAAAACAATGTTCAATAATCTCCAGCAAGTCACGCTAAAACAAGTACAAAGATCTGCTATTTTCGACAATGCAGACTGGGCTCATACAAGTAGGTACACAGTACAAGAGTGCATGTGTCCTTGTCAATCAGCTGTCCAGGATTTCACCGCGTCAATGACAAAGAGCTGGCCATTTTATGCGTCAAGCCATTGACACTGAAACCAGACAAAGACATTAGTCTACGTTTTTGACAAGTGAAATCGTTGAATGCATTTTTCGGAGTTGATCCTTCAACTAAACTGGTTGCAGCTGCCATGGTCTCTAGTAGTGTACAGGCAAGTATAGGCTACACTCCACTGATAAACAACCATGAACAAGAGAATCCAAACATGTGGAGCACAAACAAAACAAGACTCAGTGAAAAAAAAACCTTCTTATTCCCAGTCTCTTTCCCGCCTTTGGTGATTCTATAAAAATTTCACTGTAGTCCCATTGTGATCAGCCTTCAACGGTACCAATGTTTCAGTACTGATTGCCGACAGTCCTCTCTTCAAGAAAAGAAGAGAGTTGCCATGGCTATTCCAGCTTTGCCAGTCAGCCGTTCAAGGGGCGCCCAGTCAGCTGTTCCAGCTTTGCCATGGCTACACCGCAGTATTTGGACAGCAGAACGCAGCCACAGTAGAGGGAGTTTTGAAGGAGTAAACACAAGAGGATGAATTGGATTTACTGACCTGAGTGCCATTCTGTATCTGATTTTCTGACATTATAAACAGTTTATATTGGAGAAACATGATACTGGAATTGGTGCCTGCCTGCCAATGGCAGGCAGGCATCCATTGAACACCTTAGGTTGCTGCAGCAGGATTAAGGCTCAAGCATGTATTGCATACCTTACAACTGCTTCTGTCTTCTTTCTAGTAGTATTTGGATGGACTGGGAACTTTATGAATTGCAGGGTTTACTATTTAAAGGACGGCACATAATCAGGGATGTTACTTAAAAGGGACAAATAGAAATACTCCCGCCGTTTTTTTATTCTTGACGTTCTGACCAGTGAAGTGAACCGAAAACAACTACCGATTGATGTCTGAAAGTCATCATTTTGGAAACAGATGAGTATGATGACTACTGAATAGAGCCTTAGTCACCAACCCTCAATTGTATCGATGTCACAAATTCAAGAATCATGAAAAGGCTTTGTTGCTGTTATTGCTGTGAAAAAAAACTCAAATTTCCAATACGTTTGCATGCTGATATGCTGAACCGACCACCCGATACAAACTGAACCTCCTCAACAGCAGCACTGGCAGAGTGTTTGAATCAATCATTAGTGTGGAGCCAAGATTTAAAAGGCTACAACATCAAGGCTCTTAGTCTCTTGGACATTTCGGAAGGATAGGTAACAGATAGTTCATGATTGGAATATAGAAGAGACTAGGTTGAAGCCTGAAACCTATGGAGATCTTGGTACAGACCTGACATGTGCAAATTAGGGTGTCATATTCCACTGTATCCTGGACAAGTTGTGGGCTTGTGTGGTTGATCTGATTCAGTAAGCATTATTACTTTTAAAGTGTCCAACATAGCTTGAAACATATTGGATCAGATCCCACATGCTGGGTCATTCTACTGTTCTGTTTTTTTTTTTGTTTGCAATCTATGGGAAATCTTGTACTATCAATAGCAGTTCACAGGTTAAGTGTTAGTGTGAAGCAGTTTGGCCTAGCCTATCTAATAAGCATACCAGCCAAGAACGAAGTTCTTGACTTTTGAATTTATTGTTCACTAGAAATAAGTTGCTGGTCCTAAGTTGTATGAATAAATGACTGTCTTCCCTTTGGCTCTTTTGTATTCATTTGATCAGAATCTTGACAGCATCAACGTACCAAAGGTCCCGTTACTTTCATATACGTGTGTATTTAAACATCAAAATGAAATTTTGAGCACTAATGAGTAAAATAGTTTACATCCAGCTTCCAGCCTGAATCTGATTGACCGAGTAAAAATTAAAACGAAGTACAATCCTGATAACCCCAGAGCTATGAAGTGCATGAACAAGCTATTCATCTACAGTTGATCTCCACTTCCTAACGTAATAGCTCTGCCCATTACTATAACAATGACCAATAGGAAGACATTGGAAGATGAATGAAATTGCATCCCATGATTGTCCTTTGGTAATCTATCATACAAAACAGCCAGCTCTAGAAACTACAACCACAAGTAAACATTGCCCAACACCACATCTTATAATCAAATCAAAAGAACACTGAAATCTATCTAGCAGAACTAAGACCAACTCATATTGGAATTCACACATGCACAATAATAGAAAGGAACTCCCTACCAATGTGGTAGAAACATGTGAAACAAATTCCATCTTAAGCCAAACCAAATATCCATATCACATCTTCACTACCCAAATAAGGGGTTTACAAGTAATAATAACTAACAGAACAGACAGTTTTACAGGTGCAACTAAAATTAACACCCAATAATTAATAAATGTACATATAACAACTAGAGGTACGAATCCAATCACTGAAAGTAACTGAAGGCCTCGTCTGTGCAAATGGCACAAGGCTATCACTGAAAGTAACTGAAGGCCCTGTCTGTGGAAATGGCACAAGGCTAGTCGAGGAATCCAGTCTGACGCCAGACAGCATTGCGTACCTGGCGGAGGTCCCGCCCCTTGAGCGTGCGCCCGGCTCCCTCCAGCACCGAGAACGTCGTCATCGGCGACTCCCGCGCCCGAGAGCGTGCCAACAACTCGTGCGGCGGCAGCATCTCCTCGTCGTCCTCGTCCTCCACTTCACCCATAGCCGCCGCCACCGGTGGCTTCCGTATCCGCCCGACGGGGACGTTGACCGGCGCAGACTGCGCAATATCCGGTGCCAGCGCAGGCGCCGGGCGGGGCACGGCAGGGATCATCCGAGGAGGGACCGCGGCCGGGGAGGCGGAGGGCGACGAAGTCGACGAGGAAGACAGCGGCGGCGAGCGGCTGTGCTCGGGGAGAGCGTCCAGGATGCCCTCCGGCGGGCGGCGGAGGCTGGGGAGGGGCCTAGGGTTTGCTTTACGGATGGCGGAGAGGATGAGCGGGCGTCGGACCGGCTGCGGCGGCGGCTCAGGAGAGCCGGATCCTGCGGCGAAGAGGTCGTCCTCGTCGAGCTCGAAGGCCGCGGAGACTGTCTGGTCGACGGTGGTTGCGGAAGGAAGGAAGGAGCCGAGGAAGCGCTCAGAGCTGAGCGAGCTTCTGTGGCGCGCGCGGTCCATGGCTGAGCTGAGTGTGGTAGCGAGTGCCGTGGGTGGGAGAGACGTCACGTCAACTGAGGTGAGGTGGAGGCGGCGAGCCGGCGATGAGCGCGCTGGTGATCCGCGCGTATAAAATGGAGGCGTGTCAATGTGGACTTGGGGTCCACTGGTCTGTGGCGGAGCCTGCTGGCCTTTGGGGAAGAAGAGGGGCAAGACCAGAGTTGGGCCAGTCCAAAACGCGGGCTCGGGCCAGACAGAGTAGGCCTAATTGTGGTCCAATTATTCGGCGGCCGGAAGTAATTATCAGATCCAAGACAAAGACCCCGAAAGGCGTAGTAATCCCGTAACTAACAAACAATCTTAGAGCAAAAGCGCCCACGAATAAAATCAAGGGGCGAAAAACAAAAACGAAAATCCGTTTCCTTTTTCTTCCCAACAAAGTCGTCCTCTTCTTCCCGCAGCTTCGCCATCCCGCACCACCAGAGGTGGAGGCTTCACCGCGAGGTCATCATGATCTCACCGGTAATTACTTCACCCGTAGTCCCACTGATTCCCTACTCTCTCGCCACCAGCCATTCGATGCGCTTGGCTGCTAATTCGTACACTGAATCTGCCTATGCCGGCTGTTGCAGGAGAGGAGCCCGTCTCAGAGCCCTCGGTCGCCGGCGGCGGCGGCGGCGGCGGGAGCGCCGTTCCTGTCGATCTCCGTCACGGATCCCGTCAAGATGGGCACCGGTGTGCAGTCCTACATCTCCTATCGCGTCATCACCAAGGTAATCTGCCAGACTCGCCAATTAGTCGAGGCTTAGTTCTTACATTTGTAACCCGGTACGCTTCCAGTGGATGTTTTCCTTATGCCTGTGTGGGGCTGCCTAATTTTAGAGCTGCTCTTTTGCACAGTACTTGTCGCAGTTTAAGAGATCGGCTGGTTCAGTAGAACACACTGGATTTAGTTTCCTAATATAGATCTCGAATTGAAACTTGTTTAAATTTCAGGATTAATTGGATTTTGCTGCCAGCAAATATTACGTCATCACCAAGTATTGTAAATTTTTAACTAAAAACTCAAAAAGTGGTTTCGCGTTGACGACAATCATCAAACTTATCTCTCTTAATGTGAAGAAGATACACAGTAGAGCTCTCTTGCGTATTCTAGGGAAAAAATACATGTCATGTTAGATGTTAGTAACAAACTTTTATAATAATTTGTAATTATTGGGCTGGGCATTTTCTGAGGAAATAAAATAATGGATATAGGGTTATAGCTGTAGTCATTGAATCTTTGGGAGTGCACGCTATGGGGTTTCAGTACCTTTAAAGGTAGTTCCATTACGACTTTAAGATCATTGCAGCTTCTAGTTTGTTAAAGTGTAGATGTATGGTTCAACAAGAAACCAAAATCATAACAACTGGATCAAAAAGCTTCAATTTAAGGATCTGAATAACATATCAAGGGGAATGACATTGCAGCCTATAACCATAGCCTGGCAATGACTCTGCACTTTCTCTGTACTGGCATGTGGTACTTTGATTACTGGCTTATTGAATTGATCGTTGATACTTATGTCAGTTTCACATTCTTTTGTTGTTATTTTAATCTTGCATGAGGTATAGCTATGTGATATTGACCTATTGCTTTGAGCAGATTAGTTGTTGTCTGCTGTGATATAATTTCTCTGCCATTGATTTACCAATTCACTACACTTGTTTCTGCAGACTAACCTGCCTGAATTTGAGGGGGCAGAGAAAATTGTTATTCGACGTTATAGTGATTTTGAATGGTTGCATGATCGACTTGCTGAAAAGTACAAAGGCATTTTTATACCTCCTCTTCCGGAGAAGAATGCCGTAGGTAAAGTGGCCAGTTATGAATTTAATGACTGTATTCTCTTATAAATTTAATGACTGTATTTTCTAACCATACTTTTTTATTTGCTTTGCACTCAGAAAAATTTCGGTTTAGCAAAGAGTTTATTGAATTGAGGCGTCAAGCTCTGGATTTGTTTATTAACAGAATTGCTTCGCACCCTGAACTCAAGCAAAGTGAAGACTTGAGGACATTTTTACAGGCAGATGAAGAGGTAAAGTTTTTAGATGTGCACGTTTTCCTTGTACTTTTGGATTTGTGTTAGGTAAATTCCATTTCATATGCTCAGTGTACTTGAGATCTATTTATGATATGGTTTTGGACATGATTTATGGATGATAACTCTTTAGGATTAATAATTTGCATACGTGTCCTTGGGTAACTGTTAGTAGACAATTAAATTTTCATGCAAATGATTCATTCTACTTGATTGCATACTTATAATTCCTTTCATAACTACATCGTAGTACAAGTACAATAGTTTCACTGTGTTACTAATTTGAAACTGCTAGATACATTACTTATATCTTATCTGATCATTTGATTGAATGCTCAAGCAGTACTTTTTGTATCCCTGTATTGGAAACAATCTACATCCATGACTCCATGCCTTAAGGATAGTTAATTTTTTATGGTATTCCTTCTCATATTTTACTTGTTTTGACTATACTTGAATCAGAGAATGGATAGAGCAAGGTCTTATGAGACTGGTATATTTAAGAAGCCTTCCGATTTCTTACAGATGTTCAAGGTACAATTGGTTAAATGCTCAGTAATACATTCATGCTACTTGCTGAACAGTATTTACATTGTTTCTGGTTGATGATGTCTTATTTAGGATGTCCAGTCAAAAGTCAGTGATGTTGTTCTGGGCAAAGAAAAGCCTGTGGAGGAATCTACTCCTGAGTACGAGAAGCTTAAAAACTACATATTTGAACTAGAAAATCATTTAGCAGAAGCTCAAAAACAGGCATTCCGTCTTGTGAAAAGACACAGAGGTATGTCAGTTTTTTCTATGAGAAGTCATTCATCAAATTTCTTCAGAGTTAAGGTCTATTTAGACTTACAAAATAAAGAAATGATTTATCTGGCCCGTGATATCATGAGTAGTGCTTGGAGATTGTCATCAATATCTCAACTCTGTTTGCTCGTAGTACAATCGATGACATTCTTGATTCACTCATAGAACTTGGACAATCTCTGGCGGACTTTGGGAAAGCGATCAAGCTTTTGGGTGCTTGTGAAGGAGATTTAATGGAAAAGGTGTTTTCTGAAGTTGGCTCAAAGTCAGAAATGTTGTCAATAAAGCTACAAAGAGAGGTAATCACAATCATCAGTTTACCATGTAGTGCTGCTTGGAATCAGATGACAGTCTAACAATGATTTCCATAATTCTGCAACCCAATGATGTTGACATGGCATTGGTGCAGGCAGACAACCTTCTTTTTAACTTTGAAGAACCTTTGAAAGACTACGTGCGCGCTGTGCAATCAATAAAAGTGAGCATTTTTCTCAGTTCTACATGCAAACGGTGAATTGATAACAATATATAAGAAATTGAACTAAATTGATGTGTGTGACTTCTGTCTCATGTTCATGAAAGGCAACCATGGTTGATCGAGCAAATGCATTCAGGCAGCACTTTGATTTGGATCAGGAGAGGAAGTATAAAGAGCTCAATCTGTATGTATTATTATTGCATTACCTGATTCCAGTTAATTTACAAAGAATATTTACAAATCAGGAAAATTATCCTGATCAAGCCTCACCTTTTAGTCTACACATTAGTAACCTTGCAACCTACCAAATTCAATATTCTCATAATCGAATAATAGTTCCATGTAGGGCCTATATTGTTGACGATTGCATGGGCTTGAAAGTTTTCTAACCCTTCTCTTACTGCAGTGAGAAATTGAAGTTCATGAACCCTGAGAAGTATCATGAAGCAGAATCTGAGTTCAGAGAGGCAAGTTCTTGTTCATTTTGAGGGACTCTTGTAGTGGATTAATGACTGTTTTCTCTTGTTGTGGATGAATTACTGTTTTGATTAGTGCCTTCTTGTATGTGCAGTTGAAAGTAGGCAGTGAGGAAGCTACAAAGCGGTTTGAACACATAGTTAGATTAATGAATGAAGAGCTCGCACGTTTCCAGGAGCAGAAAACAGCCGATATTGGGCTTGCATTCCATGAATTTGCCAAAGGTCAGGCAAAGCTAGCTAAAGACATTGCTGATGCATGGCGCAGCATCCTGCCAAAACTCGAGGCCTGTTCCACATCATAGTTGTGATCTGTGCTTCCTCATTATGTTTGAGATAGCGGCCAGCACCTGGGAGTTTTAGGCTGTTTTTTTCCAGCTTACTTAACACTGATTCCTGACTTTCCTGTATACTAAAGGGATGTTTGTAAATGGGCCTGTTGTTAGATTTGGTCAACATCATTTCTTGCTATGCATGTAAAAACAATTTTCTTCTATTTGGCTCATTTGCAGAAGTAATGGAATCTATCAAAGATTGAATAATGAAGAAATACTTTGCCCGTTGTGCTATTTACTGAAACTTTCTGAGATAATTTAACCTTTGTATTGGAAGTGCTCATGAGAGAACTTCTAGATAACATGACTCAGATGATTGTCAGTTACAGAGAATTGAAGCCTTCATCATGTGCCTTTTATAACACTGTCAAATTCGAGCAATTTGAATTGACTTTTCTAGCGCCTGAAGTAGGCTTCTCATGATCCTGGGTTCCCCAGGCGGTTCCTTGTCCTTCATAGGACCGTTCCTGGTTGCTTGGAACACTGGTCCGGAGCCGTCGGGAGCTGGGAAAACTACGCAGTCGATGTAAACCAGGGTCTGTGTCGCGCCATCTTCGATTGCGACGAACCCTAATCTGATTCCACCCTCAATCTTGTCCACCTGTTAGCGCACAATTTTGTTTTCTCATCAGATGAATAAAATCTGAATAAGGTATATGGACAGCTCGTTCAATTTTCGTACCTTCAGAGGCACTGGAAGAGGCAGGGTGGCGCCTTGGCAGAGGCTGTTCCCCCACTGTCAGTAAAACAGCATCAGGTTTAGAGTTTTAGTTATACGCTACTTAAGCGCCAAACGATGTATGGATCTTCTATTTTTTGAGGCAGGACGAGAACTGACCTGAAAGAGTAAAGTCTCGAACCGAGCAATGTCAATGTTGCCAGGCAGCTTCACTGTGCCGAGGCTGACCCCATCGTCATCCGCGGGAACAATGCCGCCCTTTCCCGGCGCGGCGCACGGCGGTTTGGCTGCCTTTCTGGCTCTGAAGCTTGGAAGCTTTTCGCGCATCTTCCATCTTCCGGCACTATGGGAAGGGTACTTGCCAGCGCACGCATGCCTCTGCGGCACCGTTGAAGAACATGAAGAGCTGGATAGCCTGGTTACCAACATCTGTGTTGCTGCGGCTATTGCAGAATGGAGAGTTGGCTCCAGTCCAGTACAGTAAAGGTAATGAGCGAAGAGCCTACATACCATTCATGAGGACAAGAATGGATAAGTGGATGGACTCAAATCTGAAGCATGAGTGGTTCTCGCTCACTGTTTCAGGAAATCAACAACCGTGGGAATAAGATATATATATATATAAATAGATTTATTGAACCCTTCGAACATCAAATGACAGTTTGGCCGAGTGGTCTAAGGCGCCAGATTTAGGCTCTGGTCCGAAAGGGCGTGGGTTCAAATCCCACAGCTGTCATTGCTTTTGCTTCTCTTTATTTCGTTTTATTTTTTTCTTAATTATTTCCTCCCCTCTCCTTTGGCAACCATCGCTACTTCACACCGGCGCCGCGGCCGTGGCCAGGGCTCCAGCAATCGGCCATGGCGGCGTCTCTCCGGACGGCGTCCTCCCTCCGCTCGCGCTTACTCACGTCCTCCTCCGCCTGGTTTCCGCGGTACCTCCTCCTCTCCTCGTCCGTCCACTCGGAAGCTGACCAGACTGAGACCCTCGCCTTCGATGAGATCCAGCTGTCCCCGGAGAAGCCACCCACCGCCACCGCCTTCGTCCTCCACGGCCTCCTCGGGTCCGGCCGCAACTGGCGCTCCTTCTCGCGCACTCTCGCCTCCGAACTCCACGACCGCGCCCCGTCTGAGGGTATATTCCCGCCCCAGTTTTTATTTTCTGCAATGATCACAACATTTTTTCCCTAATATCCAGCGATATTTATAGTTCATTTGATGGCTTTATTTACTAATTGTTTTTAGGTAATATTATGGTGTGAGATTTGTGCTTTCTGATCCTTTTTTGTCTTACTAAAAACTGAACCAAAAACTGCATTGGCTACCATGCCGAATTTGTAACTAGACTTGTAGATACTTATGATTCTTTTGCAATGCAATTCATGAACAAGGGCTGGATCCGTTAAATTAAAAAATTGTACTATAGTTCGTTTGACACATAATGAAAATAGTTTGGCCGATCGCTTGTGAGAGGAGAGGAAATTGTTCAGGGGACTGAATTATGTATTCGTGTGCAGAGTGGAGGATGGTTCTGGTGGATTTGAGAAACCATGGCCGATCAGCTGGGATCAAGGGTATTGTCCCTCCACATAACATGTCCACCGCAGCGAAGGATCTCGCCGATTTGGTGAAGGCTCGTGGCTGGGCATGGCCTGATGTTGTTGTGGGTCACTCTATGGGTGGGAAGGTTGCGCTAGACTTTGCAGAGAGCTGCTCACGAGGTGTATATGGACAGTCGGCTGCTCTTCCCAAACAGGTGCCAGTAGTTTCTGTTATTTTCGGCAGTTTATTCTTGCCCATGTTTAAATGCAGTATTCTCACATTGTTTTAATTTTGAAATTAATTAAATTTTGTCTAGAGCTATATCTCAAATTTAATTTACAGAGGCTTGTAATTCACTTAGAATTATATCAAATATTGTATGAAATAGTGAAAATACATTGCTCTGTATGTGAGATAACACTAGTAATGCTATGGGTTACGCGTAAATCTAAGTGACATTTGAATAGTCTCTCTCAGACAAATTACTTTTGCTGCATCTGTTCCATACTATACAATATATGCTTGTAGTTCAGTTGTTACCTTCTCGTAATAACTTAGAAGATTGGTAACAGCAATTGGTCACCCCTACTATGTATCACTTGATCTAGAGTGGAGGATTGGTATCAGTATTATAATATTTCATTTGATGCAGAACAGCTTTGGGTACTTGATTCTGTCCCTGGAGAAGTAAAAACGGATAACAGTGATGGTGAAGTAGAACGGGTTCTGCAAACGCTAGCAAGTCTTCCTTCTTCACTTCCATCACGCAAGTACTGTCTCTTCTGCTACCTTGATGTTACTTGTTCAGCATTTCTGCATGATGCAATTATAGATCTTTAAATTCTAAACCTAGCATGACTAATTGACTATAGAGCTTCAAATATTAAACCTAGCATGACTAACTTGCAAAAATGAGATTGTGGTTCCGAAAATGGTGGTTATCACCATGCTCAGTGCTGTGCACGGTGTTAAATTTGTGTAGAGCATTGCTGTATTAGCTTGGACAGTGTCTTATAGCTGAAACCTGTCATCGAATGATGTTTCTTTTCATTAAATACAACATTCTAGGGTTAGCTTTTGTTTCAAATATAACTTGGCTTGGATGATTTACTAATTCGTTTTTCAGAGGAGAGAACAGGGTATATTAATAAACACATAAACTCTAGGTACCGTCCTTGACATGATATTCTGTAACACTTCTGAGGAACAGAAGCATAGGACATAATTGAAATGTGTTTATTGATGTTTGATGCAACAATGATTTTTCTATAACAGTGTTTAAGGATAGAAAATATTTCAGACCTGAAGCATAAGGAGCCTCTGGAACATCATTTGTTAATTATTGATTTTTTTTCATATCCTTGATGCTAATTTTTATCAGTGTTTACTACTAGGTGGGTTGTTGATCACATGCTGAGCCTTGGGTTTTCAAAGTCACTTTCAGAATGGATTGGCAGCAACTTAAAGAAGGACAATGAACATGTGACTTGGGCTTTTGATCTTCAGGCTGCCATTGACATGTTCAGTTCTTATAGGTAAGATAACTTTAATTTTTCCCCCTCTACACTACGCTTCTCTTTGATCGGATTATTTTTCCGTCAATAACAAAGCTTCCATGTAACCTAGTGTCACCAGAGGGCACTGCATCGAGAATTGACTATTGAGTTGAGTCACGATATCATGTTTGTTTTACTGTCAGTTCTGAATGATATTATTTGTTGATTTTCAGGGAAAGGGATTACTGGTCACTGCTGGAGTACCCACCGAAAGGCTTGGATATTGCAATAGTACAAGCAGAGCGCAGTGATCGATGGGATCCTAATGATGTTCAAAGGCTAAAGGCATTATCCAGGAGAGAGCCCAAGCCTGATGCCGGAAAAGTATCGCTTCATGTTCTCCCCAAGTCTGGCCACTGGGTTCATGTAGACAATCCCAAGGGTCTACTCGAGATCATGGTGCCTAACTTTCTTACAACTGACCAAAATTGAGTAATACTGAACCTTCAGTTTAGTGTGACACGCCAGTTCAATGAGTGGAAGCATATCATGTCCGCTCTCCTTTTTGTGACCCAATGAGAGTTCTTTACACTTTCTTTTCTGTTCCTTTCCAGATAACACATTGCACCTATTGTTAATAAAAGAGAATATTATAGTATCATGCTATCTGCTATCTAGATGATTGAATAAAAGTGCCTTGTCTCAGACTTCCTTACATTTTTTGTTGAGAATACATTGCACCTACTATTGAGAAACAAGGAAACACACTCAATGATCCAAGATGATAGAATGAGAGTCCTTTCTAACTTTCTACAATTTTCTTAAAATAATGTTTGATGTAACTATGCTCTCATCTGAGTTACATTTGCAGCGGACTGATTTTATTTCAACGGAGATTCGAGCTGATGTAGTAGTAGTTCATAACATCTGACATCGACTTTTCAGGAGGTAGAGGCGAAATTGGCTCACAGGAGCTCTCGTTGTCCGTTTTTTACGGGCATACTAGAGCAATCGCGTCGTCTTGTTTCAGTTCAGGGCAAGCATTTGAGTGGAAGAGACGGATGGCCGTTGAGTGAAGCAAGAGAGCAAGCTTGGGAGGTCAGGAGTCGAGGTCAGGCATCTCCGAGTCCGTATACCAGGGCAAAACGCCAAGGACAGTAGCATCATCGGTTCCAGTTTGCTAAAAACTGCGAACTATTGGTGTACAGCGACATCCTACAGAATTAGCGTGACCATGCAGTAAACAAGCGAATTCGCTAAGTGCACCTTGCGCATCGGGAGGTCGTGTGTGTTATCACCGTCTCTCTCTCCGCATCAAAGGTTCTCAGAGGACAGCGTTTGCTGTCGGGGGCTGCAAATTTCGCGCCATTTCCCGACCCGTTAACGTCGAGGACGCCTCGTCGGCTCTCCATCAGCAGAGGCGGCCACGGAACGAGTTGGTGCTGACTGCCGAGCAAAGCGACAAGATCGAGCCACCGCCCCGCCAGATCAGTCCACAGCCACAGGTCCAAGGAAGGCGAACGCATCATCCATCCATCTCTCCGATCCAAGCCATTTTTTCTCACGACCGCGTCGAAAGCAGCATCTGCCCAATTCGATCCCTCCCGCATGGATCCCGGCGCGGACGACGCGGCCGGGTGGCGCACCCGCGCGCCGGGCGGCACGGAGTACAGCTGGTGCCGCGCCGTGCCGGGCGGCACGGGCACGACGCTGCTCGCGATCCGCCTCTCCCCTTCCGGCGCCACCGCGGCGACCACCGCCACCATCCAGGCCGCGCTGCGTTCGCTGCAGAGCGCGCACCCCGCCCTCCGCGCCCGGCTCCGGACCTCCCCGCCGGCCCCACGCTCGCCTTCCCCTCCCCGCGCCGCCTCCGCCCGCGATCCTCCCCCTCGCGCCGCTCCCCGCGCCGGAGTCCGCGACCGATTTCCACGCCCTCCTCGAGCACGAGCTCAACCGTAACCCATGGGCGGCGGAGCCCGACTCATCCTCATCCGACTCCGACGCCCCCGTGCTCTTCGCCACGCTCTACGACCTCCCGCCGCCGGGCGGCGCGGCGCTGTTCGTCCGGATCCACACCGTCGCGTGCGACCGCTCGGCGGCGGCCGCGCTGGCGAGGGAGCTCGTGGCGCTGCTGGGAAACAGCGCGGAGGAGGGCGGGGAGCGTGAGCCCGAGGACGCGCTGGCGGCGGCCGGGCTGGAGGAGAGGATACCGCAGCGGGACACGTGGAAGCCGTTCTGGGCGCGCGGGATGGACATGGTGGGCTACTCCATCAACGGCCTGCGCACGTCCACGCTGCCGTTCGTGGAGACGGGCACCGAGAGGTCCACGCAGATGCTGCGGCTCGGGCTCGGCCGCGACGAGACGGCGAGGCTGCTCGATGTGAGTACCAGCAACTTTGTTCAGAGTTCAGACCCCAACAGTAATCCAGTTGTGCTGCATTGGCATCTACATAGATGAACAAAGATTATAATATATATATATATCTCATCGTCGTGTAGGCGTGCAAGGAAAACGGGGTGAGACTCTGCTCTGCCGTGTCTGCCGCCACGATGCTCGCCGCGCGGCAGTCGAAGCAGCTGGAGAGCGGTCAGCAGGAGACCTACTCCACTGTGACCCTTATCAATTGCCGCGAGTTTCTTGAGCCGCCCCTGGACGATCACAACGTTGGTGAGCGTTCAAGAAGTCACACTTAGTGCGGAAATGTTAGTGCTGTCAAGTTTCTTCTTGATGACAGCTGAAACTGCAGGGTTCTTCTACTCTGCCCTCACCAACACGCACTCGGTTCACGGAGAGGAAGGCCTCTGGGAGCTGGCCAAGAGGTGCCAGGACTCGTACACCACGGCCAAGAACAACAAGAAGCACCTCACCGACATCAGCGACCTCAACTTCCTCATGTTGCGGGCCATCGAGAACCCGCAGCTCACACCCTCCGCGGCGCTCCGGACCGCGCTCATCTCCGTGTTCGAGGAGCCCGTGGTCAGCGACACGGCGGACCTGCAGAGCAAGGCCGGCGTGGAGGATTACCTGTGCTGCGCCACCGTGCACGGCATCGGCCCGTCAATCGGCGTGTTCGACTCGATCAGGGACGGCCGGCTGGAGTGGGTGTGCATGTACCCGGCTCCTATCCACTCCAGGAAGCAGGTCCAGGAGATCTTCCACGAGGTGAAGCGGATTTTACTCCAAGGGAGTGGCTCGAGTGATGAAAATTTTGAAGATTGCACATAGCAGATTTCGTGAGCGTCCGGTTTACGTTGGTAAATGTGATTGTAATGCGTTCGTTGCTGCATTGATGCTGCTCGACATTCTTTCCAAAATCTGAATAAGGAACATGCATCAGTATGCCTGTACTGAAATCTTGTGCTGACCTTGTAAAGTTCAGATCACGATCCGATGGGCAATAAGATGTTCTGGTGCATGGTTTTACACCTACCGTTGAGTATATGAAATTTTGTAACTTTAATGCCACAAAGTGTTGAGTCGTGCCGTATCGTTTTCGTCGCATTGGGGCTACATTTCAGCTGCTGTTATACCTGGTGATGATATGTTTGACTGCACCTGGTGCGTCTCATGGGGAACGTTGCAGGCACGCATGGAAGTCGAATGATCAGGATGGAACTATTGAAGTTTGGGTTCCGGATCATTCGACCATGAGAATAAGGAAGTGTTCCAGAAGAGGTCACCGTCCCTAAACTTTTTCCTTTTCCAACCATAACTTTTCTCTCATCTTGCTATGTTTCCTGGTCAGGCCTGCCTCCGGACAATGCAAATTGCCGTCGTGTATTTGACTATCTGGTATCTCTCTGCAAGTACTTGACCCCTAGATTACCTCGATGTATTGTGTGTATGTGTATCCAGATATGTAATCCCTCCTTAGATGTGTATTGGATTTGTTTACCATAACGTGTCGCATGAAAATCTTGTCTTTCCGTGCACAATGCACGGTGCACCTTTATATGTTTCATGACGCCTTAGCATTAGAATTTGATCTCATAGCGCTGGCCCGTGCACCCATGTCGCCGTGCACGAGGCTATGCGTGTTCTTGGCCCTCGTGGCTGCCGTTCTTGCGGCGCCAGTGAGGACAGCGGCCGGTGAAGCTCCGACGCCATCGCCCTTGGTGTCACCGTCTAAGCCACGTTCCGCACAAGTGCCCGCTACCCCAACATCTGCTTCGGCCAAGGCACCCTCGTCTGCCACTGCCACACCGCCCGCTTCAGCGCATGAGCGACATCGACATTCGCCTGCCGCACCGGCGTCGGTGCCGCTTGCAAAGATTGCGCCGGCTATGTGCCCTTCGGCGCCGACCTCGCCGTCCTCGGAGACAAGCCCATACGAAGGTCCCGACATGCCATGGTCAATCAACGATGGTTCGGGGGTCAGGTTGCGGACGCACCACATGAAAGTAGAGCTGCCGCATCTTTGTCGTGGCCGTTCGCGTTCGTGTCCATCGTCAGCGTGGCGACCGTGATGATGCTCTGAGCTCTACTTGAGCGTTAGTGTTTGAATTACTACTAGTTGTCAGCCTTTGGCCACTTGTAGAATAGCATCATCTTAGCTGGTTCAAACCATTGTTCGTTGGATTGAGCATGGTTTGAGTGTGTCGGCATAACTTTATAAATGCCGGCGTTAGTACCTCATGATTTGCTACAGTAAACTAAAGAAGTGCTCCCTCCGTCCAAGAATGTAAGGATTTGTTAACTTTCTAATTTCTTGTTTGACCATTCGTTTTATTCAAAATATTTATGTAAATATAAAAATAAAGTAGACATATTTCAAACATATCTAGGAATAAAGTAAATTCTAACAAAATAAACAAAATTTTAACAAATTTTTTAAATAAGGCGAGTAGTATCTCTGAAAGTCAACAAATGCTTACATTTATGGACAGAGGTAGTATAAGGTATTTATTTCCAATAGATGAAGATGATAGGACAAATACTTCAGTGGAAAAGTCACGGAGATCTGTAAAATCACAAAGATCGGATCTGAATATGTGAAATCAGACGCTTCACTCTGAATCAGCTGATAACAACCAGAAACTACCTTTAGCAAATCAAAGGTGCTATTTCTAAGAGATGAAGATAATCGAACGAATTTACTACTTCAGTGGAACAATCTAACAGAGTCGCATATCTGTAAAATCGTACCACAAAACGACAGGATCTGAATAATTCGACGCTTCATTCTGAATAATAAGCCCATAACAACCAGAAACCACCTTTACCAGCGTGGTCAGAAACAATCATTGCCATTCCGATCACTTGTCATTTTCTACAAACGCTGGGATAACACCATAACATATACACACTTTGACAATCGCTCAATAAACCCAGATACATAGCTGCACTCCAGACAAGAAAAGAAGAGGTTAGCATCCACAATTCACGTGGCACATACCAAGTAGCTGCACAGAAGGGGGATTAAGCTTATGGGGATTTTACAAGTAGATGTTCATACAGTTTGGTTGGGTTGTTGTGTATAATCGATGGGTTTGCATCTTCCAGGCGCTCAGCGAGAGACCGGAGCATGGAGACCAGATGCCGTGTGTTCTTGGTACATCGGCACACTAGGTCTAAGTATTGCATAGCCTCCTGAGGAAGGAGACCAGTCATGAAGAAGGGGAAGAGCTTTGAGTGTGTCACCTCCATTGTACCCATCGCCTCGGAAGCCCAAGCCGAACTAGACTTGTCAGAAACCTTCCCCTCCTCCTGCTGCATCCTTCGAACTTCTTCTAGCCGTGGGAGCAGCTCATTCTCTTCCTCCTTGAAGTGCTCTTTTGTGTGATCCTGTCAACGTTTAATACACTTCAGATATACTCCCAAACATGAAGAAATAATAACTTGTGATCTCACTGCCTGGGATTCATAACGATTTACAAAGGATCTCAATACAATGATGAGCTTACATATGTTTTTAAACTTTCTGTAACTATAAAATCCCAGTAAAGGATTTTGTATGTTTATTGACTTTTGGTAATGGTCTTATTAGCAATTCAGATATTCTACCTCACAAGTTTATATACGATGGTGTACACAATGGCTATTGTCTTTTAGTTGTTTTTGCACAAATTGTATCTAATTTTTCCTGATAGTTGTCAACCAATTTACAGCCAGCTCAAAACCAACATAGACCATACAGAGTGAGTCCAGCAATCAAATAAAAAGTGTGGAACAGCTAATAAGCATTCGTGACTGCTGTCATGACCAGAGAGCTGAAGCATCCACAGAATGGAAGTGATGCTCATGATGATTACACCACATGCGATGGCCATAGTCCCCAGAACTTTCAACAGCTTGGTAGGAACATGTAGAATGGGGCCAGCTGTACTGAGCATAAAGAGCTAAAACCTTTATCGTCTCTCAGAGCAAAATCTTAATTACTTGGGCCAGGCTGCACCCTAACATTCTCCCTCTCAACTTTCACTACTCATTCCGCAAATTGCCAGTGAAAAGAATGGCTGTATACAAAGCCATGACACACAATACTCATTTTCCAATGATTCGAAAAGATTTGTGCAACAATCATGGTGGTGAATCCAGATCTAATATTACAGACCAAGCATGTTCGATAGGGGAAAATAGGTGGAGTGGTCCTTATCCAGGACCTACGTGATCTTCCCACTTTCCTGAAAAGTGCAAGTGTACAGAAGTGCAACATAACACTTTTCACTGGGGGACGAAAGGAATCAATTTTATCCCTGGGTAAACTTGGTGAATGGTCCCTAATCATTCTTCTAGTCTATTTCACTTTCGGTTACTCCTTTCCTGAGAATCTATCATGGAAGTATTTTTTTTCTGCAGATTAGGACAGCATAACATCCACACCAACTATCACTTTTGCCTGAAGACAGTAGAGAAGCCTTGCAAGTTACAAAAGGTGAAATTTGCATTGCAACCGCCTCAGCACTTGACATGTGCGGTATGGCACACTTATGAAGACAACAAAGATAGTGCCTTGCCTAATGGGGTAATGGCTATTGTTTCACGCATGACATTCAAAAAAAATAGTAGCTACCACTATCAGAAAGCCTAGTGCGAATATATATATGCTAAGCAAACTTGCACCATTTGACAAGTGATGCAGAGGTAAAATTAGCTCGTAACTTTAAGAACACCTCAATGCAGTTAACTAGAATCAAAATGTGCAGAGTTTGTACCTGCAACCGTTTCAGACGAACCGAGAGGTTGACCAGCACTTCATGGAAGAGGGGCTGCCCAATTCTAACGTCAACAGCGTTTTTATATCCTCTTTGATTCCATTCATCATTGGCAGGTGCCTCCCGTGCTGCTCATTAACCTTATCACACACCCCTGTCACAAAATAGTTAAGCATCAGATTAGATTACAAACCAATCAAATCAGGAAGCCACTTGGTTATTAAACAAATATGCAACTAAAGCATTGGATCGAAGATGACAAGATAGGAATTTGGTCTAGTGGTATGATTCCAGCGGGTGTTCTCCCAACGCCCCATTTTGTTTTCGAAGCTGCCAAATGGTCAGAAGTAGTTTTACTCCAGTACATGAAACAGCAATATTTTGTTGGCGTGTTTTATTAATCAGAACAAAGCGAGACCTGTACAGCTAGAAAGGGACTGGAATTCAGAGGCCTTTGGATCAAAGTATTCACATGAAAAAATATACCCCATCCTTATCTCTTCTACTGGTCACAATAGATTCTCGGATTCAGTAACCCACCAAAACAACTAAACAAGTAAACAATCACTAGCAGGACACAGTTTTTACAAGATAATAAAAGTGCGAGGCCGCCAGCACACAACTATTAGTTGGGAAACGGCAGAGCAGGTGACATAACCAATGCGCCTAAAATAGCAGTGGAAAAACGAATGGGAACTAAGAGTGGGAATAGCGAACAAATGGTCGAATCTCGAATAGCAGATGCACATGCCATTTGCGTGCGGCCTTAAATAGCCAAAAACAGGTAAAGATTAAACCCTTCCCAAAAATCCTCAACACAAATGTGCACCTCAGGTAATTAGGAGCAAATCTAATCAACCTATAATAAAAACTAAACTAGGTATGTCAAAGGTCCAAATACCGAATACTCCAGGAATATACGAGGTAAGTGTACAGTATGAATGCGATCAAACTCGAATCAACCTGGATGCGCCGCCCTCTGGAGATCGGGGAAGAGAAGCGTCTCCTCCATCCTCGCGTGCTCCAGCATCACCTCCATGGCGTCGCCGTACCACTTGCCGAGCCTCCTCACCTCGGCGCCCTCTACGTAATTTCTGCCCTTCCCCATCTTCTTCCCTTTCTTCACCATCTCGGCCACCTTCGCCGCCACCCCCTCAAGGTGCCGCTCGGCGCTGCGGTGCTGCAGCCGTACCAGCTCGGCGACCTCCTCCGCGGCGGCGGCCGACGTGGACGCCGGGCGCGGCCTCTCGGGCGGCGCGACGCGCGGCTTGCCCTCGAGGCGGGCGTCCACCTGGCGCAGCAGCTCCTCGATGGGGCCCGAGACCTCCGGGTCCGCCGCGGAGAGGCGGAGCACGGGGCGGCCGAGCGGAGCCGCCTCGGAGGGCGTGAAGTGCACGGGCGCGGCGGCCTTGTAGAGGAGCGAGACGCGGAGGCGCCACGTGACGGGGCAGCCGTCGGAGCCGTACACGCGCACGACGTTGCCGTCCTCGGCGTCGACGGCGGACACGGAGGGGGATCTGGCGAGCGCGTAGGTGGACACGGGGGTGCTGCCGGCGGCGGCCCCGGAGGACGCCGAGGCCGCGCGGCGGAGAGGCGGCGAGCCCGGGTCCGTCTGGCGGCGGCGGCGCGGGGACGGGGAGCAATTGCCCATACGTGTGGGACTGGGAGCGTGCTGCAGGAGGCGGCAGGAGGAGTGCGGCGTGGAGTGCGAGAGCGCGGGGACGGGGGAGCTTGCGTGGGAGGCGGAGGAGGTCTAGTGTGGTGCGTTCGCGTTGGGGTGCGGGCGAGGTTGGCGAGAGGCGATGGTGGGCCAGGGCCGGCCGGCCTTTTTGCTGTTGTGCGTGGATTTTGTTAAGGATGTTGATTTGATCCAGAAGATTTGTTAACAGATAAGCCTGTTTTCCTGGATTAGTCTGACCGAGGGAACACTGTCAGATTTTCACCCGGAATGTATGTGGGGGCAGTACTTGCATTCCCTGCAGTAGGGGATGGTGAAATGCCAAAGAATCGTTTTCTGCTGTTGACGTAGAAGGATTCGTGTGTTACCTGAAACTTTTTTTGCATCTAGTACTAGTTTTTCATTAAGGTTTAATAATGTGTGCCAAACATTCCTGGTGCAGGGAGTTAATTTGAGATATTAAGCCACTCTAACCTACTAATCGGCTAACCTAACACACTGAAAGATTTTAGGGCAGTGCCTCACATTGGTTAAGAGTTGGTGAAAACTTACTTTAAGCAGATTCTGTAATCGCGAGCCAAAGCCAAAAGTGGTGCAGGCTTCAAAGAATCGAACAATCTTCTAACCAACAAAACATTCAGTGAAGAAGATAAACCTGAACGTGGAGAGCTGTAATCATGCATTTGACGGCAGTGGGATTAGAACACTAGTCTCGACACAATCCAACGGATAGAGTTCAAAAAGGGGACCGTGGATATGGTGATGACTTATTTAAGGCTCCAGCAGTACGTTGCAACGGAACATGAATGATTACTTGGATACAATAAGCATACAATCAAGTCCGGTGTCAAGCTCTTTTGGAGTAATCATGCCGAGAAATTCAAGGATTACAAAACGGCATCTAATAATTGCTGCGAGCACCCATCGTACTAGCCGGACCGTTACCGAATGGGCATCTATGGATAACAACAGCCAGATGTTCCATCCTGGGGACGAGGTCAGAAGACGTTCTAACGACCTTGCAGTTGCACTGTATCGGTCGGTCACGATTAACACTCAGATAATCCCGTCCGGACGAGGCCAAAGTCGTTGTGGCTGATGACCCGATCGCCTCCAGACAAAGCCAAAGCAAATCCAAGTGAAAGCAAAGCAATGAGATGGGACTAGTCCTAGCGGTCGAGTAGTCCCGAAGGCTGGTTCAACCAACAGCCGGCGAGCCAGTGATGACACCCACAGGCAGAGAACAGACGTCAGAGCTGCCCAAAACCTGTTCACAAGTGTCGCGGCCCGTGACGAGTGAGCTCCTCTATGCCGTTCGGCCACACATCTCACATGTCCTGCCGCCGCTGAGGCGTCGTCGACGCACTGCACGGTCTTCAACCTGCGCTCGCTGGGGTTCTGACAGCAACGCAGATGAGATGAACCAGACGTACAGATCAATACTCCTAAAAATCTATCGCGTTAATAAATCTGTGATCTGTGCATAAACAATAAGGTCAACCACGTTACGGGCTGGTAACATGGAATCGCGACCGCCAATGTGGAAATGGCAGCGGGTACTGCGTGGATTTTTTCTACCAGCTCGAGTACACAATCGGAGCTGAGTGCTGATAGGATCTGTATGGAATGGAACATGTGTGTAGCCACGATCCATCGTTGAATCTTGATTGCTCTCTGCTAGCAGTAGCACGTGCTTCACCGGTTATCCCACGTGAACGTGCTCTGACAATGAATAGTTTCACTTTCTTCCGATCAGCTTCATTGTCAGCAGGCCCTAGCTGACGACGAGCAGCAGCATCAGCGGCCAGCGGGTGGGTTCGGGACTTCTGGGTTGACGCCTTGAGTCCTTGACGGGCGGCGGCCGAGAGTTTCCAGCCCACTGTCGCTTGTGGGCTAGATTATGGCCGAGTAATGTAGCCAAACTCTGCCTCTATTCCACCGAAGAAAGAAGGTCCACTCCACAGTGAAGTGCAAAGGCCTAACTTCTGGTCATATTGGGCCGTAGTCCATCAAGAGTCGACCGCCCATTCCGCGCTTGCTTGCCCTAACCAACCCGAAACGAGCCTCCCACCCACGGCCCCGAAGCGCAAACCGATGGCGGCCGCCGGCGGGAATGGTGAGACCGCGCCGCCGCCGCAGGAGACGGCGCCGGCGGAGGCCTCGGCTTCTGGAGGCGGCGTGATCGCGAAGCTGGAGGAGCAGTGGCGGAAGACGAAGGAGCACGCGGAGACCTACCCCTACGTGTGGGGCTCCTACATCCTCGTCTACGGCGGCCTCGGCGCCTACCTCACCTGGCGCTGGCGCAAGCTCCGCCGCACCGAGGACCGCGTCCGCGTCCTCCAGGAACGGCTTCGCAAGCTCGCGGCCGCCGAGGAGTCGCAGGCTGCCTCTGCCTCCAGCTCCGCTGCCCCGACGACCCCTCTCCCGCCGCAGCAGCCGGCCGCTGGGTCAGCCAAGCCCGCCTCTGGCCCCTGAAGGAGTAAGCTTTCCCTTTTACAACTTTGTGGCATGCAAAGATACAAGTTACAGGGCCATTTCATGTTAGGCTTGTTTGGTAGGTGATCCTAGATCACAGGTAGAGGTGGAAGGTATAATGCAAAGAGGCACCCAGTGATTCGCTGTTTGTACTCGAATCATTTTGTAGAAGATTAAGCTTTTGTGGATCATGTATGTTCATTCCCCACGAAGGATATGAGTTTACCCTTATGTCTACAAAACATTTCTCAGTGAGCATTCCACATCTCACATTTTGTATTCCATGATGCTGGTTTGCAGTTTGATTGTGAAGCTTCCTGTTTATTATCAATAATGCAATATCATTGAACCTTTTGAATTATCATCACTAGGGAATGTCTATTATCTGGGTTTATGGACAAATGGAAATGGATAGAGAAAGCTCAACCAATAAGCTGGCAGCCGGCTGTTAACATTTTTTCTAGTTGTGTGAGACCCAGCAGTACATTGTATGGGCCTCCAAATAATTTGACAGAACACACCTACCAGGCTACCATTTCTGCTAATTTCTAGAATCCACAACCTAAAATTGACTAGTATCTAGTTGGTTGGTATGAAGTTGAGTTTCGGACAAATTGTTCAGCTCCACTGTTATGCCTTTAGATATTGCATTTCCCTGCAGTTAGACTGACTCCAACAAGAGGAGGCAGTTTTGTGAGGTATTTCGACGTTTGCCTTGCATGAATAGTGTTTTGCAATTGCTTTGAATAACATCATCTCCAACAACAAAGATGCAAATACATCCATGGCTGCTCCACCTTTGCTCCATGTGAAGGGACAAATGCATTGGAGGAGAGAGGAGATGTATTTTTAGATCCTCTCTCTCCTCCATTGCAAAGATGCCTCACCTGATGCCTCCTCTGTTGGAGCTTGTTTTGAAGATGCACAGTGTCAATTAGAGGCATAAATGGATTTGCATTCCCTCTGTTGGAGTCAGTCTTAGCCTTCATTGCTTTACTGTGTAGCAAGTTTCCTAGCCAGTTGATAACAAACTATGTTGACAAGTTTCTTGCGTTAAGTGCTAAATAGATCAAGCTGAACGATTGCTGGTGTCCATCTAGTGTGCTCACGTAGTTGTGTTTAGATGCACTGTTGTTGTAGTAATTGGGGAGTTGAGATTCTGGTAGTCCTTTAATTTCCTTGGACATGCTTTTACAAAGTTACTCTTTTCTAGCTTTTACCTGAGTATTTCAGTTCAGAAATCCTGCCTTCGATGCATGTTATGTTACTAATCTGTGTATCGGTATCCTACTAAAAGTGTGACAAGTACTCTTGGTTGCTGAAATTTGTTTCTTTGGTGCCCACTTTGCTGGATATTATTTTCAATTTATCATACCTGACACTTATCTTGATTTGGTTCCTCGTCCCATGCGTCCCTGTTTCATAATGTGAATCTGTCTGCAGAGTACAATAATTCCGACCCCATGGGAGAGCTTGTGTGCTTGTGGGTCTGTTGACTAAGGTCCATGTGTGTAACTCTTTGGGACCAAGCTGCAACCCGATACATGTAGCTCTGGTCTTCCATCACCATTTCAGAAATTATGGTCTTTCGCATGATTCATATTCAAAAGGCTACTCTCCCTATCGATTTCCATCTAGCAAACAGGAATATGAAACCTTTAAGGTGTCTGTTCAATCACTACAGCCTCAGTCACCAGTGGTCTTCTGCTATTAGGTCTCAGTCACTTCATCAAGGTCTTGGGCTGCACCTGTCATTTGGAATGCCCTTTAGGCTCCTTTCGTGTAAGGCTGGACCGCTGTGGTATGAGCTTGGAACTTGGAGGACTGAGCAATGGCACGCTTAATTACGAGCTAGTGTGCTCCAGTCATTGTGCACAGCCCATTGATCAAAGAATACTGCTAATCTGCTATATGTGCAGCGAAGGCAACAAAATAGTACAAATTGTGCTGGTACCCTCCTGGTGCCTTCTGCTACTCGCTCCCAGTCCGACATTGCCATGTGATAGTCGAACAGCTCCTTGTGCCAAGGACCGGCCTTGATTCCGTTTACCATACCTCTGCCTTGTTTCAATCCATGGAAGCTGTAAATTTTTGCCATCGGAATGTCTGTTACATATAGCTGGTGCACTGTTCTATGAGTTTTAGCATACGGTGAACTCTGGTGCTGAGATTAGTTAGAGGTGGTGAAATCGTTTTTAAGTGAAGACAGGTGTCGACTTCCTGACGATCCTTACATGCCCAACTGTTTTATATTTACGAGCAGACTAACCATATTTCGTTGGCCACTGATAATAAAGTAAAAGACAGATCGGTCTCAGGGGATCACTGGCCATTCCACGCTGCATTGAAAAGACTAAGCTTATATTAATTGGGAGGGCCACTGCAGAAAATGGGCACTGTCGGAGGAGTCCAGATCGGCATAAAATCGCATTGGTCACTCCTGTCTCCTTCACCAGTACCGTAGACCAGGTAAATATACTAGTAAAACCTCCTTAGAACTGTAACTGTGGCTACTTGCTCTGTAAGTATGTGCAATTTTACAGAGGTCACATGTTTGCTGGTATCTTAGGCTGTCATTGTCACTTCCTTTTTAACCTGAGGAGCAAGTGGTTACCCGATTCACCTCACTGAGACTGGTATTTTTGTGAGACAAATAGTCGATATCCGTTTTTGGAGTTCGTTTCGTTTCAGAGGTGGCATTTTCTGGGTCACTATTATTTCAATAGGACACACTCTGAACACTGCTGATGCAACCATGCTGTGCTTTGTTTGCCTCTTCTCCCCATCTACCTCATCAGAAATTTTAAGCAAAGCGTCTGTGACAACCAGTTCTCGCTGCCTATAGCTGCTGATCTCTTCTTCCTCAGCAGGCTGCACTCCTTCGTAGAGGCATGAGTAGCTAGGCATCGAAGCGAGCTGCGTTCGTGCGTGCGTGGGGGCAATGGAGAGCCTGGAAAGCCTGGTGTGCGGGGTGGCGGGCGCCGGCGCCGGGGACAGGAAGGTGTCGTGCGAGACGGTCATCGCGGGCGGCAGTGGCGACGCCTCGCCACCGCGGATGCTGCCGCCTCTGCCACCGCCGGACCCGGACTTCCCGCCGGAGTCGATAACCATCCCCATCGGCGACGAGGTGGCGCTCTCGGAGCTGAACCCGATAATATACGAGCGGGACGACTCCACCAAGGGCAGCACCAACCCCAAGTTCGCGGCGGCCGCCGGCGCCGCCAACCTCGTCGCGGCCAAGACGCGGTCCAACTCAACCCGCGTCGCCGGCGCTGCCCCCGCCGCCGCTGCTGGCACCACGTTCTTCGGCCTCCCCACCAAGATCCGCCCGCCCTTTTCCCGGCGCCAGCCGTCGCAGGGCCGGATCTTGCCTGACAAGCGCGGCGGCGGCGGCGGGAGGGGCGACGGGGAGGTGGAGCCAAGGTCGCCCAAGGTGTCGTGCATTGGCAAGGTGCTCTCCGACCGGGAGCGCCACGGGCGGCGCCGGCGCAGCAGGCGGCGGGGATGGTGGCACTGCGTGGTGGCCATGTTCCAGTGCGATGGCTGCTGCCGGGCAAGTTCATGGTGGCAGCGTTGCCAGGAAGACCACCGCGGATGACGTGGACGGAGACGAGCTGCAGCCGGGCATTACTGGAATGCGGAGATTCAAGTCCGGGAGGAGAGCCGCTTCATGGGGCGACGAGGCCCTGGCGGCGGCGGCGGCGGCTGGCGAGGACGATGCGGAGAAGGAGCAGGAGCAGAGCGGGTACAGGCAGGAGACTGAGCAGTGGGCCCGGCGGCAGGTAAATTAGGTTGTCTGGGGAAGGCGGGAAACGATTGGAGCTCCAAGAAGAGTGTACGCCGCCGCCGGGGCCCGCCGTAAGTGACCGTGCTGCGGTTGCCGGTAGGTGCGCCCATGGTGTCATCACTCATCATCACTCGCTCGAGCCGTGCCCGTCGGCAAGGAGGGATGGGCGCGGCACGGACTTGGTCGACGGTGATTGGTCACTGGCCTAGAAATGCGGGTTTTTGGAGTTCCGTGGGATTTGTTGTTTGGAGTTTTGCAGTTTGGATTGGAAGACCTTTCTTTTTCGCGTGTTTGTTATGCACACCAATTATCGGTGTACCTTGTCCGTGTACATAACCCCGGAAAATAACAGGGGCACAGAATGTGCGCCAATTCATTATTGCCTTCGTTCTCCTGATCGCTTGGCTTGAAGAATTCGTTAGCCTGCTGGTATAAGGATGGCAGTGAAGTGCCGGCCGATATTGTCAAGATATCAAGGCTGGGCTTGTACATCGCACTCGGCATGTTTGTCGCCGCGGTGTGTCGTACTGATGGTGACGACTGACGAACATACAACTGCACGGTTGCGGTGGCTTGACTGCCGTGCCGTTTGCTTGCTGGTTTGCTACGGTACCTAGGCCTGCTAAGGTGATATCCATGCAAATGAATGCGTTATGGTTCAGACTCGGTACTCCTTTCACTTTCAAAACAGTGATTGGGGGCTGGGGCGGCAGTAGACCACTAGTATAGTTAGGCAAAGATGCCTTGAAAGAATACGTTTCCAAACCTTCTATTTGATGATCAGGTATACAGTTGATGGACATGATCCTGTATAATCATGAGATTTGCACCTTATTCTTTAATGCGTTGCAACATTTGAGCACCCCTTTGAAATATCTCGACCTAGGGAAAGTTGTGTGTGTGTGTGTAGTGTGTGTGTGTGTGTGTGTGTGGGTGGGTGTTGAGTTTACATGATCCCAAAGCCCAAGATTTTGGCCCTCAACAAAGCTTGTCGCTTGTCGGCCGTGATCCAAATTATGATGAATATTGGGCCGTGCAGTGCTGGCCTCGTTAATTTCAAACAGTTCTCATTTCTTTGCATGACCAAACTACCAACATCCCTCCGAAATTAGTGCAACACATAGCACGTCCTTCGTTGCCTGATGCCCTATGAATTCTATAACAATAAGCAATAGAAACCCATAAAGTGTATGGAAATAAATGATATAGTACAAAAAAGTTCTATGAGTTGAACTCATGTGCTTGATGTTGCTGAAGATGCAGTTACAGGCTTACAGCCACTTTATTTCACGTGGTTTTTCTTCTTCTTTCAGCCTTTCATGTTTCAAAGTGACTTGACTAACAAAGTGCATGGCAGGTTAGCTAGCTAAGATTATCTTCTAGCTTCCTCCAGTCAGTGCAGTGCTAACATAGTACAAATAAGATGACGTCTACAGATCCAGAAACTCACTCTGTCCTGCCGCATAAACGAAAAGCACAATGAACATTAGTGTGTCTGTTGGACCGGTTAATAGGCTGCGATCTTGTGAGCCATGAACTGATGCTTTGCATGATACATCTGTATGAGTATGACCAAATGCGGCAAATAGACAAAACACTTCCAATGCAGCAAACAGGCATAGAGGCTACGCTCTAGGAAGCTCCAGCATTCTGAATTTCCGATCCCAGGAACGGGAATAAAGCCCTCCATCCCTCTAGCCTCAAATCCCAATCACATAATGCTACAAATGTGGAGAATAACTTTAGAACGAGGGCATCAGACGAAAGCGGCGATATTCGCCGATCCACCCGGCCGTCCTCTTTCCAGCAAGCGGCGCCACGTCCGCACGATTAGGCCCACCAAAGACCAAACAAGAATGTTCAATTTGCAAGAGCCTGCTAGCTTTGAACTCTCACGAGTCACGAGAGACATCCTACCTGCACTACGCCGGGCCAATGCCTGAGCTTGGACTGGCAAACAGAAACAGGGGACGAGTGGTCAACCGCACAACAAGCACGCTGACTGAAAGTGCTGCATGCGGACAGGGACAAGTCCTGCTCTATCTGAAACGCATGCGGATGACGCGAGAAATTTCGACGGCTCTCGATGGTCGGGTCGGGCGGCGCCTTCAACGGACGGGACCAGCCGCAACAGCTGCAGTCCACCGTCGAACGGATCTCAACGAAAGGGCGCCATCGGTGGCGGGAGACCACGACGAAGACGATGGCTGGACCTGGACGTCATTTCAAATGGCTCAATACTAGAAGCTAAGGGACAAAGTGACGAGTCCCAACCACGAACACGACCTGCTACCTGACCGCACGAACTAGGCTGGGGGCGGCTACCTCATCGTCGTAGGTGGAATTCGCAATTGTCGTGTGGTACTTGGTGTCAGTTAAGTGATTATTCTGACATTAAACTGAGTGATCACCTGCAGAAGAAGGTTGAGATCATGCAAGAGTTCAGGTACCTCCTCGCTGTCGGTCTGGGCAATCTGCCCGCCGCCGCTGCAGGACGCTGATGACAACTCACACCGGGTTGCGTCAGTGGGAAGGGAAATCCCCTCAATGATTTGCGCGTGCCTGGCCTGTTCGTTTCCTGCCTCTAAAAATTATACCATCACATCGAAGAGAATCTTACTATTTAGTAGATCTTTTATTAATTTAATGACAAAACCTATGTCACGACCCCTCTAATTTGCGAGACGAATCTAATGATCCTAATTAATCTATGTTTTTGCTACGGTGATGCTACAGATAAACATCTTCTAATAACATCATAATTACCCTCGTTGGATTCAGTCTCGTGAATTAGATAGAGAGTCTGTAATTAGTTTCGAGATTAGACTTTATTTAGTACTTTCAAAATGATAAAATTCTCTTTGATTTGACCCTCTAAAAATTATATACCTGGAAAAGAACACACCCACTCCGAGTGGTACGTGTGGAGGAAGCTCAGAGGAATAATGCGGCGAGCAGGGCAACCACCCCCGTCTCAAACGTCATCTGCAAGCCACCAACCAGGAAAACAAGATGGGAAGACGCCCATTCTCTGGCAATGCGCGCCCCTTTCAGTCTGTGAAACCACCGATGATAGATCAGCACAGGTAAGGTAAGGTAAGCGATGCAGACCAGCGCTGAATGTATGTTGTTTCAGTCAAACACTATGAAATTCTGAAAGTGAGATGCTCGGGCTTTGCGCGATGCCTGCCCACCCGGGCCATCTATCGGCCTCACCTTTACGTGTTTCCATATCTCGACGGGTCTGTGCAGGGAGCGGAAAAGTTCACTTTTCTCAGATCATCTTGCTAGGGAGAATAATAAGAGAAAAGGGACGAGCTTTTCGGGACAGCCTCACTGTCTGCCAAATTTCAGAATCCAGGCCTACCCCATCGATGATGTGCACGTTTTTAAATTAAATCTGTAGTACAAGATTACAAGTATCACGAATTCTCAAGAGAACAATCGGGGCTACCTAACACCTAATAGTATGATGACTGCAATAGCAGTACAGCTACTTGCAAGAGGAGGAGCACAAGCACTCGCCCAGTCAAACAAGTCGTTCTTACCGCCAATTTGGACGAGGAGGAGAACATGGAAGTGTAGTAGGGGTCGTTGAACGAGCCGCCCGGACCGATCCCGTTCCCGCCACCGCCGCCGCCGCCACCGGAGCTGGCTTTGATCGAGTACACCGGCGAGCCGTTCGGGTAGAAAAGTCCGTAATTCCGTTCCGACGTCGGGCCCGGCTTCATGTCCTCGTTGAAGAGCGCGAACACGTAGACGTCGACGGGCACGTTGGGCTTGAGCGGCGTGCCCTGTCCCATGGCGATCCTCTGCATCAGGTTGCTGTTGTACGCGGCGGCGTTCTGCACGGTGGCGCCGGCCTCGTCCTCGTCCCCTTTCGACGGCCAGCCGGTCTCGGAGATCCTCACCCCGACGTCGGTGTGCCCCATGACCTTCATGGCGGCGTACACGGCGTCGATCTGGGCGTAGAGCATGTTGTCGTAGTTGAGGTTGGTGTTGGGGTCGCGCACCCCGGGGTTGGGCTCGAACAGCACGTACGGCAGCGACACGCTGCCCGGGTCCGCCTTGTACGCGAAGAACGGGTAAGCGTTGATGAGCAGCGGGGAGCCGGTCTGGCCGTGGAAATCCAGCATCGGCTTGATGTACACCGCGAGGTCCTCCCGGAACACGCCGGAAGACGGCGGGAAGCTGGTGGCGAGGAAGTTCACCGAGTGCGCCGACGTCACGGTGACCTGCTTGTCCATGTTGAGGTCCACGAGCGCGGCGTGCACGGCCTTCATGGCGGGCACGAGGCTGGCCATCATGCCCGTGTCGTTGCTCGTGAACACCTCGTTGCCGACAGCGATGCAGGTGATGCGCGTGGCGGGGATGTAGGGCTGCACGTGCTGCGACACCCACTGCCGCGCGGCGCCGGAGCTGGACGCGATGGTCTGCAGGTTCTCGTTGCCGACGGCGATGATGAACTCGACGCCGGTGTTGGCGAAGGCCTGCAGCACCTTGGGGTCTGCGTCGTAGAGCTTCACCTTGTTCACGTTCATCGACCGGAGGAGCGAAGCCACCTGGGTCGGGTCCGGCAGGTTGTTGGCGATCTGCCCGTAGTTGATGCCGAACTTTTGCTGCGCCGACGCCATGTCCACTGCAAAACCCAGGATAACACTCAGCAAAACCGCACTAACCGCTAGTACTAGCAAAATAATGTCCCTTTTCCTAAGTGATAAGATTTTTTCTTTTCGTAGGAAAAAAAGAAATGAATTTCCTTTTCCGACAGACCCATGAAATCCTTTAGGTGCCAAGTCGCTTTCGTAATTTTAAAGCCACCGAAAAATAGATTGAAAAAGATAGTGCCTAGTAGTCAATAATGTATGCAGGTACACGGGGTTATCATTGAACATGGTTAGGTTCAGTTCAATTTCAGAAGTGTGCGATTCCAGCAAGAAAATCGGATGATGACGCTACGGTGTTCAGGCACTCCCATACCGGAACCACTTTTCCCATGCGCATGGAGAATTACCGCTCCTCTGGACTCTGGAGTACGACCACCGCCGCCCCTGACTAATCTCCGGTACGTACATGTGTCTACCATTGTTGGCCTGCAACAGCTCTCGGGCGCATCCGAGGTGACAGAGCAACTGGCTCAAGAAAATTCCATGAGGCATGCCGCATCTCAGAACTCACATGCTCTGGTTTGAATCCTAGTCATTCCTCAAATTGATGAGGAACCATACTCAAATTGGATCCTAGTCTGTAAGACACCCGTTGCAATGTTGAAACAACAATAAATCGCGAGGAAACGACCTCGTAGGTGTTTGCAATTGCAAGGATAGTTCCCAATTCCCATCTGAGGCATGCATCTCAGAACTCCATGCTCTGTTTCTTAGCCTCTTTCAAACGTTTCCATTAGAAGAAATCCTAATCATTCCCCCAGATTGAGGAGGAAACAAGAATCCTATAATCCTACACATAAGAAAGGGCCGACGGGGGGAACAGAGTTGGAGCTGCAGAACATGAACGAACAAGGAAAACTCGAGGAGGCTGACCACAGCAATGGCAGCAGAAGCAGAGCACGAACATAGACAATTCGCAGCGAAACAAGCACTCGAGAGCAGCAAGCCGGTGAATTTACCTGAGGCGAGCACGGCGGCGAGGGCGAAGGCTAGCGGCAAAGGCAACAGCGGCGAGGAGGCGCGGACGCGGAGCCCCATTTCCGCTTCCCCTCCGTTCCTTCCGGGAGCCGAGAGCCGATACGGGAATGAATGGGCCGTCTGTTACGCCCGCATTAAGTACAGTACAGAGCACCCTCGTATCCTCAGCAGCCAGGGCCGGAGAGCTTGCCGCCCCTGCGGCTTTTATACCCTCTGTGAGTTGTGACGGCGCCGCCCCGCGTCACCCCCATCCCCTGCAGTAAATGTGTGTTTACATCCGCGAAAGGGGAGGTAGAAGAAGAGAATGAGGAAAAAAATATCTTCCCTCAGGTCGGCAGCTCCGCGGCACCGCCTCATCGCGCGCACGTGCGCCGGAGGTCGGCCTTTAGTCGCGCCGGGTCCCTTTACGCTTCCTGCACAACAGACCCTACCTGCTTCGCCCCAGTTTCCACCGTCTCGCAAGCAGAACGGAAAAATTGGAAACGACATTGCAGCACTGGTGACGAATCTGCGAAGATGGAAACCGTAGCGGCGGCGGCGACTGACCGGTCCGTGCTCCCACTAGTCACAGTTCCCGCGTACGTGTCCGGTGCCGCACAGCCACGGACCCGTCACGTCTCTCTGACAATATGCCGCATGTGTGATTTCGGTTTCAGTGCTGGCACGTCGACAAAAGAAAGCGGGTCTCTGTTTACTCCTTTTCCGGTGCAAAGAAGATATTTTTTTCGTGTGCGTGCCAACATTCGTGTGTTGCTCGTCCGCTCAATGTGCATGTTTCACATGCGCCGGTCAACGTTCACCCTTGTCCGTGATCTGACCGGAGGGTTAGAGCATCTCCAGCAATACCTTCTAAATTAGATTTTTAATTTGTATTTTTGGAATGTATCCTACAGTTTTAGGAGGTTTAAAATTAGTTTCAACTCCAGCAACAATTTTCCTCTTGAGCTCCTATCCTCGTGGGTTCCATACGTCGGCCTTCAATCCATCTTCTTCCTCTCCAACACCAACACACGCCACAGATTTTGGCGAGCTCGTGCGGCCAGCCGGAGCACGGAGGGTGGCGGGGGCCAGGTCGGCGGAGGCGTGCTCGAAGCTCTTCGCGGCGGAGACGGCGCGCCGAGCGTCCGGCCTAGCCGTGGTGGTGGCCGAAGCTCGCCCACGCGTGGGGAGCGGAGATGGTGCCGCCTAAGCTCGCCAGGTTGGGATGGAAGCGGCGGCGCCGAAACTCGCCCACGCGCTTGCCCACGCGCCTGCCTTGGCCTGCGGCGACGCCCGGAGCTCGCACGTTCCGGTCATGACCGGTCGGGAGAGGCACGGCGCGACCATCCGGGAGGAGCGGTGGCACGGCCGTATGGTGGCGACGGTGGCGGCCCGGCCGTCCGAGAGGAGTGGCGGCGCGGCCATAGGGTGGCGACGGCGGCGGCCGGCCGGGAGGAGCGGCGGCGCGACCGGCCAAGAGGCACTAGGAGTCGATGGCGGGCGGCGGCGCGTGCAGGAGCACGAAGCGAGAGGGAGGGCAGCGGCGGCGCACGGGCGGGACGGAGAGAGAGAGGAGGAAGAGGAGGAAAGAAGAAATGTGGGAAAAAAGAAAGGAAAACATAAAAAAGTATGGGACCTACTCACAACTGGAGTTTAGGGGAAGGATGGAAGGATCCTATTTTTTGGGAGTTGGAGTGGGAATTTAGGAGGATAGCTAGTTTAGGAGTTCATTTTAGAGGCCTGTTGGAGTTGGTTTTTTTATCAAATTCCTAAAATTTAGAATTGAGAGGCTGTTTAGTGGGGTTGCTGGAGATGCTCTAAAGTGATTGAGTTGAGTTGATCTGGGGAAACTGAAAACTCCTTGCTTGCGCTCCCTGTCCCTGCCCCTGGCACTTGGCACTTTGGCCGGCAGAACACGGAAGTAGAATACCCGGCTTTGCCTAACTCGAGGCAGTCTGAATCGGACGATGTGAACGGCGTATTATTATAGCAGCAGGTAACGCGTCTTTTGTAGAATTACTGAAGAACGCGCCGCTTCCTCCCGTCCGTGATGAAGTTCTCAAGGATACGTCTCTCGAATTAAGAAATTCCGGTGGAGCTTGACGTGCCATGCTGCGGATAATACTAGTATCACGATTGCATGGTACCTGTAGGAGTAGTTTTTGCGTAGCCCAACACGCAGCTCTTGTCGCGTAGGCAAGCATGATAGGAGCCGAGAAAATTATAGGGCAGTTCCCAATGTTCGTTAAGCCGGTAATGTTGCCACACTGTGTCAACAAACGATGCCACCAGAAAGAACCCACTGTACCGACAATTCAGTAGGTTAGGACCACACGGACCAGTGTTATGTGCTTTATTCATTTCTCTTCCCGTGTCAGATCATATGCAAATGTGTTGCCGACTTAGGCAGCCTATAGTGGTTTGTCCTAACAACAGACAATGATCTGCTACAAGCCTACTATACCACTCATGTTCATACAGCATCACCGCAGACAAGTTTCATCTGCATCAATTGCCGTCTGCGGCGTATCCCTGAAGTAATGCATGTACAAGTATGAACCCGATAACATTTTCTTCTAGCACCTCCGTGTTGCTGCTTGCTACGTTATGCTAATTTATGCATCCAGGCAATACTTGTCCTCCGATCCCAATAAGATAAAAACACGCCCAAATTCGCATCTTTTCCAGTCTGTTCACATCTCTGTCATCGAACCTAGGACACTAGAACTTGGAAAGTGATCACGCCCCATGCTTTGCTTTGCTTTCCTTATTATGCACGGTTGTTCCGTCTGATTGACGATGTAACTGGAGGTAATGATGATGGCTTACGCAAACAACTCACCGGAGGTGTCATCGTGACGCTTGACAACGGACGGAAAGATGTGCATCTTTTCGTTTCTGTTGGGAAGACCAAAGCCCAATTCTTCACCTAGCACATCCACTAAAGCTCGCAAATTTAGACCTTCTGCTACCATACAAATCCACACCAACCAATAGTCTAAAGTAGACTCAGGAAAGGCTAGCAGCTTGGAGAGCAATTTGGCGTACGTGGATGATATCTCTGTGTGACACGTCGTTTTTTACCGTCGTGGATGCTTCGACGTGCAGAACGTGGGTCGCTGGCAGCCGCACATCTCATGCACGGCCCATCTGCGGGCGTCTTTTTGCGAGATTCTGGTACATCCACCGGTCCAGCCGGTCACTAAGGCTTCTGCCACCCTTCGGCCCGGTCTATGCGAGACCTGACGCATCGGATGCCTGCGCGCAATCGGCACGTGTTCGGGAGACTTATTGCTCTCTCTCTCTCTATATGTTCTATCCTTCCTGTGTTTCGCTTGGTTCTCATCCTGCCCGCGATTGCTTCCCATGGTTATGTCTTTATGGTGCCTGTTTCAGCTTAGGTCGCCGTGCTCTGCCGCCGGTCTGGTCTGTACTGTGACCTCTACTGGCACGTCTTCTTCGACAACCAAGTTTGTTACGCCGGATAGGCTTCATTTTAGTGTTGATTTTCCTTCCTTCGTGGTTGACCTGGAATGCTTATGTCATGTGAGCTGGTCGTCCTGTCTCTTGAAGGTTGTTTGATTTGTGCTACAGGGTGACCTTGGTGGATTTTGCAATGGTTTTTTTTTGCAATTAATCTGTCAGATTCATGCGTTTGTTTTACCTTTTGTGCAATTAATCTGTGTAATTCATGTGTTGTTACCATGTACGCCTGATTAATGTATTGCCTTTCTGATGGGTACCCAACTGCCTTTCAGACGGATGCCCATGTCTTTGCTGATTTTGTTCCTTTAAGCTCGGTGATCATACATTTTTGGTTCAGGCCACTTTAAGATCCTCACATGTTCTGTGGTTGTTCGTTTGGCTGTGCAGGTGCCTGTTTTTTTCGTCGCATTGTTGCTATGCTTCCTCATCCTCGCTGCTTGTTTCGCGAGAGATTAGTCTTTTGCCCTTTCCCTGCTGTTTTACGGTGTATCGCTTCTGTTTGACTTCCTATTTCACTACATTGATATTTGGTTCCTTTTTGCTGATATATGTGTCTGTTAGTGTCGTTGTTTTCTCTATGCCTTCTCTCTTGCAACCCAGACAGACACCACAAAACAAGAATCGGACAAAACAAACAAAAGGACCTACACAATACAACCAAGCTGATTCCGTCTATCCTGAAAACCTGACCAGCGCGGCGCAGCGCGCCACTTCTCCTAGTAATACAAACCAAATATCCCGTGCCAGGTCAGGTGAGCCCGAACGCACGCTGTAAACGAAGACTAGACGCTGACCCAACGACGCTCCACGTCGGCCGGGTCAGTAGGCGAAAACGACGTATGGACCCGCAGTCCATTCACTGGTATGTAGGCCCCAGGCTGCGCGGCCGACAAGACGGATAAATTCTGGCTGCCTGAGCAGAAACAGAGGTGACGAGCCGCCGCGGGGATGCATTGCATTTGCACCTGCGAATTTAACCGCGTGGTTGGCGTTGTTTTTCTCGTGGCACGGACTTGTTGACTTGCTTTGGTGCCGGAATTAGGCGGCTGGTGTTTGAACTTTGACACCGCAAGCAATCAGCGCCTTATCAGCAAGCACGAAAGGTTCCAATAAAATAAAAGCAAGCACGAAAGGTCTGATCGTCACCAGGTCGACCCAGAGAAGAACTAATCTCTCTGGACACATTTTTCTCGACGTTACGACACTTCATGTAACTCAATTGGTTTGGGGTCAATCATGTGGATATCGCAATCGCTCATTATGCAGAGCGTTATCTTATTGAAACTTGTCAACATAGCTAATTTAGCCTATTGAGCCTAAATCGTTGTGCTGCATAATTGTTGCGTATGTTCAAATTGTATCCCAGAAACTGCGTATGCAACATAACGAAAATTCTCATGTACGTATTTTTCTTCTACATTTTGAAGGCATTATAATTCAACAGTGTAGAATTTCGGTAATGTTTAGCTCTCGCAAAAGAACAAATTGATAGATGATGGTGATCATTTTTTTGGGCCGGACTTCTTAACTTCACCATAGTTATTATAGGCCTATTTGATCACTTTCCACATGTTGATAATGGCCCATTCCATCTAGACGTTGGAGAATTAGACAACTATTGAGCATCTATCGGCCAGGCTTAAAGAAGTATTAGTCTAAAGCAGACTCGGAAAATATTTGCAGCTGCCACATTAATTTGACTAACATGTCTAGTTTGTCAGACTGTCACGTTTCCTTCATGTGGCGCAACGTGTTCCTTTCTCGGACAGTCATCTTCGACGTGGCCCGTGTGTGGGCGTACTCTCGCATCTCTCTCATTCATTGCCAGGCCAGTTCGGCTCATTGTAGAAGGAAGGTGCTACCTATGGCTAATAGTCTAAAGCAGACTCGGGAAATATTTGCAGCTGCCACATTAATTTGACTAACATGTCTAGTTTGTCCGATTGTCATATTTCCTTCATGTGGCGCAACATGTTCCTTTCTTAGACAGTCATCTTCGACGTGGCCCGTGTGTGGGCGTACTCTCGCATCTCTCTCATTCTTTGCCAGGCCAGTCCGGCTCATTGTAGAAGTAAGGTGCTACATATGGCTGCTAGAGATAGATAGATAGATAGATAGATAAATAGATAGATAGATAGATAGATAGATAGATAGATAGATAGATATAGCTATAGATATATATATAGAGAGAGAGAGTATGGAATTCCCTAGACTTCTCTATATTTGAATTACAAATGAAGTTTTTCTTTGGAGGAAGACGAATCCTTTGGAAAATTTTGCAAGAAACCGTCACACGATTTTGTATATTTGCAACTCAATGAATAAAAAAATAAGGATGTTGTTTTTATTTCCGTGCGCGGTATAGCACGTCATAACACCCATTTCCATGTTATCATCAATGTTGTAGCCATGGCAGAGTCAATTGGAGTTAGAGTCAATCGGTCGATGATGGATCCAAACAACAAATATATGGGTGTTGGTTGAATGGATTTTGTAACAAGCTCGCTGTTAGGGTGAAAACGAAGGGGGGGGGGGGCATGAGACCCCTTCTAGCGAGTTCAATCCACTGCAACCTCTGCAGATCTAGGCCTTTGCTCCAAATATGGACGGGAGCCTGGAGGAGCCACAATTGATCTTCTAGAGGCTCCTATCCTCAAAGGGTTTTTGTTAAGGTATGATGTTTAATTAAACCTAGTCAAATTATAGCTATTCTATAAATTTAGCATAATAAACATCAGATATAGTGAAGCAAAATGCATGAGTTTTTCTTAATATTTACTAATCCATTGCTAAAGATTTTGCAGAAAAGAAAAAGCACTTGTTAAGACATACTCCTCTATTCTGAAATTGATGACGTTTCAGACAGCAAAATTAGCTTGATGCTAGTTCATTTGTGCTGTCCTAAACGTCAACATTTCTAGAATGGAGGGAGTATTCTAGAGAATACGCATAGATAAAATAAAAATGTCGGACAACCATGAGTACATTCTCTAGAAAAAAAAACTTGGCAGCAGATCGAGCTGCCATTCATTAACAGCCATGAGTATGTCACAAATTAGAACCGATCATACTAGACACGAGCGTACAACGTCATTAAACTTAAGAAACAAATGCAGGGTGAACTATTTGATTTCAAATACAAAAACCACGTCGCAGTCGCAGAGCAACGTCCAGAGTCTAGTTCACTTCCTCCTCCTTGTGCGTGTAGATAACGCAATCGGACTTGGGGTACGCGATGCAGGTGAGCACGTACCCCGCGCCCATCTGCTCGTCGTCCAGGAACGATCCCTCCGACTGGTCCACCTCGCCGGACGCGAGCTTCCCGGCGCACGTCGCGCACGTCCCGGCGCGGCACGAGTAGGGCAGCTCCAGCCCCGCCCCCTCCGCGGCGTCCAGGATGTAGGTGTCCTCGGGCACCTCCACCTCGTTCTCCGCGCCGTCGGGCCCCACCAGCTTCACCTTGTGCGCGGCTGCAAACGCCCTGCACCTGCTCAACACCCGGCGTTCGCGCACGCCTGACGCGAGGCTCGGCGGCGCGGCGCACGGGGCGTTCCTGGTCGGCGGAGCGAAGGCGATGCACCGCTGGCTTGCGCCGAGCGCGGGGACGAGGTATGATACTGGAACGGCAGCCGTCGCCATACTTCGAGAACCTTCGAGTGCTAGGACTACAAACAAGATCAGCGATTTCGTACTTGGAACGAAGAAATCGGCACGTGCTCTGACGTGATCTGAACCAAGAACGAATCAATGAAGCATACGATGGAATCGATCGATACACACCTGTGTTTTGCTTTCTCGAGTGAATAGATGAGCGATCAAGGGTGTTCCGAAGGCAACAACAACCTGATACCTGAGCAGTGACACGAGCTCGCTATATAGTGGTGACCGAGCTGCATGCACCAGAAGCAACCCAAGATTATGCCTGGTTGGTGTCTTGGGAAACAGCCATCGATGATGAGGTGAAGGTGCTAGACGCACGTAGAATGCGTTAGCGCCTGCGCGCGTCCGAGATATACTTGTCCCACATGTGTTGCTCAGCTCAGGGTGGGCGCCAAGCGCACAGTGCAAAGCGAGATTGGCTTTCCCCTGTTTCGTGCCCTACTGCCCTGCTCTCCGGCTTATAGATACCGCGCTTCCGCTAGAGCGGCAAGGAGCCAGCTGGTGAGGTTGCAAATAGGCGCAACAAACAGTTTCCGGCATGCTCGGACACGTTGCGGACTGGCTTCTCCCTCACAGACCACAGATGTTGAGGCCTCCCTATATGCAGTCCATAATCCTTTCAACGATGTGTACGTTCCATATTCGTTTGGCATAACTTTGGTACTCTGTTTCTAGGTTCGCGGTAGATCCCACTATAGTAGCTGCTTCAGATGCCTCGACAAATGAAGGCAATCAGCAGGCAGCATCCGGTCGTGTCACTGTGAGCATCTCACGCCAACCCCGAACGACGCGGGAAAGTGCCGTGTCAGCATGTCAGCACGGTAGTCGCGCTCTGAGATGCGCTGGACAAATTCCGAATGCTAACCGGCAGCAGCAGTAGCTAGCAGGCGTTCCGCAGTTCACTGATTCAGTCGGTTGACCCAAATACGCTTTCATTGGGTAGATAGATACAGCCGAAACATTACAGCGAGAAATCTAGACACCTTGTCGTCGCAACCCGCCACGCTTCTCTCCATGGAGTCCCCTCGATCTCACACGACGCGTGCACATGGGCGCATGTGCACCACACGCCGCGCGAGCTCAAGCTTTTACTAGCTCACACCTGCGACTTGACCGCGTCGCTGTACCCCGTGAGCCCGTCGTAGTACCTGGACCACAGCATGATGCCCACCGTACTTGGTCGAGTTCTTCACCACGGGCAGCACCTGCGCCACCAGGTCGCTGGTCTCCACGAACCCGCTCCCCGCGGCCTGCGGCGCGGCGGGCAGGCCCAGGAACACCCGCCTCGCCGGGATCCCCGTCCACCGCGCCCACGCCTGCGCCAGCCCGCCCACGCCGGCGCTCGCGCTGAACTGGCACGGCGGGTTGTTGTAGAACTGCACCCACACGTAGTCGAACAGCCCCGTGCTCAGCGCGTTCCCCAGCGACGCGTCCGGGAACGGGCACTGCGGCGCCGCCGCCAGGTACACGGGTTTCCCGGGTTTGGAGTAGCGCTTGAGGAACCGGGCCAGGTCGTCCCAGTGCGCGCTGCCGCCGCTCTCGATGTCGAAGTCGACGCCGTCGAGCACGGCGTCGCCGAGCGGCCGGGACGGGGAGCGGCCGCCGAGGTAGTTGTTCCAGAGGTAGGCGGCGACCTGCTTGGCGTCGGCCTCGGAGGAGAGGCCGTAGCTGCCGACGCCGCCGCCGATGGAGAGGAACACCTTGATGCCCATGCGCTGGCACGACTTGACGTCGGCGCCCACGCCCGTGCACCCGTTGCTGGCCGGGTCGCAGTGCCCCGCCAGGTTCAGCACCGGCGTCTGGCCCCTGCCGAACGTCGGGAGGAACGCCACGTTCACGTACTTGTAGTTGCCCGTCGCGCACGCCTGCGCCAGCGTGCTCTCGAAGCCGTTCTGGCCCCAGTAGATCGCGATGTCGCCGGCGAGAGCACCGGCGGCGAGCCCGGCCACCACCGTGGCCAGCAACAATGCCGGAATCGAAGCGATTCTCCCCATCTTGGCTCTCAAATCCCCTTCCCTTCTAGAACACTACTATGAATTAGTATGCTTCAGATTGAAGTCTCCCGCGCTCTTCTTATAGCCGACGAATCCGTTGTTGAGCAATGTTGTGTGTGAGTAGCGACCGGGTGCGCGCGCCATCATAAGTTGACTGAGAGCAAGTCCACGATAACGATTTGTGTGGCCGGGATATGGGACTTATCTTCCAAGCACGGCGTTACCAATATGTTATTCGCGCATGCTAGCTAGCACGAGGCGACCGGGTGCGTCGGCACTTCACTTCTTGGCGCTGGTTGACCATTGCGAGCGAGTCGCCGGTTTGACAACAGCTACTTCCACTTATCTCGCCGCCAAAGGAGGTGGTTGACCATTTCTCTTCCTTTCGTCCACTTTCCACGCTCTGCTTCTGCTCTCAACTCCGAAATGCTCGGCCATGGTGCGTTTGAGCGAGGCAATCGTGATGTTGCAGCTCAGTTATCCTTCGTGCTCTTCAAGTTGCAACCGAGCTAGCTGTCGTGCTAATCCCGTAATACCGGGAGGTGACTCGGCTATCGGCTGTCCGTTGCTACAGGCCACCAAGCTCTGCTACTGAAAACAATTTCGCTAACACTTCTCTAATCTGATCCTTCCGGTCTCACGGACGGGAGTTGTTGGCAAACTCTGTCTAACTTATCAGATAATACATTCAGAAAAAAAGTGGTTGCATACATGCGGCCATTAATCTGCTTTCTTGAGTTCAAATCCAGTCATCCCAGGCAGCGAAGTGGACAAGCAGAGCACTGCTTGATGCATTACGCAACGTCACACCACTCGTGAATCTTCGTATACTAATCCAACAACTAACAGCTTTTAAGGGATGGGCCGTGACAGACTTAATAAAATGGATACTGCCGTGGACACAACAATGGACAATGGGTCGATCAAACTGGGCGTGCCCCTTGTCTTCTTTCAGTTTCAGCACTACCTTCAACTTGATGTTAAATAGAGTTCGAACGATGTTAGGTTGCTGCAAGCCTGTAATAATCATTGACGGTGCTTAGTTAAGGCCAGGGTGGGTTATGGCGCCCCTTGCCTAGCTCAAAACTCCATTTGTTGAACAATAAATTAGCAAGATTTTAGTGAGATTATGGTATAGTAGCATGACCGGCCACCCTACATATCTGGTCAAGTTCCGTCTGTGGCAATAATGTCGAAATAAAACGAGTAGTGGCGATTCACGTGCTGATGATTTGATTGGTAAATTTGGACATTTCATTGCGGCCTGTGCAGGTTTGAGTTTATCATTTTCAGCAGCCGCCACTGAAGATGGAAAGAAGTACGGTGTCTCGGAGAGAAAAGAAAAAAAGACTACTAAAAGAGAATAAAAACACGAAGAGAGGCCTCAGTGGCGTGGAGGAAAGGAAGGAGAAACTTTTCTGTCAGTCATCAATGAAAGTGAGGAGCTCTGTGCCGGGTAATGGCGAGGAGGTCACGAATAGGTAGAAGAAGAGGAAGCAGGCAAAAGGGTTGGGGTTAGATGAGCGTGGAGGCTGCATCGGTATATAGGTATTTTCTTCTGTAGTGGGCCGGGCCATAAGCCCATAATGACTTCCGTAATTACAGCAAGTCCGCAACCTCCCTCAAGAAAAAGAAGGAAACAGAAAGAATTTCGCCCGCCGCGGGTGATGGGAATGACACTTCAGCTGGTTCCCAATAAGAGAATTATGGATATTTTATTATGGTTTATAAGTAAAAAGAAACATTATATTTTTATCTTGGGGGAACTCCTGGTGTGCGGCGTAACGCGGGACGTGAGCTCGCCGGCGAGCGGAGTCAGTTGCCGATAGCATTTTGCAGTGTCAGACGTTGCTCTTGATGTCCGAGCTGTATCCCGTGCTGTCGTCGTAAAACTTGGACCAGAGCATGACGCCACCGTACTTGGGCGAGCCCTTGATCAGCGGCAGCACCTGCGACCGGAGCTGGGCAGCAGGCACGAACCCCGTGCCAGCCGCGTCCTTGGAGGCGGGCAGGCCCAGGAAGATCTTCCCCGCCGGCACCGACTCCCACTTTTTCCACGCGGCTAGGAACGCCCCGCGCCCGGCGCTGAACTGGCACGACGGGTTGTTGTAGAACTGCACCCACACGAAGTCGAATAACCCCGTGTTGATCGCGCCGCCGTCCCACTCGTCCGGGAACGGGCACTGCGGTGCAGCGCTCAGCAGCACCGCCTCGCCGCCATTCTTGCCCATGTTCTTCAGGTCCCTGCACAATATCCGGCCAATTTGGTGAGCTTGCGTACGTGCACTTAATAAAACGGCTTGGACGTGCAACGGAGAACGATAAGGCTAGGTTCACGAGTTGATTAACCTGGCGAGACTGTCCCAGAATTTCTCGCTGCCGAGCTCGATGTCGAAGTCGATGCCATCAAGGACGGCGTCGCCGAGGGGACGGGACGACGACGTGCCGCCGAGATAGTTGTTCCAGAAGTAGGCGGCCACCTGCCGCGCGTCAGCTTGCGACGAGAGGCCGTAACTGCCAACGCCGCCGCCGATGGAGAGTAGGACCTTGACGCCGCGGCGCTGGCACGAGCGGATGTCCTTGCTCACGCCAGTGCACCCGCCCGACGCGGGATCGCAGTGGCCGGACAGGTCCAGCTTCGGCGTCCTGCCCTGGCCGAACTCAAAGACGAAGCCGATGATGACGAACTTGTAGTTGCCCGACGCGCACGTGTCCGACAGGGTCGCCTCGCCGTTGTTCTGTCCCCAGTAGACAGCGATGTCGCCGGCGTGGCATGTGGCAAGGAGCGCCACCACGAGGACGGCGACGAGCTGGGAGTGAGTGAGGCCACGACTTGCCATGGCTGAACGCGGCCAGCTACTAGCCTAATACTGCAAGAGTGAAGTGCTAGTGCTAACTGGTACTGTGTTTTTAGGTTTGAGTTGCGATAGCTATCGAAGTGTGCTTAGTAGTGTCCTGTTTTTATAGCAGCTTGACAGTCAGCAGCAGCAATGCGGGCGTCGCGGGATGGGAGTACTGAATACTGATTGATAAGTTATCCGACAAAATAATGGAGTTCCTGGACACAGGAATGGACAGCCGGCCGAACGAATTATTAGGCGTGCTCCTTGGCGCATTCCATTTCTACCAGTCCTTTCAAACTGATGAAAAATATGTTCAACCATGTCTGGTGCGGCAACAATGGCCAAACAAAATGGAAAGTGGAGAGTCACGGGTTCATGTTAATGAGCAGGTTTTAAATTTTTTCAGTTTGAACATTATACAGCTTGAGCTTGGTTAAGTCAGTTGTTACAGTTTCCATTAGGTTGTAGGAGTGCCATTTCAGGGAAACTAGCCACTTTGAGAGGATGCCCTCAAAGTGACTAGTTTTAGAAGTCATCTTCTGTAAACTTTAAGTTGCTAGGCGTGTTTAGGGTAAAATGTTCAATGCACAAACTACAGAAAATACTTTGGAGATGAGAGCAAAGAAGGTGGCTTAGGTTGCTACTAAAAAAACCTCCAACGTCTTCTGAGTTCTGACATTGTATTAAGAAGGGATCCACCGAACTCTGCATGTCGGCACTCACATGCGGGCAGCAAGGGAACTAGCAGGAGGTGGGAACTTTTTTTTTGTGAGGAACAGGAGTGGAGCCGGGGACTCCAATTCAGGTGGACCTGGAGCGAGCCTCACGCTTGGGTTGCTGCTCAAGTTTACAGAAGAGCATATGGTTGACTGGTTGATTCATCATGAAGGAAACATAACAGAATTTTTGTTTTGATCCTTCTTGCAGCTGCCGAGTATTTCGGCTCACTCTATTGGCAAGCGTAGGTTTTCAAGTTTTCTACTTCAGAATGGTAAACATCTGTAGTATGCTCGTTTTTTGACAGTTTTGGTCGTTGAGGTGTGATGTCAGTCCCAGTTTTGTCTGTTTCACGATCAGGTACACCTGAGAAACGATGGTCTCACGTTTCCTTTTTTCTTCTCTCTTTTGAGGAGGAGTGCTATTAGCGTGTGTCGAACGAATGATTCTGAAACACAACACAAGTCGGCATCAATATCATCACAGTAGATCACCATACAAGTCAATACAAGTCTCACAACTCTGTAACACGTCGAGAGACACAGCCGCGGGCATGCATAAGCACGAAAACACCACGCAAAGCACGTGAAACAGATGCATGCCTAGATCGAGGACATATCACACGTGGCTCTTGATGGCAGAGCTGTATCCCGTGCGGTCGTCGTAGTACTTGGACCAGAGCATGACGCCGCCGTACTTGGGCGATCCTCTGATGAGCGGCAGGACGCGCGACGTGAGCTCGGCGGCGGGCACGAACCCGGTGTCGGCCGCGCCCTTGGAGGCCGCCGGCAGGCCCAGAAAGATCTTCCCGGCCGGCACCGACTCCCACCTCTTCCACGCGTCCATGAACGCTCCACGCCCCGCGCTGAACTGGCATGGCGGGTTGTTGTAGAACTGCACCCACACGAAGTCGAACAACCCCGTGTTGATCGCGCCGCTGTCCCACTCGTCCGGGAACCGGCACTGCGGCGCCGCGCTCAGAAGCACCGCCTTGCCGCCCCTGTTCTTGCCCATGTTCTTCAGGTCCCTGCATACACAGCGTCCCGCCAACCCGTGAGCATATTCGTGCACTTAAAAATGAGCGTATATATATTCGTGCACTTAAAACGAGCGTGTATATTTCTTCATCAGGCGAGATTATTGTACCTGGCGAGCCTGTCCCAGTACTTGGAGCCGCCGAGCTCGATGTCAAAGTCGATGCCATCAAGGACGGCATCGCCGAGAGGCCGGGATGACGACATGCCGCCGAGGTAGTTGTTCCAGAGGTAGGCGGCAACGTTCTGTGCGTCGCCTTCCGACGAGAGGCCGTAGCTCCCGTCGCCGCCGCCGATGGAGAGCAGCACCTTGACGCCCTGGCTCTGGCACGCCCGGATGTCCTTGCTCAGGCCCGTGCACCCGTCCGAGGAGGGGTGGCAGTGGCTGGCCAGGTCCAGCTGCGGCGTCTGGCCCTTGCCGAACTTGTCGACGAACGCGAGGATGACGTACTTGTAGTTGCCGGACGCGCACGTCGCGGACAGGGACGCCTCGTCGTCGTTCTGCCCCCAGTAGACGGCGATGCTGCCGGCGTGGCTTGTGGCCAGGAGCGCTGCCAGGATGGCGGCAATGAGCTGGAAGAGAGTGAGGGCCCGGCTTGCCATGGCTAATAGCAGCGTGCCCGGGCTGCAACCCCTACACCAGTAAGTCAGTAACAATGTTCGTGGGGTTATCACTGTTGAGTAATGGCGAGGAATGCCTAGCCTGGGTTCCCTTTTATAGCGATTTGACAGCATGGTGTGGCCTAATTCAGATATATGAACGTTGCCGACAATTTTACGTTCCTTTCGTGACGTGGCTCATCAACACCTTCGTCCAGTGTGAATTTACCGTGGCTAGTTACGGTGGTTAAGCAAAGTCGAGATGCAAAAACATTTCGTTGCGTCGGCGCGATATATGCTTCCATCCATCCTTATTCTACTTTGCCCTGGATGCCAGATGATCACCCAACCGTACTCAACCGAACTAGAAACGGCACACACGACAAAAGTTTGCATCTTTCCTGCATCTTCCAAGCCGCCTTTGTGTCTACTCCAACGAGCAGAACCGGACAAACGCATCAGGTGATGGGTACGTACATTTATCTAATCCAAGAAGCAAGAAACTGCTAATTAATATTTTAATTTACTATATGTGCACCATAAGCTTCAATCCTTGAGCCGAGTTCAACGGACAAAACCCAGCACACTATTTTTGGGCGCTGGATTTCCAAGGTTCAGAGACGGTTACACCGAGAGATTTCACTGATGCAAGTATGAAAACTACCGCACCCCTATCTCACCAAGCTAATTGAAAATTGCATCAATTCCATCTAGTGCGTAAACATTTTAGTCTATTAATTCCATAGAAAAAAAGGAACAGAATACAAGCATTACATATCAAAATTGCAGACTCCGTACGTAATGCATGATGAGATCGACAAAAGAAAAGGTTTGATCTCATAACAAATCCATCCTGTACATGACAATTTATTTTTCAACTGGTTAATCCTGAATAGTCCTGGAAAACTTTGACACTAGACAAAGCAGAAGATCCACCACAATAGAACTAGTAAAGTCTTCTGAAATATTCTACAGCTAGCTGAAAAAGTAATTACGAAAACTGGGCACACATCCCATAGTGCTCTTCGTGTACAAGCATCTCACCTAAAAATTTACAGATATACAAAACAATTCTAGCTCCAAGGCAAGTTTTGGCAAAGAAATATACTACTCTTTCTAAAAAAATTTCGCCATTGAATTTTTTAGGGAAAAGTCGGTTTTAATCCCCAAACAATCGACTATGTCCAAATTACACCCGAACTAAATATTGGCTCACTTTACTATCTCAAACAATTTAAGTCGCTCAATTTACTCCCTTATACAATTTCTCATTTTCTTTTCTCTTTGTACCATTTGAATTTGAAGCTCAAATTTTGCATGATCATAGATAGTACCATTTTCTATATAAAAGAAAATATTTTATATTTTACATACAATTCTATAACTATATAATTAAGATGATATTTGATTCTTTTAAACTATAAAAACTATGTTTAAAATATTTATTATGTTTTTTAACCTAAGGTTCGATGAAAATTATCGTTGTGCAAAATTTCAGCACCAAACTCAACTTGTTCGAAGAGAAATAAAAAAGAGAAATTATATAAAGGAGTAAATTGTACCAACTTAAATTGTTTGAGGGAATAAAGTGAGCTAAGATTTTGTTCGGGGTGTAATTTGAACAAAGTGGGTTGTTTCGGGCAGCAAAATGAACTTTCCCTTTTTTCAATACGTTCGACCATCCATTGTGAAATATGTTCTATCACTAAATAACCTAAAATATACGTAGACTAGAAATTTTTATATTCGAATAAATATTTTGATTATGAGGAATGGTCAAATGTAATGAAAAAAAATAAATGACGACAATAGTGTAGAAACGAACAAAGTGTACACTAAGAGAGAATGCCATATTTATCATTAAAAATATAGTTATTCCTTTCTGTCATTGAAAAAAAGAAGTTCATTGTTTGCCATTGATTTATTTTTTATTTTCTTATCTACCACTTTTTGTAAATACATGTGTTGTATAAGCTTAAAAATTATTTTCAATCCATAGTTTGGTTCCACATTTTATTCTCCCTTATTTCTCACACGAACTGTTCACACGATTTATCTGGGGCTATCACGGCGCCTTGAAGTTGCGCTCAGCTAAATGCCCCACTTAGGCCTCGGTAAACTTTTCGATAACCATGTCAAAATCATTCAAATAATAGATTTGATAGTGACATGAAAAAAAAGGAAAAACTTAAGTATAACAAATTGATGTTTTAATAAAAATTAACTAGAATTAATAGTGAAATGCACCACAGGTCACTAAACTATTTACAAATGGTCACCTAGCTACACAAACTCTCAAAGTGACCATCCGAGTCCTTAAACTATTCCTAAATGGTTATCTAGGTCCACAAACTTTATATTGACCCTCTTAAGTCCATGATCTAGTCATATTATCAATCAGGCTAAATTGTATTGCCTAACCACTCTCCATACACGTTACCGCTGTGATCGTGACATCCGCTCTCCACGCGAACGCCATCGAGCCTACTCGATAACGCTAGCTAGCAGCAGGTATGCTCTGTCCATCGCAGTCTCACCCTCCAACCCGATCTCGCTCTTCCCATCGTAGTCTCGTATTTTCATGTTCGTTAGTCGTTATCGACTTCGACGCGTGCCAATTACCCACTACAACAAGCTACACTTTGTGCGTTGCATCTTTCGCATGTGGCACTTTCACATCGGGCACAAGCCATGATGGGGAGGCAAGGCCGGATAGGAGGACGAGAACACGACGGACAGAGCACACCCGTTACTAGCTAGCATCATTAGGTAGGCTCGGCAGCGCTTACATATATCGGTTGTGCGATAACGTGCGTGGAGAGTAGCTTAATGGTGGCGTTGTACATTGAGAGTGAATGGACAATTCTGTTATGGACCTAATTAACAATATACAAATAGATTATGGATCTAGAAGTTTACTATAAAGTTTATGAAACTGAATGACCATCAATAGTTTAGGGACTCAAATGATCACTTTAAGAGTTCGTGGACTTAAATGACAAAAAAAAAATGTATGGGCCTGTCATATTGACCCGAGAGCTGGGTTCAAACGATGAAACTGGTCAGCCCGTCAAAGACACAAGAGGGCTGAACTTCTGGGCATGGACACTCCGCAGTGAACGGCCCAAACTCGTCAACTGATTTTCCTTTTACCGAGCGTAGACATTGCCCATCTCCCCACGCAGCGACGCCGCCGTGGTCGCGCGATTCAGCGCCGTGTCCGGCGCCTCGGCCGCTAGAGTCAGCGCTGCAGCCACTGCCTTGCTCGTCCTGTGGACCCGCTGCGGCCGCAGCAGTTGTCGTGTCCACCCCACGGATCCTTGTACGAAGACGGTGGCGCGGTGCCGCCGGAGAGGCGGCAGCCAATGTAGAGGAAGACGCAGCGATTTGGATCCGAATCCTCGGATGAAGCTGATCCACCGGTGTAGCATCAACGAACTGTCCAGTGGCGCTCAGATCCGGCAATACGGCGCAGCCGAAGCCCAGGTTCTCCGGCTTCGTCGCTGGTCTCATCTTCGTAGTGTTGTCATTCTGATCAAGGTCGCGTCCTTTTACCCTGCCCGCTCCTGTCTTGCTCATTGGATTGTAAATGGGATAGGGGTTCCAATGGAAGATTTCTGTGAGTTTATTTATTTATTGAATTTCCATATGTCTCCTCCCTCTGTACTCCAATTGGAGAATTGCTTTGTTATGAGTTTCAATTCTGCACACAAGTAAGCTGATCTTGATCTATATTTATAGGGACGATTTTTCTAGTTTGAAAAAGAAACGGCACGCGAGGTGTGGTGATCGGAGTAACCAATTGAAATTGCACACCAGGAAGGTTATCTGACTTGCTTGGTCAGTTGGTTCAAAACTATTTCTTCTGAATATGTACTGTTATGGGAAATTTGATATCCCTGTCAGTCAAGCTGAGGTTTGACAAAGTAGTAATTGTTGGCTGATGAGGAGTACAGCTGATATTACTACTTGCTAACTATCGTTATTACAGGCATTTGCAGGAAAAGAAGGTGAGACTCTGATTGATACACACGTCTCTTGGGTTGTAATGGAGAAAATTCTTCATTAAATTTCAGTTGACAGTTGTGAGTGGGTCTTTCTCTGGGCGCAAAATGGAGAACCTCCCTGTTGAAGTCATTGGCAACATTCTTTCCCATCTAGGTGCCGCACGCGATGTCATGGTCGCCTCTGCTGTATGCCGAAAATGGCGGGATGCCTGCAAGAGGCATCTGCGTTTACTGTCCTTCAACTCTGGTGACTTTCCTCGGGATATGACTACACGTCAGCTGGAAATCGTCATCACGCAGACTATATTTCAGACTATGGGGCTGCAGTGCCTCTCTATTCATATCGACAACACTCATGAGTTCTCTGCAGCACCTGTGATTGCATGGCTCATGTATACCAGGGAGACGCTCCGGAGTTTGTCTTATAATGTCAGGACTTTGCCTAATGTAAACATTCTGGAAAAGTGCGGCAGGCAGAAGCTAGAAGTGTTAGATTTGGACCATAACACAATCACTGGTGTTGAACCAAGCTATCAGAGGTTCACTTGTCTGAAATCTCTTTCCCTGAGGCATGTAAGCATTTCAGCCTTGGATTTGAGCCTTTTAGTTGCTGCTTGCCCAAAGATAGAGTTATTAGCACTTGATGTCCTCGAGATTGTCACTTCAGACCCACAATCTACAATGGAGCTCACAAGCCATACATTGAAGAGCCTCTTTGCAAAATCAGTAGGTGTTGACAAGATCATATTAGATGCAGATAATTTGGAGAGTTTACATCTGAATGCTTTGAACCTTGATTTGTTTGAGCTCATCGGCAAAGGAACACTAAAACATCTCAAGATTGATGATGTCAGCGTCACGCACTTGGACATTGGTGACAGTACTGATCATTTGGAAGCAGTAGATGTAAGCAACTTCACAATAGTCTGGCCAAAGTTCTATAGTATGATATCCAGAGCTTCTAACCTGAGGATGCTACGGTTCTGGGGTGTTGTATTTGACGATGAGGATGAGATTGTGGACTCAGAAACCATAGCTGTTTCATTTCCTCTTCTTCGGCATCTTTCCTTGAGTTATGAATTGCGTGATGGGTTGCTTCACTACAGCCTGCAGGGATCTTCACCACTGGAGAATGTCTCAGTTCTGGAACTTGGCTGGACAGTAATAAGTGAGCACTTCGGACCCTGGGTGTTTGGTATGATTGAAAGGTGTCCAAATCTCAAGAAACTTGTTATTCATGGTGTTCTTTCTGAGGCAAAAACAAGAGAAGAGCGCCAAATGTTAGCAAGCTTCACCTCATTTATTGTCTGTCTCATGAGGAAATATGTGCATGTTGATGTACAATTTGAGTATGAATAACATCTGCAAGTTCAATGGACATCCTTGTTCTGTTCAAGCTTGTGCTATCAGGTATACTTTTTCCTTTTTATGGCAGCAAAAGTTTCATTCAACTTGCTTCGATTCTATTTACAGTTCTGCATTCTCTCATTGTTACCGCCCTTCTGGAAATAGTTATTTTCAGGTCTATTTTTTGTCCGGCAAGTTAGTTTTCTTTTTTTTTGTTATAATATTCTTAGTGGGAAAAATCACAATAATTGATTCAATCAAATCCAGCCTAGCCTGCCTGCGATTAAAATGCTTACAGTTGGCCAACTGCTGTATTTTATGCAGCTTATTCACCTTGGTGTGGTATTCAGAAAGTGATTTGCCTGAACAGTTGGTATTATTATAAAGTGATTTTGAATATGCCTCTATTTTGTGGTGGCATATTTAGTAAATGCTGGAAGGCCGGGCCTGGTGCAGCGGTAGAGCATTACGCCTGTAGCCAACAGGTCCCGGGTTCGAGCCGCGGTCTCCCCACATTGCGCAGGCGGGGGTAAGGCCTGCCGCTGATACCCTTCCCCAGACCCCGCACAGTGTGGGAGCTCTCAGCACTGGGTACGGCTTTTTTTATATTTTGTAAATGCTGATTCTTCAAGACAGTCTGCTGTTTTCTTTCTCAGTTCATATTACAGTTTGCTGTCAATCGTGCATTTGTTTCTCATTTACTATGCACCTAATAGCTAACAGTTGTACATTTCATTATTCTGTGCTAATTCTGGACATTGGTATTTGCTTGGCTAGCTTGCTAGTAGGTAGTTATTTTGTAGTCCCTTTATGTTTTATATATTCTTTCGATGAATGGGGAATACTCCCCGGTAAGCTTGCACTGTAAGTTTGTTTTATATGTTGTTGCTAAAGCCTCTGTCAGCACACACTTCAAAAACTATATTACTCTGGCACTCCGCTTTGTTGCGTTCTTTATCTTGCTATCCTAAGCTCTAATATCTTCTGTATCTTCAAGATTTTTTTATAAAAAAATTAAGGCAAATTCAAGAATTTTAAAATTACTTTGAACTTTATGTGTTTTGCAGATTTTCTTCTTATTCTAGTTCTTTGTGAGGACCATCTGGTCTTGAATGTCAGCTCAGGTGCATGTCCGTTGCACGTGGTTAAGCAAGTTTGTGTTGACTTCTGCATGCATTTGCCCATATGCATGGCAGCACATACTGCAGAACTAAAGCGGCTCTCTGGAAGAACAAACCCTCTCCTTTTCTGTTTTTCAAGTGGAATGAGATGCTTATATTGATATTTATTGGTGCATGCCTGTTTTGCATCATGGTCTCTTCATAAGACTAATTTTGAATCAAAATTCTTTGGAGGTACTGTAAAGTTTTTCAGTGGGGGTAAACCGTAAATTGTTATTCATGGTCACCGAGAAGCATGAATAATTCTCTAGAAAAATCTGGCATTGTCACCTTTTTACATTGACATTCCCCGCCCAGAGATTCCATGGTTAATTGATAATTAGTCCGCATGGTAGTATCGCTGCCTAATCCTAGTTATCCAATCTGAGATTGTTATAATATCGAAGATCAGCATTTTGGTTTTTCTTTAGCAATTCTTTATCAAACAAGAACTTATTCCAAGGTGGATCATATCGAATTTAGGGGCCCGGCTTGGCCTGCCAATAGATATCCCTTCGATTGATGCAGGTTCACTTGGTCTTCACAAAATATTTTCGTTTCCAACTTGCAATACTAAATGAATGCTCCTGGATATGGTTGAGTTGATTTGGTTTGACAAAATCTTGGGAGGTTATTTTGCCTCGTAATCTGTTTCCAGTAGATTTGTTTTATTCATTTTCTGTCAGTTGCTTAAGTTCTGTTCCGGCTGCTCTACTCCTTTGCTAAAATAATCCACTGACTCCACAAAGAAAAAAAAACTTAACCCACTGGGAGAAGTGATGGCAGGCATTCTCCTGCAATATGATCTTTCTTCCTCGGCTGAATCAAGAAATACATATAAAAATAGTGCAACCTTTTCCATGAATTTTAGATAATTTTGATATAGGAGCTCAATGTTCAAACCATTGACCTTTCAGGCATGTTACATTGCTCCGCGAGGTTGTCTGGACCTTTAGTAAGGGTATGAGCAACATAACAGGCGCCACTGATCTTTCTTTTCCCTGGGAAACTAAGATGTCACAAGTGGATTAAAAATAGATGGAAGCTTTGGGAAAAATTGCATTATCCATATTCTGACCATGGAGAGCAAAGAATCTAACTGGTGGGTCATGGCAACATGAAAAGGCCACAAGAAAATTCAGATTGCTAAGACATTCTCACAATTTGCCATTGCTGTACGGCAAAGAATCATTCGCCAAAACTGCCCATCTTCCAATTCTTGCGTGTAGCTCACTTCCTGATTCCCCTATGTTCTCTGCCCATTAAAAAAGTTTGTGAAAACGATATACTGCTATGCAGCAGAGTGCAGACCTATTCTTTCCAAAAGATATGAAAAATCTACAGAATCTTTGAAAATTTTATACGAACTGAACCGGTGAACGTCGACAAGTCGGTTGGTACTGGGATATACAGTTCAATAGTATCTTTTTCCCTCTCCGTACGTACTGTTACACAGTTCACTGAAGCCCTGGCATTCGGCACATGAACAGGAACCTTTCCAGCTTTACGGCATTTGACCAAGTCGGGTACAAGTTCTGAAGAAAAGGCAAGCTCTTGCAAGAGGGAGAAAGAAGTGACTAAAAATACTACTAGAGCGTATCAACTGTGCTGTGAAAGGATTAATCAATTTGATGAAGTGACCTGAGGAGTTGGGCAGTGAGTATAAATGCATCTTCCTCTATGAACTGAAAAAAAATCTCTCTTCATCGCACCATACCTTTCACTGGAGTAGTTTATTATGCGCTTGAGGCCCTACTTAGGCAAAGGATTAAGCACTAGTAGTGACTAGTCAGCAACTCACAGAATGTATTTAGTGTGCTCCCCTGTCTGCATTGATCCAGAACATCTCTTCTCAGGAGGGCAAGAGCCAAGAGACAGACCAGAGGCCTTCTCGAGGAACAATTTTTCCTCTTGGAGGAAAGAATCTTTTAAGTATTTGGTGCATGACAAGGCTCTGATGTTGACCTATGAACACAGGGATAATCCCAAACAAACCCATTTCCAAGCACATGAAATTTTATACTTTCCGGGCAACTGCAAGTGGGTTTTTTTGGCATGCATATGCTAACTTGGTAGTATATCATATTTGGTGGTGCTTTGGTTAGGAATGCTTAAGGCTAAGCTACTGGTTGATTGTGATACAGTATTCAATATGGAGCGAGAGGCATATAGTTTGACGAATCAAATCTACTCTCCTGTCTGTCTCTCTCCTACTAGCTTTCAGCATGATCGGAAGGAAGAGGAGATGGACATGGAAGTGTAGAACGACTTCTCAAGCTTCCTTTTTTTTTAAAAAAAAAAGCTTGTCTGCCTTTCTCTCTCTATTCAATGCTCCTTTTGTTGAGAGTACTTGCCGTCTCAGAGGCGAGGGGCCAATGGGAGATCAAAGGTGGTTACAAGGAGTGGAGTAGGAGGCAGAAATCCTGACAGAAAAGCCCTACCACATCTCTCTCCCTCGCTCGGCAGGACTAGCTGTAGCCTGCGAAAAAAGAAGGCAGGCTTGTAGGACGTGTTCAAAAGGACAAGATCTTCTTTGCAGGACACTGGATGAAACTCCAAGGCTGATTCAATTTGCCAGTGGTAGCGTGCGCCAAGACAAACGAACAAGGAGGAGGAGAAATCAACAATCCACTCTGCTTGCATGCGTTCCACTCGAGTATGTAGTAGGAGTACTTGCAACTTTCCTCATCCTCCCTCTCCTTCCTTGGATACAATCACTCACTCGTCTTCTTGGTGGTAGAGCCAGTAGCACTCATGGTGCAAGGCGAGGAGAGTTCGTGGAGGATGGCGAGCGCGCACGAGAGAGCAGCTGCAGCGCTGCCTTTCAACCCGTATGGAGTTGGAGTCCAAGCCCACGGTGCTGCGGCCGCCGCCGCACCGCCTGCCTGCTTCCTGTACTGCATCTCTTCCCTAGCTTGTCTCAGTTATTATTCATCTTCTACATGCAAGCTAGTAGAGCTGTAGAGCAAGCATTCAACACCAGATGACCACAACTGCAACTTTTTGCAACTAGCTTAGCACCTGTTTTTCAAATGCTTGAGTGGTGGGCTTCTTCTTTAAAGAGTTTTTTTTCCTCCTTGAGCCTCCTTTTATCCATCTTTTTAACAAACTTATTCCACAGACTTATGCCGTGCCACTTTGATTGGATTACACCTCCGCCCACACACCAAATTTCTTAATGCCTAAGGCCTGAATCCTGCGAGTGATTTGGGCACCAAGCTCCATCTTTTTGCCCTCATCCTTATCTCTAGCCGTCTCATACTTTAGGCAGTCTCGGCCTTTCCATTCTTGAAAAGTTTTTATCTGCGCTGCCTTCTCGTCTCGCTGCATATGGCGCCTGCGGTTATAGCTTGAAGTGATGACCTCGGTGCGCTACTGCTTGGGCAGGGACTTCCAGCCTGCGGCCGCCTACTTCGGGGAGTTGGAGGAGGCCCTCATCCATGGCGGCGTGGATCCCGGCATGATCAAGAGCGGCGACGTGCAGACAAAGTGTAAGCAGCCTTCTCTCTCTCTCTCTCGAACCAGTAAACCAGTATAAACCTTGACCGGTTGCCAAAAGCGAAGGCTCGTTTCTTGCTTGGCCGCACAGACAGCACCCCCACAGGGCGAGACATGCCTCGCCTTTTTCGTTCCTGCTGGTTTCCTTTCCTATGCAACACAGTCGCACATAATGGTCACAAAGATGGAAACATGTCCATAACTCGCTCTCTCCGCGTAAGATCTTGGGAGGGAGGAGAGAGACGATGAACAGGAGGAAGGGGAATCGATTGTTAATTCTCTTTGTATGCATGCAGCGGCAGGATATCTCGCGGCCAGGCCCCCCACGCTGGAGATCTTCCCTTCGTGGCCAATGAGGCATCAACAGCAGCTGCACAGTGTGAGTGAAGGACCCGCTTCCCCATGATCATTCATGCATGCATTCATCACTCGGGTCTTCCGGTTCGTCGCTGAACCCAAGGAAAGATGTGGCCGATTCCTTCTGTGGCGCGGTCGGCCATGGCCGGCCACGAGCCCACGAGGAGTAAAATTCGATCTGTTTTTTTTTCTTTTTACCACACCGGAGACATGGCTTAAATATTTTTCACCGGCCACTCACTGTTGTTCTGCCTGGCCTGCGTAATTGCTGAACAGGGGAATTCGCAGTCAGTAGGGAGCACCACTGACTCGAGCTCAGCTCAGAACACAATGTCACAGATGGAGTTGGTGTCCCCAGCCTCCTCTGCGCAGCGGCAGGAGGTCATGATGGTGACCACTGATGATTACAGCTACAAGCCAGGCCTCGCTGCTGCCCCTCCCCCGCCTGCCTTTCAGCAGCAGCCGATGCAGCTGCCCCAGCACGGAGGAGACGACGACAAGGTACGAGTACTCATCTTTTCCTATCACAAGAGCCCCTCACCCTTCCGGAATATAGCTGTCAAATCGTTGAATTTCTGGTCCTCATGAGTCCCTTCCAACGCCAATAGCCAGTACTGTAGTGTACTTTTTCGTTTATCATTAAGGACCAACGCCATTACCTAAACAAATCCGGCATGATTGTTTGGACAGCCCTGGATGACTGGACTAATGGCATCTGGTCAAGGCTGAACCCATCTAATCTAGGGAAAGGACATCCGCCAGATGATAGCCTAAACCCCCTTTTGTCCCTCTCCGGGTTGAAAGCGCAATGATCCTGTGATAACACCAACTTATCCCCCTGCACCTAGCCTAAACAGCAACATGTCACTGATGAGCTTTTAGGGACAGCTACAGCGAAAAGCTGTTTGTTTGGAGACGATAGACAGTACCCGTAGCTACAAGTACTGCTGGATCAACAATGGAATGGACAGGAGCTTTTGGCTCCGATATGCCCCAGCTCTAGTTGCTTTCGTTGATGCTGAGATTGCGGGCACTGTGCTCTTGTATAGGAAAGGAGGATGGATGCTACTATCACTGCTCTAATCCTGTCTTTTTGCCGTACTTTGCACAGAGGAAGCATGGATCCACAAGAAAAGATGGCAAGTTGGTGGATGCCAAGGTGGGCCTCTCACTATTGCTGCTTTTTCTTTTCTTTTGTGCAATTGTCTCAGCTAAACCTTGTATGTATTCTCTCAGACGGAACGGAGGCTGGCGCAGAACAGAGAGGCTGCAAGGAAGAGCAGGCTGAGGAAGAAGGTACTGCAGGAAGAAATCCCACTCTCAAATGAGATTAGTTGTCTCAAATGACATTGATTAATTGGTGTCCTTGCACTGCAGGCTTACGTGCAGCAGCTGGAGACTAGCAGGATCAGGCTTCAGCAGGTCGAGCATGAGCTCCAGAGAGCACGGTCACAGGTCCGAACCTCTCATTCCCGTCTGGTGCATTTGCAAGCCTTTTCCTTCCTACCGTTTCGTTGCTCAGAGCTTGATTGCCGTGGTCCAGGGGCTGTTCGTTGGAGGGTGCAGCGCCGCCGGGGACATGAGCTCTGGTAATGAGGGCCGTCCATTTCCATAGTACCGCTGGAGCTGGAGCTTTTCAAAGGCTTTTCCACCGTGCCGCTGCCGCTGCAGGCTTGGCTCGGTTCCCCAGGAGGGTTGGCTGCTTGATCGATTTCTTGTAATTAGGTGCTGTTCCGTGCAATGCAGGCGCCGCCATGTTCGACATGGAGTACGCGCGGTGGCTGGACGACGACAGCAAGCGCCTGGCCGAGCTCCGCGGCGGGCTGCAGGCCCACCTGCTCGACGGCAACCTGGGCCTCATCGTGGAGGAGTGCATGCAGCACTACGACGAGCTGTTCCAGCTCAAGGCTGACCTGGCGCACTCGGACGTCTTCCACCTCCTCACTGGTAACTGGGCCACCCCCGCCGAGCGCTGCTTCTTCTGGATGGGCGGCTTCCGCCCGTCCGAGCTGCTCAAGGTCCGTCATCCATGCCCCAAGCCAATCTGCCATCGCGTTTGTCCGTCTAAGCGCTTGTGTTTCTCGGGAATGCAGATACTGATACCGCAGCTGGACCCGCTCACGGACCAGCAGATGCTTGGGATCTGCAACCTGCAACAGTCGTCGGAGCAGGCGGAGGAGGCGCTCGCGCAGGGCTTGCACCAGTTGCACCAGTCGCTGGCCGACACAGTCGCCGCCGGGACGCTCAACGACGGCGCCGCCGCACCCAACTACATGAGCCTCATGGCGGTCGCGCTGGAGAAGCTCGCAAGCCTCGAAAGCTTCTATCAGCAGGTAACCATTTCTAATCTCCTCTCCACTTCTCTCTTTTAGCAGGAGTAGGAGTAGTTACCAGCTCATGGTCAGTCGATATTTTCACCCACGGTTAACACGAGTAAAAGCTGCACTAAACTTTCAAGTACACTGTCCTGATCGGCCACAGATGTACAGTGGCAATGCAGCTGGTCCTGCAATCCTGCAGGCTACAGAGCCTTGTCCTGCTTTCTCCATGACCGGCCAGCCTACCTTTCGTCAGAAAGCTTAGCTTAAACCTGCAGATAACCGGATAAGCATCATTAGCCCTTTCCAGCATGCATAATTAGCTCGTGATTAAACAACAAAAAAACAAGTGCTGCCGGTGCCAATTATTGTATGGTTTTCTGGAGCAGCTGGTGTGGGCCAAACAAGGCAAAGCCTTTGTTCCTGGTCACACATGTGCAGTGGCGGTACGTACACGTACACACCAGTCTCTTTCTACGGAAAGTCAATGGACGGATACATACGATTGCCACTGTGCATAAACAATCCCTCGTGCTTCTACCCTGTGCCGGCCATCCCTTGTTTATTCTCTTCCTTCTCTGTTTGCTGGTACCTCAACACAGGCCCACAGGCTCAGAAAAAACTTGTGGTGAGCCATGCCTTGCAAAAGTTGCAAGGCTTCAATCCATGAATAGTGGTCAGGAAAAGGACACCTAAACTTCGGTCATGACAGCAAGAGCCTTGAATATACAGACATGGAGGTTGCTGTTCCATCACAAGTTAGAAAAAGAACACTATCATGGTTTTTTATGGGTTATCTTCTCTCTCATGGGGGCGAAAAGGAGATTGAGACCTCCATTTTGTTTGAGTTTTCACCTTTCCTGAGTTCTGATTCCTTCCTGAGATATACTATATCTATCTCTGGTTTGTCGATACAACTTTGTAAGCAGCTGGTTAATTAGTATTTCCTAGGTTCATGATTGTACCAATCATTCTTCAGAAAGTTTGCTAAGGAAAGATCATGGTGTATAGTGAACAAAGTAGCTAGGTGGTATCTGAATTGAGGAAAAGGTGCAGATAACCATCCACGGATAGCAGGCAAAAAACTGAAAAGAATAAGACAACATGTTGAATACAGCGTCAATATGTCAAACATAATTGCTACATCATCCCAAGTCCAGAGTGTGCACAAAGGAACATTTCATTAGATTAAGCGCCAAGCCATCATGAACCTTTCAACCAGTTTTCAGAGTTGAATATAGCACGAACGCAACAAAGCACTAGAATAGATGCAACCTGCATGATCTGAAAATGCCCTGTCATTCAAGATAATGGACGCACTAAGTTGACAAAAGAAGCAAACTAATGTGACATCTCAACTTTCTTTTCATATAATGTATGCTGTTCCAACTGCAGGCCGACAACCTGAGGCAACAAACGCTGCATCAGATGCGCCGGATTCTGACCACTCGGCAGGCGGCGCGGTGTTTCCTCTCAATTGGTGAGTACTACCGGCGCCTCCGAGCTCTCAGCAACCTCTGGGCTTCCCGTCCTCGCGAGTAAGTTCAGATCTCTTCAACAGCAAAAAATGCACACCCTGCACTGTGGTTTCCGATCATGTCTTCAGATTCATCACGAGCAGGAAATGAACGTGACTGACAATGGCATGCATTTGATTTCGTAACAGGAACTTCAATGGGACAGAGAGCATCAGCCCCACGGCAACCGAACTGCAAGTAATGCATCAGCAGCATCAGAATCAGTTCTCCGGATTTTGATGCCGCGCCTGGAGGCTATAAACTTCGGCTACGATTATGTTGCAAAGATTAGATCGGGAGAGAGAAGGAAGATGCATTGTAACGTCCTAATATTAAAGTATTGAGAAAGTGACATCACTAGGAGAAAGGGAGGGGGTGAATTGCTGTGGTGCTTTGTTGGGCGGCTCACTTGTCCATATGGCTCTTGAATTGATTGAAGGGTTAGCACCGAAGAATTTTGTGCGTAGCAGAAGAAAAACAACTCAAAGGCTGAAGATTCGTGGCCATTCACTTGCTTGAGAGGACTAAATTAATATGCAATTAGAGACCCAAGTAACCATTTAGCATATTTCTAGTTTTCATTTTGCAGAAAGTTTTTCAGTGCTATCTAGTATGATACCAACCTGGACACATGGCTAGATAATTAGTATCTCACGATTTATTATTCAACAAATAACTAATGAAGCCATATAACTTATTTCACAAATCTGGTTCTGCGAACCTTCTGAAATAACCAAGATGAAAATTTCAATTCTGTGACCCCAAAAGGGCATAGTTACTAAGATGAGTTAAACATAGCGATCCCGAAAACTACAAATAGAAGCCACAAAAAGAAGAGGCAAAACATAGAACCACATAAAAATGATTTTACAAATGAAACAATATATTTTGTATTAACAGAACTACAAATCAGGTCATGCAAGCTCAGAACAATGGATGGACAAATAAATGAAACAGAAATACCTTTACCAGCATTCCGACAGTACAAAGATCAACTTATGGACAACTCGATGTCAGCTCACCTCGTATCTTATCTACATTGAATAGCTCTGATTTAAAAAATGTAACCTAAAAATGCCAAATAGATGGTGAAAAGGAATGAAACACCATAAGAGGATAATAAAGGATAAATGAGTCCCACCTCTTCTAAATCTCAAATCAGCATATCAGAAACCTAACACAAAAACTTTCACAAGATAAATGAAACACTGACACCACAAAAGAGGGTCTGGAATCAGGGGCTAAGGCCCTGTTCGTTTTTCTGCCCTCTAAAATTTAAGCACTGTCACATCAAAGAGAATCTCACTATTTAGTAGTACTTTTATTAATTTAATAACAAAACCTATGTCACGACCCCCTCTAATTTGCGAGACGAATCTAATGATCCTAATTAATCTATGTTTTGCGACAGTGATGCTACAGTAAACATCTTCTAATAACACCATAATTACCCTCGTTGGATTCGTCTCGTGAATTAGATAAGGGGGTCTGCAATTAGTTTCGAGATTAGACTTTATTTAGTACTCCAAAATAATAAAATTCTCTTTGATTTGACCCTCTAAAAATTATATACCTGGAAACGAACAGGGCCTAAAATCCAGGTGGAAACAAATGACGCTGAATGCAAGTTGCTGAAAATGAGAAACATATCACATTTAGCAATAAATGAGAACGCCAGCAGAGTTTTTACATCCCAGAAAAAAGGTCAAGAAAGAGCAATTTTCTGGCAAGCATTCAATGGGAGGCAGGATCACTAAATTTTCCATAAAGAACTAGCAGCGCAAGCTACAGTACTAGAACTTATAAAGTAGAGTATTTCATAAATACAGCACAGTATTAGTAGTACAACACAAAGATAAGTTCAGAGTGATCCATGGACATTTACTAAGTCAGCAGTAGATAGTAACACTTGGTGCCGTTACATATCCCATCATGTACTGAACAACTCAGTTTCTTGCAGATTTAATTTCGCTTTCGGTTATAATCCGAGTGAATAACAGAACTCACATTTGATTCTCCACTTCTTGAGGAAGAGAGCAAATGTTTTGACCATTCCTCCAGACTTTTGCGGTGAAGAGTGTTCATGCTAATAGAAGGTCGCTTTTCACGAATCATTTGCTCAGCAGCTTTCCAATCCTCAGCTAATCCTAGAGCGACCAGAAGTGCACACATCACACAGACACTTCTGCCATGGCCTGTTACAGATGTAATACGCAGTTAAAAGATAAAATTCAAGATATCAAACTTATCAGACTTATATGCTCAAATCAGTTAGAAATGCAATCAGTTGGGTGCACATATTCATCTTAATCTTAATTCTTTTTAGGGTCTGACTTAAAATTAACCAAGAAGTCATTTAAGATAAATTTGGATACTATTGTACAACATCTGTCTCCATAACATAAACCTTAATCCATTTTCACTGTATTGCAGGTTAATTCTAATGTTCCAGTTCTTGTCCACAAATAAGTCGAGACAAACTAGACATGGTAAATATCCATGGGAGGCATAACTGACATGCCACTTGAAAAACAACCATGTCAGAATGCTTCTGCTTCCATTCAAAACAATCATAATGGTGCAGCATTGTTGCATGATATATGCTGCAACAAGACAATGGTACTCCATTTATCATCATGCTATTGACTCTCGAATTTCCACAAGTATTTCATATGACTAAGCTACATAAAGGCATAAAGGACGACAAATGCAAGTACTATTCAGGAAGAACACATTGCAAAACACAACTTTGATCTTCTCAAATTGTATAGAACTGATGGAGCAGTATATATTACCATAAGCACAGTGGACATATATAGGCTTATTCTGAGAGCGCTTTCTCACAGCCCATCTCACAGCAGACTCAATCTGTGAAGGCTGAGGAGCCCTTGTATCCCAGGTAGCAACACATAGATATGCATTATCAGACAAAGTCGAGCTTTTTGGCAGCTCACATGTGCAATCTATGACTGCAGGGTCACCTGGTGGCAGGTACTCAACTGAAGAAGGCCATCCACCAACAAACACTCCATCTGCTATCTCAGTGTACAGTGGCTCATTTTTCACAAATCTCCGAAGCAGCACAAACATGTGGATGAAAAGAAGAAATGGTGAGAACATGATCCATGACCACAACGGAAAGCTTCCGTCGGATTGCTTGCCAAGAAGTAATGGAAGATCAACCGCTGGGTGAGAAGCAATGGAGACTAGCATCGAAATCAAAGATGTGTATATGAGGGGAAAAGATATAAGTGTCACTCCTACTCCTTCGAAAAAATACGCCATCGAAAGCAGGACAGCAGCCTTCAGGCCAATCAACCGGGATATTCCCCAACCCATCTGAGCAAGTCATTATATATTGAGTCAGTCCTCAAAATAAGGAGGAATGAAGCACAAAAATCACATAATAACGAGTCACTCGTACAAAAATACAGAGAGGAAAAGAGTTATGTAATTCCAAGATACGAATAGCTTTCAAGAAACGCATTGTCCAGGAAATATGACATTCAACATTATTCCCTTCTCAGTTATCTTTGATTTGTTAAGTCACAACAGCCGTTGGTTTCAGTTTCAGTATTATAACAGTCAAATCCACCAGAACAATCATGATAATGCACGATACGTCACTTCCAGAAATCAAATTAGAACATATAATCCTTAATTAGAAAGTGCTTTTGATTCTGAAAATTTGTTGTCCAAAACTCTAAGCCACGCATTTCCTGAAATCAGCAATTCATTATATCGACAACAATCGTTTAACTCGGTTTCCATGGATCTCAAATATCTGAAAATCAGCAGTAAGACTAGTTCGTAGATCGCAAAGACAGGAGGAGGAGGAGGGGATACCTTGTCCCTGATTCCCCTTGTAACTCCAAATCTCAGAGCGAAGCGCGTTTCACAGCTTCAGGCTTCTGGGCAGTTACCCCTCCTGGAGCTTCTACTCGGGGCAGTTGGCCCCGCCGCGCCCCAAAGCCTGCCCTGCTCACACCACCTAGGGTTTGGAGACTCGCCGATCCCGTGACCAGGGCCCGGGCGATTGATTCGTGGGGACGAAGACGAGCGTTGTGAGGAAGAAGACAGAAGAGTCCTCCGTGCGTGTGTCGTCTGAGCATCGCGAGATTTTCTTCATGTCAAGCCCATTAGGCTGAGTGCTTGGAGGCCGAACTGCAGCCCGTAGACTAAGTGCTAACAGCCCATTAGACTGAGCGCTGGTGGCCTCGCCCAGCCCAAGCCCAGAAATCCCTGAACCTCGGTCTGACATGGACATGGGTAATTCCTCAGGTTATAACACTATTGAACAATGGAAAGGAGCTCATCTTTGTTTCCAAAAAAGAAAAATAGCATGGACTTAACTGTTTCTAGCTTGTGCTAAAAAAAAACTGTTTCTAGCTGTTCCAATTAAATGTTAATCCCTTTGTCTCAGTTTAATTTTATCATCTAATGGAGCAATGATTTCCTTGTCATTCTAGCGGAGCAATGTTCACAAAGAATATAAAAGAGTTCGAGAATATGCAGGCAACGACATTATAAGGCCCATGTTAACACACACGGATAAAAAGACACAGCTTACCATGGGTTATCTTACAGCTGATTTATTGTTTGTACAAACAAAGGTTTATAAACAGTAACAAGCCAACAGAAGCTTGTGTATCTAGGCCCTTGCAGATCTTACATCTACCATATCATACTGGAAACACTATCAGCAATATACTATTACAACTCTACATGTAACTTTCTATTAAAGGAAGCATATTGGAACAGCACAATGCTGGTCATTCGCCACATTTCACCACATGGAGCTGCCGCAGCGGCGCATCCCGCGACCGCTCTTCTTGACGCTCACGTTCTCCTTAGACTGCTCTATCATCTTCTCCACCAGCTGAAACAAAGCACAAAAACAGGGCATCCATCAGCTGATTGCTTCTCGCTTTGTAGCATATCACAAAGGATGGAGAATAAATACTGTACCATCTTTTTCTTCGACAGCAGAATCGCCTTCTGCAAGAGGGAATAGAACAGAGATGTTGAGTTTAGACCAGATCAGTGCATAGTTGAACATGAAGAAATCATGGGAAGTTTGGATTGAAATAGTTTAGCATAAACTCGGTACCTCCTCGGCTCTGAGCCTTTCATTCTCCTCCTTGAGATGGTTCAATTCAGCCTCAAGCTCCACAGTATAAGCCTGCAACCGTTCCACATGCGTGAAAATTGTCAACACCAACCCGTAATCTCGGTGAAACGGCCCTGTCACCCCGAAAAAAAGGCACCCAAGTTGACAACAAACCTGCTTTCTGGCGCGTGACCGGGCGGCCGATTCACGGTTCTTGATCATGCGCCGCTGCCGGCGCTCCACCGTCTTCTCCGTGAACCCATCCTCGGGGGACTCGCGCTTCCGCGCGCTCCTGCCCATCCCTCCTCCGTTGCCAATGCAGCTCATCATCTCCGCCTGCGTCATCGCGCTCATCCCGTCCGACGACCCCGGGCTCACCACGGCCGCCACGCACTGCTGCGACGGCGGCGGGGGCGGCACCACCGTCATGCCGCCTGGATGATAGCCGTTGTTGTGGTAGCCCATGCCCCCGTCGCCCATCACCGGGTACATGGCGGTGTTGCTCGGCGGCGCCACCTGGAACATCATGGGAGCAGCGGCGACCTGGTGGTGGCCCTGCTGCTGCTGCTGCATGTGGGCCATCGGCCCGGCCGGGACCATGCCGACCGCCTGCTGCCCGTGGCCCGCGAGCGATCCCCGAACGACGCCGGCCTTGACCAGGAAATCCTCCAGCGTCATCTCGCCCAGCGTGGCCTGCCTGCCGCTGGCCGCGACGCCCGCCTGCTGCGGCTGGTGAACCATGGCCTGCGGCGCCGCGGGGTGATGTTGTTGGGCTTGGGCCGCCGACGACGGGCCCTGGCTGATCTCGGCCCAGACCTCCTCCACCGTCTTCCGCGACAGCGGCGGGGGCAGGGCGAACGAGCCCTGCCGGCACAGCCCGCCCTCGGCGGTCGCCGCCGCCAGGCAGGCGTCCTCCTCCTCGGCGTCGTCGTCCTTGCAGCCGCCGGTGGCGGCCTGGAACTCCTCGGCGTTCCATATGTTGGCGACGAACTCGTCCATGTTCATGGACCCGAAGTTGCGGCCGGGCTCGCACAGCGAGTTCTGCAGCTCCTCCAGCGTCAGCGACAGGATCGACGACTGCCGCGCCAGCGGATCCGCCGCGGGGTCCTCGGCAGCAGCGACCCGGGACACCGCGCGGAAGGCCTGGCCGCGCTGGTGCGAGGTGACCTCCTGCTCGTCCAGGACCTTCACGTTCTTGCTGGTCTCCGACGCCATGACGCGGCCTGTTTCACTCACTTCTGCTAATGCGTCGTCGTCCCTGTACGCTGCACCTCTGCTGATACTTAAATAGCCTGCATGCGAGAGCAAAGTGCGGTGATTACTAAACAAGGCCGGGGGGGTTAGAATAGATGATCACATCGGTGCATCGAACGGGTGCCGGTGGAGGCTTGTCGCATGCGTTTGATTCAGAGGCCGCCGCGCCTTTCGTGCGCTGAGCTCAGTGGATGGCTGGATAGACACTTCCTCGTTTGGAAGTTTGCTTCGTGAGTTTCGTACACCTTCTTCCTCCTCTACGGATCTTCTATACCCAGCATGCTAGTACTCTAGTAGTAGTCTGCAGAAGTGCACTGGATCCACATCTATTCCGGTGCGTGCGTCGCTCGTGGTGCCGGAGCCGGCCTCTCATGCCACGCCGGACCAGATAACCTGTGCAGATTTTTCTCTAGGGATTGTGGCATGCTCTGTTTTGGCTGCAGCCAAAGAGGACAGGTGACGTTACACGAGTGCCATTTCGTAGCACGACGTCACAGCGGATACACTGGGGAAGGAGAAGGCGTGCCCGTTTGGACAATTTCTCTACGGTTTTCATGGAGCCGTTCCAAGAGCGCGTCCGTGTGCTAAGCGTGGTCTGACGAACACGTCTTTGACCTGTACCGTGCAGTTTGTTCGGCAGCCAACTGTGGCAGCCGCGAAGATAACTCATCATGGCGGTATCGTGATCGTCTGTTTTACTCAATTCAGAGATGAGTTTTGTGCTATGTGAAAAATGGTGAAACAGAACGCTTTTATCCTCGTCTGAATCTGAACTCCCAAGTCTAAAATCTTCGTCTAATTCCAGGTTATTGCATGATTGTTTGGAAAAAATTGAAGAATAATATCACAAAGGTAATACTCCCCAAGTTGGAAACAGCCATTGCCCATTGGAATGAACTTTAGCCGTAAAAATTGAAATACCATCTCCAAAACACTTCGTTTGTGAAAGGAACTATTTAAATTTTGAAATTCATTTAGCGTGCCTGCTAAATAAAAATAGTTAAGTTTGAACTATTTAAAATGCATTTAATTATATTATATATAATTTTGAGACACTACAATAAGTGGACTTACTCCCTCGTTCCTGGTGTAGGAAACAAGGCATCGTGAGACTATTATATTCGTCAATATTTTACCATGTTGCCTCTAACAAAACTTTCTTCAAATTGATGGGCGGAGGAGAGGCACATGTGAGTTTGACAACAGATATTATGTGCTTTGTTAATGAGAACAGATCAAGAACGAAAGCAGAATAAATGAAATGTTCCAAGAACATCTAGATGTGGATAGAAAGAGCACATGTCAGCATTACAATACCACACAAGAACGGATTTAACGATTGCTATTCGAAGAGTGGAGACATATAAGCCCCTCCCAATGGCAGAAAAAACTCAAATGTTAATGCACTCGACATCTTTTTCTTTGGTTATGTTTTTATCTTTTACAATGTAGGCCAATTCAGAAAATTATCTTGTTATAAGACACCACCTAAGGCTCGTAACGATGAATGTATAGAGGAATGACATCAAGATCCAAACACTTTTGTATGATTCTTTGATCCGGCTGAAGGCATTTGTACCTCCTATACCTCTTTCAGTTAATAAAGAGCGATTCCCCTAAAAAAACCCAAACACATGTGGTAGTTGGTTTTTTCATCGAAACAAAAGTGTTACTAGTTGTATGTATCTACATGTCACTTTCTGTAATATTTATTTTTAAGGTGCGGTTGACAATATTTAAGCCTATGTTTTTTTATGCTTATAGTCTTTATTCTATCAAAATTGTTTTCCCTACTTGTAATGTTTATTATAAAACAATCAGTCAATCTGTTTGATAAAACTGCTTATGTTTATCTATCAAAATTGCTTATTCTCACTCATAAGCACTATAAGTTGGGTAAATTCCTTATTTGACATTGGAAATTATACCTTTTCCTTATTTTCCATTGAAATTTTTCAATTCCTTATTTGCCATTGGATTAAAATTTGAATTCCTTATTTGTCACTCTAGTAACTTTGAATGATAGAAAAGTTTGCTTCTATTACTATAATGTTCGTACTATAGTAGCAAAATAGGTTTGTCTTAGTGTGTACTATATGTAAAAAAATTCAAAATTTTTGGATGAAAATAAAAGGTAATTTTGAGGAAAACAATATTTAACACTAATATTCATAAAAAATGGAACTTTTTTGACATAAAGTATATACTAAGACAAACCTATTTAATATTGTAGCATAAACATTCTAGCGACGGAAGCAAATATTTCTATCAACTAAAATGATTAGAGTGGCAAATAAAGGAATTGGAAAATTTCGATGGCAAATAAGGGAACGGTAGAATTTCCAATGGCAAATAATGAATTCACCCCTACCCTATAAGTTACCCTTTGCTAGGTTTTCCAAAATACTTATGATAGTATAAAAGTGCAAAGTGCTTATAGATGCTTACACCCATAATAAGTAGTTTTGCTGTTTTACTATTTGGCCCTCAAAAGTACTTACTGTAGTTTCAATAAGCAACTACGTCCAACTCGAGTTCGTGAGTCAAAGGCGTGTGTTAAACGCACCCTTACTCCTTAATATTTTCAAGATTTTTTTACTTTAACAATACAATTAAAATAGAGGAATTTTCTAATCCAAAATAATAATTGTTATTTTTCCTCAACTAATGACAAGGTGAATTTAGAACCACATATGCCTCATTTCCATATATGTTTGTTGCCACTTATCCGTACAAAGTTTTGAGGATGGTGTTCTGGCTTCCCTTTTTGCAGAAAATTTTGAGTGGTATTAGTAGCATGAGAATAAGAATCCATATGGGCTGCCTAAGGGAATGAAGGACAAACCGACAAAGCATGCAGCGAGAGAGGAACATGCTAGCTTCTTCATCTTCAAGGTTACAGCAAAAGCTGAGAATGAAAATTCTCATTCACATCTCCAACAAATACTACCTGGAGTGACGAGTTGATTCATACTGCCGATTACTGCTAAGCTGTAGTAGTGTTTAGTTACGCGACAATCCATCTGAGTTGATTCATTTCAATTCGAATCCAATGCGGAATTAGCGAAAACGGCAGTGAAAGAGAGTAATCTAGTACTGCTAGATACCATTGCTAAGAGATTTACCAGCAGAAACGAATAGCGAGAACAGAGGTAATTGGGCGGTGGCACATACCTCGTCCAGCGCCGCCGAGAAGAAGAGCAGCGGCCGGTGCGGATGCAAGTTCGGCAACCAAGGACCGCCCACTCACGCGGTGCACGAGGTTGGCTGCCGAGCGGCAAAAGCCAGCAGCAGCTGCCAAGGTGACGGCTGACGGAGAGGAAGGAGAGTGCTGCACGGGGCGCGAAACGTGCCGCGCGGGCGCGGGCATGTGCAGGCGTGGGGGCCGGGTGCCTTGGATGCTGCTGCGACTGCGAGCGACGCCGGAAACGCGAGGCAATTAGCGAGACATGTGCGTGCCACTTCGCCAATACTTATAGGAGGAGGGGTGGTGCTCGATTGCCTCCTGTCGCTTGGACGTGTCGGGCTCGTCGGCAGCACGTTGGCTTTGCGCAATGGCTTTGCTTTCCTTCCGATGCGGGGAGCGAGAGGTGTCGATGGGCTCCGAGTTCCGAGGGCACGCTACGGGTTGGGGCCCTTTGCTTCCTCCTCGGGGTTTTGTCAGCTCTGGCGCCCATGCAGGAGGGCAGGCGGCAGTCTGCCGCGCGTTATCTCCTTTCTTTTGCCTTTCAGATTCCGCCGAACTGCGCGCCAACGGAGCTCCAAGCTGTGGGCACCAACGGTGGCGTACACCACTACTAGTATTGGACAATCTGCATACCCAATTTGGCAATTTATACCCTTTTTACCCAGCAGTGTGTTCTAAGAGAATAATAGAGGAACCTCAACATGAAGCCTCGGTAATTATCTGTGCTAGTGAGAACCAAATTTGAAGAAGCACCCGTAAGTTTCAATGCGGAAAAAGGACAAACTTTACATGTCAGCGAAATGTGGAGGACACTGTACTGCATTTCAGTTCCAGACCCCACGAGGAACATCTACTGGACCCGCGTGTCGTGTCGCGTCGAAACGACGTGCATGCCGGTGTGGTCGTAGGAAAGCGAGATGGGCCAAGACGTACAGGCCTCGGCGCGTGGACACGTGCAGGATACGTGCCGTGACGGGACGGTGATCCCCACCCTGTGCTTGCAGGCGCCGGTCCAATCTCCTTGTGCAGTGCAATGAAATGAATGGGCGGCCTCGGCTCATCCGGTGTCTGCAACCCCACAGGAAGCAGGTTCGCACATCCACTACCCTGTCGGATCATTTGCAACATCCACAGGAAGTATGCATGGACCGCCCATTGGCGTCCCTCTTCCGCCCTGATGGTCGATCTCTGGAGTAGTAAACCATAGTATTTTCTTTGCATTGGTTATTGACCGTTCTTTGGAGTAAATGATTTCTTAGTAACCTTGGTTAAAAAAATAAATGGAGACAGTATTTCACCGTACAAGTTCCACATTGGCAAAGTCTTCTAGTACTGTGCGTAGAACAGTCGCATTATGGTCCAATACTTCCTCGATTTGTTTTTCATTTTACGTTCCTATCCCTGGTTCCTATTCCATATATGAATCCCAAAAAGAGGTTCAGCTTTTCCAGTGTACTGAAGTTTTGGTTTGTTATTCCGTGATGTTGGACCGAGCGTGTAACCTTGTACTAGCCATTTTATACGACCATTGTTCCTCAAAATATTTAGGTTTATAGAGACAAAAAAGGAAAGAACAAATGAAGAATCCTATCGTCGTTTCAAAAGGGGAGAGAAAATGTCCATATCTTCATGGCATATTCGTATCGTATTGGGCTCGTGTAATTGATTGGTGGGTTGAATTTCCCTGAGTGGCCTAAATACTTCGTAGGCCATGCAAAAAGTGGCCCACTGCAGGGGCGGAGTTGTTACAGACGGCATGTCAAAAGTGGCCCAAATCCACTGCACGCGTAAAAACTAGAGCGCAAACTACGTGAGGGACGAGCAGTGGAGAAGCGCAAGCTGAATCCGAGTTTACGTCACTGTAGCCAAATCTGATTCTCCGTGGTGACCCCGATACTACTAACATCGGTGACCCAATGTGAATCAGGCAGCATGACCGAGGTGTGCTGACTGCACACCAAGTTAAGACGACTACCAAGTTCCTGCACCCCTGATCCGCCAAGGAATCAGTGGACTGACCTGGCCAACATTATTCTTCATCTAGATGCAAATATCAACTACTACTCCCCAAACCCTCGCTAGTTCTGCCAACCTTTGCGCGCCTCGCCGAGCACGAGTTCCCTGACGATGTCGTCCCCCACGCCATCCATGTTCGGGAGCGCGTGCCCGGCTTCGGGGTGCTCGTGGTACCGCACCCACGGCAGCTGCTGCGCCAGGTAGCGCTGGATCTCGACACGGACGATCTTGTCCTCGTACCCCTGCCAGATGCTGACCACGCCCTCGCCATTGGGGAACGGGTTCTTCACCTTGGTGGGATCGAACCCCCAGTCGCCGAACACGATCGTCACGTCGCGGCACAGGGATTCGTATGTGCCCTGCTGTGTTGTTTTAGCCTGAAGTTGAAAAGGAAAATTCTCCGTGTTATCTCCTTGGTGACACTGGTTTACCACCTGACATTTGCTTTCGTATAATTGGCTGCCTAACATGATGAACGCGTGAGCCAGGTAGTGCGTTTAAGGTTCCAATTAATAATTTGAAAACGAGAGCAAACGTATCTGGACTACCTTTTTGTACTAGAATTTCACGCTCGAGAATCTGGACAGGGAAAACGAGAGTTTCGTACCGGATGCGCCAGCTGGCCGCTCTCCAGCACCTTCCTATGGTGCGCGGTGAGGATCTCCCAGTCCTTGTCCGTGAACCCGTCGCGCTCCCCTCTGATGATGGGTGAGATCGCGAACCACTTCTGCGTCATCCAGGCGTAGAACAGCGACGGCATGTGGCGAGCGATCCAGAACGTGACCCGGTCGCGGGCGCCGAGCTTCTCGAACGCGCTGCTCAGCACGTCGGCGGGCAGCGGCCACCAGTAGTTCACCGCCGGCACGACCAGCGCCACTCCGGCCAGCCTGCGGCAACCATCCGTTTCAGAGCCCCCGCGACGATCGACCAGATACGCACACACAGATACATACAGGTGATGCATGCCTGACCTGTGCGGAATGTAGTGGAGGCAGCCCCACGCCGTGTACCCGCCCATGGAGCAGCCCACCACGTAGAACTTGTCGCCGAGCTGCAGCGCGTCGGCGAGCTCCTCGACGTCCGTAGCGTCGTCCTTGAGCGTGCGCCCCGGGTTGGCGTCGCTGTCGCCATACCCGGCTCTGTCGAAGAAGAGGAGGTAGATCCCCAGCTCCTCGGCAAGCTCCTGCACACAGACGATTTCCTCGACCTCGATCAGAATTCAACTATTCTGTTCTGGCAATGCTTGTTCCCACCGCCACCGCGTGATCGAGTCGAGAAGAATAATCGCGGTGTTACCTGGGACACCGGGAAGCCGCTCTCCTTGGTGGAGGCGAAGCCATGGGGGAAGATGATCTTGAACTTGGCGGCCTTCCTGTCCACTCCGGCTTCCTTGTATGCCAGGTACCGGCCGTCCCTGAGCCGGATTCGCGGGGACGTGACCGTCGGCCCACCCGGAGAGCCCAGGATCGCCGGCGGCGGCGGCCGGGTGGCCTGGTACGCCCAGCCCAGCAGCAGCGCCGCCGCCGCCGCGGAGACCGCTGCTACTTTGGTGCCCGCGTTCACCATCTGTCCACCTCCGCAGATTGCGCACTACAGATTCCTGAAAACCCGTTGGCGACTCAAGAAACAGAGCATCTGGATGGCGCCGAGACGACAGGAGCACTTGGCAGGTGACCAACGTCAGTTTTGTGAGCACAGCCTGAGGTACACCCCCTCTGGGCAGGGTAACGGCGTCTCTCTATCCCAACGGTGAGGAATCCAATCATGGTGCATGCATCCAAAGTATGGGGTCCATCTTTGACTTATTTTTTATTTAACTTTATCATCTAAAGAAAAAGTTATAATTTTCACACGGATTGTCAAAATTAAAAACGAACTACACCATTGTATTCGATGAGATCTTTAAAAGTAGACCCCACTTGTCTATGTTTCAAAACTATTTTCTTAAATCACAAGATATTCTATAATAATAATAATAATAACAATAATAATAATAATAATAATAAATATAGCAATAAAATAATGAACTAGTGGCAATTTCTAAATGATCACGCATAGCGGTGAAAATATGAAAAAAAAGTACAAAGACAATGACAAGTATAACATATATTTATCACTCATTATAACATACACTCGACTTACTTCTAAATGATCGCCGCTAAGCGGCAAAAATATATAAAAAGAAGCAAGTATAAAGACAAGTGACGGTATAATATGTACTGATCTATAGTGGTCTACTTCGGATAGTCGTTGAAATGACAAAAATATAAAGAAAAAAGACAGTATAAAAGAAAAGAAGCATAATCATAAAAATAAGTAACTAACCTAGGTTTTAGTATTGTATCCATATGAACTACATCTCGCATCAGCATAACTCAATTTTAAATCATTTTTTTGGCATTTTTATTGATACTCTAACATATAGTGTAATACTATACTGTATTAACCAACACAGTAGTCGAAACAAAGTGTTAAAAAAATAAACAAAGCAAAGTTACGTTGATGAGCGTGTTGGGCAGGATGAGAAAATGCAAACAATGTCAGATAGGAGAATCTAAAGTGTTAAAAAGATAAACAAAACAAAGTTACGTGGATGAGCGTGTGTTGGACAGGATGGAAAAAGACAAACCACGTGAGTTAGAAGAGTCTTGTAACTCCCCATCTAACGGCTGGAAAAGGGGCTGTACGAAAGGCCGTGCTCACCATCCGATTTTCGGGCAGGTGACTTACGGTTTCAACTACCCAAGCGTGCTCGTGCGCCGGTGCGCGTGGACCGCGGCGTCGATGTGGATCCCAGCCGCCGGTAAGGCCTCTCACCAACAAAAGCGTTGCACTGCCATCCTCGTCTCGTCCGACCGGCGGTTGGTGTGAACTTGATCGAGGGATCTTGTAGTCCTCCGCAGATGCTTACGTCGCATTCGGCTGTCGACGGTGTGCCGGCACGCGTATGTTGTGATCTCGGCGAGTTGCCGTTCGTTGCTTGTGAGTTTGTCCGTAACAGCCATTAGAGCATCTCCAACAGTCTCCCAATAATTCACTCCTAATATGTTAGAATTGGGATGCTCCTAATACTGTTTTCAAAATTTTAGGAGTGAGTGCTTCAGCAGTCTCCCAATACCTCACTCCTAATAATTTCATCAATTTTATTTTCTCTCTTTCTTTCTCATACATTAACATTATCAAAGTATCAACTTCATTTAATAATAATTAAAACAATTATATCTCAATCACAAATAATTTAATGTTCATTAAAATTTCAAATTTAAAATGTACTTTTTAATATAACATGTTGTACATATGAATAAAATACATACATGAAATCCTTTAGTCGATATCAATCTAGTAAAATTTATCTCGTGATTTATGGATGTGCCATTATTTTATATGAATTTTCACAAATATCAGAAATATCACTTTTGTGTGGGACCTAGCTATTGGGAGGAGGAGAGAGACTCCCAATCTATTGGGAGGAGAGGGCTGAATATTAGGAGTCTCCCAACAAAAGTTTGGTATTGGGAGGCATATTGGGAGACTGTTGGAGATGCTTGAAGTAACGGACGATGCGCCGGCTGAACCACGTTTTGTCCTTGGTCTTTGGTAAGAACGTCCCAGCTGACTCTTAGAATTATTTATTACGAGAAAAGAAGAGAGAGAAGATTGCTAGCTCTTGTTCAAGAAACAGCCTCTAACATTTATTGAGTCACCGACATGTGGGTCTAGTTATTACTTTAGAGTTGATATGAACTCTTAGATGACTCTTAGATAACTCTTAGATGACATGAAGAGTTAGTGCCGTCTCTACCTTTGGGGACGCTCTAATAGGGACTGACAGTGAAGCACGACGTTGGTTTTCCACTGCCTAAATGCGCACCCAGCCTGGGTCCTGTAGTAAGCAGGCACACAGGCGTCTCGCGACACGAGTATTTTACGCGTGCATGTATGTACACCCCAGTAGTAACCCGTGCGTTTTCCTACTAGCTTGAAAACTAGCGCTCGGGGCATGTCTAAAAATTCCACTCGTTTGAGATTTCTTTAGTGGTTGTGGTCTGCTGCTGTTTATTACTCTATTCATATTTCAAGCAACGTCGAACAATGCTATTCATATTTCAAGAATTGATTAAATTAAATCTTTTTTAATTTTAATTTGTCCTAAAACGCTAAATCCTAAAACGCTTAAACATGACTTATTTATGTATATATTTGCATAAAAGTCTTTAAATAAGAAGAATGGTAAAGTCAACAAATACTTATTATATTTTAGAATGGAGGGATTATAAAGATAACAAGTGCAGATTCCAGATGATATCAATTAACTTTGTATATGTGTGATCGCCGCTTTGGGGCGAAAATATGAAAATAAAAGGAGTTATAGAGACACCAACGGTATAACATGTACACATGTTCTCTTAAGTAACTATAATATGTAACGGTTAACTTCTGGATAGTCGCTAGACGAGTGTAACATAGAGTTGGCCATGTGCAAATACCGGCTCTGCAGAAATACACCAACAACAGGTATTGTTTGTCCTTGAGCTTTATTAATTGTCATTGCAAAGCTAAGGCGAATAAAAAATTGTTTCCTTTTGAATGTAAATGGTAGGGATATATCCTCGGAAGGCTCAAGAGGGATCATAGGAATGAACACCCTCTTCTCGAGCATATTGCCCACCAACAATTTCTGCATCGATTGCATTGTTTTGAAAGTCCCTTACCACCAAACGGGTACCATTACACAAGCCATTGTGTGGATCCAAGTTACGTATCAATATTACAGGACAACTCTTCTTGATCTTTAGTTCATGGGGAGGCAGGCCATTTGGTGTAAGTGTGTTGAGGAAATCAATGGGATAATTGTTGACTGAGTCGTCCTCAACCGAGTCATAGCTATAATTTATCTTTGACGTATTAGGAAACATATCTATCATCTTGGAGTTTAGAATATCAACACACTCATTTTTCGTGGAAAGTATGGCACGAGAACTCATGTATGTTGCTGAGGATGCATTGCTCAATAGATCATGAAAAACTGATGATAAGTCTCGATAGAATTATCCTTAGAGTAGTCAATTACAATTTTTGCAGGGAGACGAACATATTCTTCTCCGATAGTTTCTTCAGTGCCATTACCAATGTTTAGAAGAAATTTTGAGAACCATGGATCAGATTGTGCCCTCATATTTTGAGTGAGTTTGATCTTCCTCACTTTGCTCCAAAGATAGGACCTTGATAGAGTTGCATCCGTAATCTGAGCTCTAGTGCCACGTGGAGTGATAGGGAGAACCTGTCTAAAATCTCCTCCAAAAACCATAACCTTACCCAAAAACGGTCGTGAACAACCCATGACATCTCGCAAGGATCTATCCAAAGTCTCAACAGTCTGTCTCTTGATCATGACAACTTCATCTCATATCAATAAGCTTGCCCTGCGAAGCAACTCAGCGGTACCACTCTGCTTTGTGAAGTTGCACATAGTTTCGTTATTAATCTTAATGGGTATTTTGAATCTGGAGTGTGCGGTGCGTCCACCCGGCATAATAGATGTCGCTATTCCTGACGTAGCAGTTGCAATGGCGATAAGTCCCATGGATCGAACTGTAGCAATCAGTGCCTTATAGAGGTAAGTTTTTCCCGTTCCTCCAGGCCCATCAACAAAGAAAACCTGATCCCTTTCTGTCTTGACATGATCCATAATCTCCTCAAAACTAGCATGCTGCTCAGCATTAAGAGTGTAAACAATATCTAGGTGTTCTTCCTCAACCCTAGAGATTTTAACTCCCGGTAATGGTCCTGTTCCCGACGTCCTGTACATTAAAATCAGAATATAAATTTAAGTAAACAATAATTTACAAAGAAAGTGTATCATCTAATATAAGGAAACAATGATATGCATTGATTTTTAAATAACTGAAAGTATTCCTATGCGTCTTAGGAATAGCTGCACAAAAACAAGAAAATATTCAATCTATATTTTACATTAAAAACTAAAAAAACTAAAGCACAAAAGAAAACATATGGTATGTCACTGATAAATTGACTACGAGCACATATAGGATGCAGCGTCATATCTCTTTTATCTAGAAAAAAAATAGAAGTAGCATCATAACAAAACATAGAAATATGGCACGCCAGTGTATAGTTGATAATCTGGACTTACTGGTTTCGTCTAATTTAGGCAGACCACATTTTTCAAAATCTTTACCCACGGATTTAACAATTCTTTCAATGTCATGGAGGACCATATGTTCTACCTCATGCGTATCAGCAACCTTTCACCGATAGTCCTCCGATAATGAATCATAATGCTTCTCCCATTAATTACGAACATTAGCATATACAAAGGAAATAATTATTATAGCAAATGTTTGATGAAAAGAACCAGGCATCTGCCACATAGCGCACTCAGTCAAACATTGGTCTAAAGATTCATCTGTTTCTACAAGACCCATGTATTCATAGGCTTCTCTAAATGTGGAGTATGTGACACCACGATATGTTCCGAGGTGCTTGTACGAGGTCGCACCCCTAACATGGTTCAACAAAATCCGAAGATAGAATCTTTCCCCTTCAGCTGGACTTGCATACACCATACGACCAATTTGTACCCGCTGCTATCTTGGTTTCCAAAACTTTTGGGTCTTTTGCCATGTATATAATTCTGGAAACTCCTTGTACAAATATTTTGGTGCATTGGGCTTCGTAGCATTTATCTTAAAATACTCATTAAGCATAGACTTCGTGACTTTTCACTTCGGCAACCTCATTTAGGTTCGCTGTAGATTTGAATGCAACCATATGCATATCCTCCAAATGCAATTGGAGCTGTAGCACTGGTGGATACACATACTAAAGAGAGATGATAGTCGATACACAACCTCTAGTGGAGTTATGCACCTTACGTCCAACCACTTACAACAAGATCATGTCAATCCAAGCATTCTTTGCTTGGGAGAAGAAACATCTTTTTTTTTTCTTTGAAGAAAATGGAGGGGCAAGTGCCCCTACATAGCTTTATTAAATATATAAATAAGAGGTGTTCAAATACAAAATAGAAGGAAGACAAAAGAAAGACAACACTATATATAAAAAAGAGAAACGCTAAGCTTTCATAAGACACGGACAAAAGATATGCCCCTGGATCCAAATTTTGACGAATCTCTTGAAAAGCAGGAAAAAAAAGGGCAACAGCACCTTGTACTGTGTAGAAAAAGATGATGCTCAAAATCTACAAAACTGGCCGGCCGACGAGGCAGCCCTGCAAGGCTGCGGTCCAGTCCAGTGTAGAAGCATGAGTTTGGGCTTGTCCCGCCGCGTGGCCGTGCGGGCCTCACCCCATCCACTTTTCTGCCTTCTAGTAGTCCACTCCAGCACTCTTATCCCACCACCACGTTTGTCTGAGCGCGCTTCCAGTTCCAGGCGAGTGGGCGACCGAGTCCAACACGGCCAATACGTGTGCGGCTTTTGAATTTGACGCTACACCGCTCTCCCTTTCAAAATCTCACCCGTCGGGTCGGGTCCGGGCTAATGATGGCTGGTGCCTGGCGCCTCTACGTATGCGGGGCTCCCCGTTTCAAAAAGGTTCCACGAATATTCATTCACCCATCGAACCACATGCATGCACCTCGCGCAGGGGTGCCTGGTCCGGGTCCGCCTACTTGGCCTCGTAACTTCCCGGCGGGCTCGACACGTGCGTAGGTCGCGCGCGACGCCCGGCTTTGAACGGTGAATGGTTCGGCGCCGGTGTGTGGTGGTGTAACGAACCGTGCGTTTCAGCATGGTGACCTCTCTCTCTCTATCTCTCGGCTGCCATGGCTGCTGGTCCGGTCATGGCCCCCGCCTTTTGACGACGTCTTCTTGCGGCGCGGCATGATGCTATCATGGCCTGCGGAAGTAAGGTAAAGCTGCACTACTCGGCTATGTCGGCTCCAAGGGGTTTCCAGTTTTCCGCCGATCTTGCCGGTCACGAGGGCGAACAGATTATACAGGAAAAGCTCTGTTCGCGACCACAGATCAGCAGTACTAACGTGGTGCTGCCCGGTCTTAATCTGGATATTCTTCCCAGGATAGTGGAGAGACCGACCTGGTCGTGTGCCGACTGAATGCATAGTGAACTGAACTTTCGGAATGAAACTGATACCTTGTAAAATATGAAATGTAGCTCGGCAATGCCGGTCTCGTGGCCAGAGGTAGTGTATTCATCACCCGGTTGATCTCATCAATACCCAATATAATGAGATTCGATGGCCCACAACTTTCCAATGACGTGTCCACCGGATTCTTCCACAGCTACGTTGCTTTCTCGTTCATGGTACGGTGTCCAGGACGCTAATGATTTTGGGACCGATCCTTACAATTTTACACTGAGTGACAAGAGCAGTCTTAGCTAGTGTTGCGACAACAACATGCCCTAGGAAGCAACCATTTTCTCCTAAATTCCTGTGGCTTCACCCAGGGAACTAAGCCTAGCTAGTCTATACTAATCTTTAAGAAATTTAACCTAAATACGGCTTCATTCACATGTTACATGTAAACTACTCTTAACATGTAGTTTTTAGCTCCTGCCATTGCTAGCAGGGAAACACAAAAAATGAAAAAAAAAGTTGCCTTTAATGGCGCCCGAGCCCGAGGTGAGGCTCCGCGCGGGCACCCAATGGGGGAGGGGCGACACGACCGGGCCCCTACCCTTTCTCGACGGGAGGAAGGAGCGGTGTAATGGCTCGCCTCGTTGAGCTGTTTTCTCAAACGTTATCGTTCTGATTCGTAGGGGTGGTGACAGGGACCTAGTTGGGGTGGACTGTACGTACGATGTGCGACACACATCCCGCACGATGGTCAAGGTTGGGAGTTAAGACAACCCCAACCGCCCGCGCCAGTGCCACTCGTTCCTTGGCGCCACGTGTCTCGTTGAGGCCAAGGGCAAGCGCCCCTTGGACGAGGGAGGCTCCCCTTAAGCCTTGAACACCTTGGGCCACATTGGGTTGCTTCGTCGGTGCTTTGCTTGGATGGGCCATCGCACACTGCGGATGGTCGGGGCGATTTTGGGAATTCACCGATCTACCCACCTGCAATCAAAAGGGAACTAGTCTTTAACACACTGAACTTAAATAGTGATAATTAGGCTTTGTTCACATGTATAATGTAAACTGGTCTTAAAATGTAGTTTTTCGCTCCTGCCACTGCTAGCAACGAAACACAAAAAATGAAAAAGAAACATGCTATACTAGTTGCGTCTTAGGTTAAAAACATCTTCTTTTTTTTTCGAAAGAAAGTCCTAACAAACGTCTGATCTATACTACGGAGTAGTAACTAAACTGCAAGAATCTGGTTTTGAAAAGAGAAGTTAAGGATGGAAAGCTACTAAACTCGCGTCCAATTCAGTGAGGACACGAAACCACCACTTCCTCGCATGCCAGTGTACCGCACTTGACTCCAATTAATTCTAAGTCCCGTTTCCCGGACCGGCGCATCCGCTCAGGCGCACTGGGCCACTAATGACCGGCGATGACTATTCACAAGTCACGGCCCGCGCGCAGAGCCCCGCTGCGTGGACTGCGTGCTACTGCTACTGGGTACTGCACGGCGGCAGGGACCAGCCACTCCAAGTTCAAGTCTCCAAGTCTACAAACCGAGAAGCAAGCCAGGTACGCACACACAGCGCAGCTGCAGCCACGCACTAGCGGTTTCGCACACGAATAAGAATTTTTATTACTAGTAGTTGTTTCTTTAGGTAGTGTGTCCAGCAGCAAACGAAATTGGTTGCAGTCGTATCCCGTAGAAAATTCCACAATTTCGCACTAGTGTCCCCTGGCAAATTTAGCGTAATCAAGCTATCAGCAGCAGCGGTCCAGGTGTATGCTAGCACGCCATTTCACACGCCGACGCGTTATCTGAAGCGGGTTTTCCCGTTCCCGTTGCCTGCCTCGAGTGTGAAAGCCCTCCAAACATTCAACCGTGCGGGACACACACAAAATAAAGCTCGCTGCAGAGGACGACGGGGTTGGCGTCGGGCATATATATGGCCCCGGACCGGAGGCCTTGGACCCTTCATTTTCTGCGGCAGGACCGTGACAGGCACGCCTTGACATAAGGCCTGCTGTGTTGCTGCTGCTAGTGCTTGGCGGTAGCTACCTCTCTTCCTCCTCTGGTCTTCTCCACCAAACCCCGAGATCAAGAAATCTATATACGTGTAGGTCGCCGCGTCGTCGGTGAGCAAGCAAGCTACTACTAAGAGATCCATCCATCCATGGGGCTGCGTACTTGTGCCATGGAAGGCGACGCGGCGGTTGGTTTGCCTTTCTTCCAGTGGCTCAAGCCGCGGTGCGGCTCTTCTTCCTCCTCCTCGGCGCGGTCGTCGTCTTCCTCGTCGGCGGCCTCGATGGCGTCTGTCGGGCGCAGAGATGAAGTAGTCCCTGGGAAAGAGGGAGGAGACGGTCAGGAGGTGAGCAGTATGAGGTGCCTGCCGCTGCTGAGCAGGCTCGAGGAGGGGAAACGGCCCGACGATCCCGAGCCGCATCAGCAATATCATCCTCCTATCAAAGAAGAGACCATGAGTACTGGTGGAGCGGCCTGCGGCGGTATGCTGTCCGGCGTGGATTTGAATATTGGCTTGCCCGTTGATGATGAGGATGCCGCCATGGACGACGACGCGGATGATGATCGTCAGGAGGAAGAAGACATGGAGGAGGAAGAGTGGAAGCATCTGCATAAGGCGGAAGGGCAGGAGGAGCTGCTGGCGGCTTCGGTGGAAGGAGCAAGCAAGATCATCGTCGGTGAATTTGGCCCGGTCGGGGCGGAGAGCGGCGTGACGACGGCGATGGGCTGCCAGTACTGGATCCCGACGCCGGCGCAGATCCTCATCGGACCGGTCCAGTTTGTCTGCCATGTCTGCAACAAGACCTTCAACAGATACAACAACATGCAGGTAAACACGATGCTTTCTTCTCAAGATCGTCTTTGAACTTGCTACTCCGATCCACCTTGCGGTTAGCATTCTTCTTTTGCGAAACTGGTTAGCATATTGAACAATTTGGAGAGAACAAAAGTAGAAATCACAATTGTTGCAAGTGTTTGCAAAAAATCAGGTAATTTGAAGTTCAAATATTCATGCATGGCTGTTCATAGATCAGACTAGCTAGTTTTTTTATATGGGCATATAGGAGTATAGGTCAAATTCAGTTTCATGCATATATGGTCGCTCTTAATTTCCTGCAATTTAAAGCATAATAAATGACCCCGCATATAACCTGGACTCCTGGAGTACATGAACCATTCCTGCATGCACGGCTGCTTAATTACTTTGTTCTTGCATTGACGAATTACTCTTCCAAAAGAAAAAGAAGCAAATATATAGTGTAAACGCGATCGAATTAGAATTACTCCTAGCTAGCGCTGACCGACTTGTGCATGCATGCATGTAGATGCACATGTGGGGCCACGGGCGCGAGTACCGGAAGGGCCCGGACTCGCTCAAGGGCACGCAGACTCTGGCGATGCTGAAGCTGCCGTGCTACTGCTGCGCGGCGGGCTGCAGGAACAACATCGCCCACCCGCGCGCGCGGCCGCTCAAGGACTTCCGCACCCTGCAGACGCACTACAAGCGCAAGCACGGATCCAAGCCGTTCCACTGCCGCCGCTGCGCCAAGCCATTCGCCGTCAAGGGCGACTGGCGCACGCACGAGAAGAACTGCGGCAAGCGCTGGTTCTGCGCGTGCGGCTCTGACTTCAAGCACAAGCGCTCCCTCAATGACCACGTCCGCTCCTTCGGCGCCGATCACCGCCCCGTCGACGAGCCGCCAGCCACAGCCCGAGACCGCGTCGGACGCTTCCATCGGTGAGCACACACTGATTTTAGCTGCGGCATTCGGAGGATTCGGCCGATCGATGACCTCCTGCAGGTTTGTTTGTACGTTAACCATGCGATCCGGCAGATGCATGGATCCATCATACTCATACCCCCAGTAGGAAGATGTTACCATCGGTATATCATCCGAGGAATCGATCTAATTAGTGAACAGAGTAATTAAGTGGTAGCTCAATAAGATGGCTTTGTGCCAGATTAAGCCGTGAAGTAGCGAAATTTTCTTCTGCCGGAATCATGGACAGCTGGCTGTCGTATGTAGCCTTGTAATGGAGAAAATTTCCCGGCTTCAGGCTAATCAATTATTGGTAGTAGTCTGGAATATGCATTGTTGTGAGGATACGATTAATGGTTATTCAGAGCTATATATATTGAGATCGACTGGATAGGGATACCCTTTTCGGATATATGCTCTTCCATACATTAATTTATATCCTCCCGTACTTTAATTAGCTTATGTGAACAACATGTTAAATGTTGGCCAGGAATCCATGAACTACCTTTTCATTTTCGAAAACATGCAAAAATGAGTCGCTTTGGGCAATTTCATCATGAAATGTTGTTTGCATATAGGCTAACTTTGTGTTTTCGTTAAAGCACCTTTTATTATCCTATCGGATTGACCATCTTTATTGATAATTAGCACCTTTATTTATTAAGTGATACCAATGACTTTTTTTACAAAATCTGAAGTAATAATGCAACCAACACTTTATAAATAAGCAATGATACAAGTTCAAGTGGGATTAACACTGAATTAAATAAATCTGCCTTTTTTCCCTATAACCGCCCTTGCACCTAACAGCATATGCATATTTTTGTGCTCTGAACTAATGAATATAGATCCTATTCTAGGACTGTGTCCTGAGTAGAAGTATATATATACAATCCTCTCCCTTGAGAAAAAAGACATTCCAATTTTGAACATGGCACTCTTTTCTGTTTCAAAATTGTTGCTACTTATTCTAGGTCTGGTCAAAGTCAAACATGTCTATATCTGACAACAAAATTCTAAAATTAACTAGAGACAAATTTTGGCACCCATATTCTCCTTAGCAAGTTGTTTTCAAATTGAGCCTGTACGTGTGTGTTGAAAAAAGATTATGAAAAGACAGGCGTGGCAAGCTTAACATATACAGTAATCAAATTGTTGCTCCGAGGTTTGTGCTGTGTTCTTTGCTAGCTGGTGAGTGCAGGCAACACATAAAAGCATAACCGGGGCCGAGCAGAGGTGTGGAGGACGACGTTGCCACTTCCAAGTTCCCATTTCCTACGCTCAAAAAAGTTCCCATTTCCTAGTGTGGTCACTGCAGCCAGGCTATCCCTACTGCATACGTGTGCGTGTAGAGTGCAAATTTGTCCGCTTATGTGGTGCACGCGCACGGCGTCCAGCCCGCCCAAAAAACAAAAAACAAAAATCAACATTCTTCGATGGGGCGACATGTGCGCAAGTCAATTTGGAGAGCGACGGATGCACGCGCAGGCTAGCGTCACCGAGACACGAACAAAATCAAACGCTAGCTCGGACAAGGATGGCACAGCGCAGGGTCTTGCCTTGATCAAGTGGTCGCGTGCACCAGCTGGGAGTAATTATGGCGGAGATTAGCCAGCTTTGGCAGATATGCTTTCCGTCTCCACATTTCTAATCGTCTAAAGCCTCCGCGCGCGGGTGACGAGCATTTTTCGGCCGGGTCAAACTTTGTGGCTGCCGGGACCACGTCCCGATCACACAAGTGTTCACGTCATCCGTCTCCTTCAAACGGGCTCAAAATTTTTGCGCAGGAGGCACGCAGGCATCATATGGTGATGGCCTGGCGGAGTAATCACTGTCGGTAGTAACAGCAACCTTGCATGCCGCTCAGGCTCAGCCCTCATCGTGTGCTATGCGCAAGGGTTCGGATCGGACGCGCCCCTCTCGCCGGCGGCAGCGGCGCCGCGATTGAAGCTGGGTTAAGGAATGTCAAAAGGGCGGCGAGCTCGTGCGCGGCCGGTGATGCTCATCTGACCGCGCGGGAGGAATGGCGCGTATATACCGGACTTTATACGTGCGGGGGATCAGATCTCGTGATTTTGCTGCGCGGGGGCGATGAATGAACCCACCACGAAGGCTTGTCGGCTCGGCGCCACCGGCCATTTCCCATTCGGTCGGCCGGCCACCAAAAGGATGACGATTGCACGTCGCGGCCTGTTCACATGACGAGGAAGCAAGAGTAACACACGGCGGCCCGGCCGGGGCCCTGACCCCTGGGTGTGGTGCGCCACCACCGGTGTGTCTACGCTGCACGCGACGGCCGGGTATGGTGGGAACGGCGCGCCGGCTAGCTCTGACGTAATCTGCCGCGTTCCGGCCGCAAGCAACATTCTTCCATGGGATCCGAAGAAGATAGGTCGTGCTAGGACCCATGCACGTACGATGGATAGCTAGTCTGGATAGCGATCGGTCACGAGAGCATTCATCAGGGGCAGCTACAACCTGCTGTACATGCGCTGCACGTTCACACATGAATCTGGATCATCAACGGCCAGTTGCCGCACATACGTAACAGCCAACCCTCCTCTCAAGTGCACATCAATGACGAAGAAGAATCTAACCTTTTGGGTGCAGCGATAATACTAGCTAGACTGTAAATAATGCACGGTTCGATCGCGTAGCAAAAGGAGATGCATTTCCTCCGGTGAGTAGAAAAGAATTCGAGAAGCAGAATACTTTGCTTGCAGGGGCAGGGAGCACTAGCTAGCAGGTAAAATTCACGGCCATTCACCAGGCTTTTGCGTAAAACCTTTGTCTGAATCACGCTCACAGACGGAATGATTAAAGAGGGAGATAAGAACTGCTTTAGCTAAAGAAGGTGGGACTAGGATAGGAAAGAAGCAAACCGAAGGTGTTTCCTCTTTCACACTGACAGTAACAAAAGCTGAACCAGTGAATAAACTGGTATTCCACAATAAAACTCACGGCCAGCTCGCTGTACTACATTCACACTTCCTATGCCCTTATTTTAAGAAAGGAAACTAATTAATTTCACAGTCAGCTGATTTACATGCCGTTCTTCTTCATGGAAGGAGTGTGGTAATCTCATGGTGCAATCTCATGCAGCAGCATATGCCTCCTTGCTCAACTGCTCTCATGCTGTCTCTATCAACTGATCTAAGTGAAGATCAATTTCGTGGCGACATGAAAATGTGTTTTTGACGAGTGGAAACATAAGGAGATCCGTATCAGCAGATTATTATTGTTTTTCAATAAGTATCAGCAGATTATGTAAAATCCACTATACAAATAGGTATTTGGACCTTTGACTACGTGCAACAACATTTTGCTCATGTTTGCGATTGATAGCTCACCCTGTTCTAATTCTCTTATGCCAGCTGATTAGATCAGCACCCAATAAAAGTTTAGTCAAGGGACACCGACCGGCGGACCAACAAAAATCCTCTTTACAATACAATACTCAAAAACATTCTACTAGTATGATGTAGTTGGGAATATGCACGTTTTGTGATTTCATAGCATGCCTGCGGCAGGTGCAATGAAAAGTTGGAGCAAAGTAATACTAGATTACGGGCAACAGTCGCATCATAGAAGATTGCTGAATGGGACGCTCTATATTAAACATATATAGTCTCTGTTTGTGTGCTCGTGGGTATAAAGACCACAGATACATTGTTATCTTGTGGCCATACTATATCCAAGATCTCAACGAAGGAGTGAACTTTTGTCGGCTTGACCTCTGTTTTGGCAGTCATGCAGCAGCTAACCCGATTATATTGCGATTGCGGTTGATGCAGAATGTGTTCTAGAAGACCTGACACTTAATTCTTCCTTGTTAATTCATGCTCTGATTTTCGCCGCATATCAGCAACAATTATCAAAGAACCAACTTAGACCAACTGTAATATCAGGGTTGAACACACCCGATTTCTGAGAGGACTTATGGAACATGAGCTTGCTATGAATACTACATTGACGAAAGCACGAAGTACTTCCGTCCTTCCGATGTATAGTCTCTCTCTAAGATCAGTCAAAGTCCACCGCGATTAAATTGACAGCACGGCATTCAAATGCCTTGGCCATACGTAGCCTTTAGACTGCAGAAACTGGTAACGAGACTTCCTGAGGAAGTTGCATCAATGCCTTGTCACGCTGGCGCTCAACTGGAAGCGAACCGATTTCTCACGGTATTACTGTAACTCAACTAGTCAGATAAGCAGTCGACTTCTGCCAACGGACTTATGGACACTGATGAATTGAGGTTTTCTTTCCTTATTTATGCATCAACCAAACCATCTCAGTACTGCCAGCAGAATGCAAGTCAATGGCAAGTCTGGAATGGTCAACTGCAGCCTCTGGAGTGGTCAACGCCGGACGCCGCAGTGGTAATCTCTCCGTCCCTCAAGTCCCGCGTGAAATCAACCACAAAGCAAATGTGGTTTACTCATGAGTCATGACTAAACATAAAGGCTTCTTGGGCTGGGCTTATCGGTAGTATTGCAGGCAGTGGAAATCTTTTCAGTTTAAGTTTCTGTGGGTCACCAAATCGATCTCGCTTATGTGGTTTGCATCTTCACTGGAACTAAGCCCATGTTTGAACTGGCTTCTATGGTATAGAACAAATTAATTAGGCCCACCGTGAGCGACAAATATATCGACCTCTAAAAATGGAACGTACCATAGACATGTCAAAATGGAACATACCATAGACATGTCGCCAAAAAATTAAAATAAAACACAAAAGTCACCAGCTTAATAAAGACAGGCAATAACCGGTGAAGCATCAACAAATTATGTACAAGATCAGGCTGTCAAATCACTTTATTAGGTGAAGACTACCTTCAGTAGTGAAAAAGGTTGCCAAGTACCTTATCAAGCGAGTGACCCAAAGCTTTCTGGTAAATGACAGCCGATGAACTATTATATGATAATTGATAAACAGCCAGTACTACCAGTCCTTGCTCACCGCTCAGCGATGATAACCACACAGATTGCGCAAGACCCTACCGATAATCACTTAAATATTACTCCAGTATCATAAACTCGGCATATAAAACTCATGAAAGCATAGGATCACATTCGTCCATCAAACTGCACTGATGCGGTGTATAAAACAAGCTCTAGTGTGGGCATCACTTGCCACAATAATATAAACAAACAGGTTCAATTGGATAACTAGAATGGAAAAAAGGGGGTAAGACCAGTAAATTTCTCAGAAAAGGAAAATAGCTACATAATCTTCTCAGAGCAGAAACTGAACCAGATGACAATTATAGGTAATAAACTGAACTACGCAGTACCCATATTCTGGTAGCAAAGTTAGCATATACTAGTATCTGGCTGACAGGGTGCAGTCTGCAGTCTGTAATTGACTAATCAATCTTGAATGACAACAATAAACTCTGCACAAACAGTTGTGTTGCAGGCATAAATCACACTGTTACAAAAGCAATGCTCCTTCCCTTGTACTCCCTCCGTCCCAGAATATTTGGCATTCTAGGCTCATCCATTTTTCCCAAAATGTTTAGCATTCTCACTTCCCGAGACACATTTATCTCTTCCCAATACACCTCTATCTCTATCTCTTTCCTTCTCGTTTCCTGCGCACCTACTTTATTCCTTCTCTTCTTAATCTCCGTGCGCAGAGCTATAATGCCAAACATATTGGGACGGAGGGAGTAATATTAACTAATCTTCAGCAATATCGATAATCAAATATCAGAAATATAGAAACAGAAGTGTAAAAAGTACAAGGAGAAGTACCTGAATTGATAGTTTGATACAGTTAGGAATCAATGCTATTGGCTTAAGAGTAGATCCGGTACACGCAATAACATGTGGAAAATAGCTACATAATCTTCTCAGAGCAGAAACTGAACCAGATGACAATTATAGGTAATAAACTGAACTACGCAGTACCCATATTCTGGTAGCAAAGTTAGCATATACTAGTATCTGGCTGACAGGGTGCAGTCTGCAGTCTGTAATTGACTAATCAATCTTGAATGACAACAATAAACTCTGCACAAACAGTTGTGTTGCAGGCATAAATCACACTGTTACAGAAGCAATGCTCCTTCCCTTGTAATATTAACTAATCTTCAGCAATATCGATAATCAAATATCAGAAATATAGAAACAGAAGTGTAAAAAGTACAAGGAGAAGTACCTGAATTGATAGTTTGATACAGTTAGGAATCAATGCTATTGGCTTAAGAGTAGATCCGGTACACGCAATAACATGTGGTGTACCGGATCTACCCTTACAAGAAAGAAACACAAATAAACCAGCCAGCGATATTGTACTTGTACGTGCTGCAGTAGATATGTAGCATGGTGGACCAAATCATCAAATGCTTCTTGAACACATTGCACGGTCAATTAAATAACAGCCAAGCAACTGGTGAACTTGCAGAAGCAGAACCAGAACCACTGAACATGGTGGGATTCACTCCAAAGAAACACGGAGAATATTGTTGTCAGCCCATGGTGGGCCGTTCATATTCTGTAAAACAACACCCAAAGAAAAAAGAAACTTTGTGGACATGGTAGTGGCATCGCATAGAAAATGGCAACAGTATTTTATTGTTACCTTTCGGTATCCTTTCCTACTTCCTACATTTAAGGCAGAAAATGAGAGATTCCTTGTGCAACCAAAGCAAATTCAGTTAACTGAGTTCTCTAAAAAGAGACTTCATAAGAGAATTCAATCTTCCACTAGCACCATGCTGCAAACTTCGACAATACAACACCAACAACGAATTGTATACTGCATACCTCATTTATATTCATGTGATGATAAATTGCACGGTTACTGCAGAAGTGTTTGTCTAAAGAGTTCTTCCCACATTGAGGTATAATGGCCTTAAAAGAGGAACAACATATACAAGCTGATAGTATGTTGTATATAGATATACATTTGTTACTTCATAAATTGAAATCAGTCAAAGCTAACAAATTCCAGATTCTGCCTACTGTCGTGCTGAAGCCAAAAAAATCCCAAGCAATCATTCTCTTATGCCAATGGAGTAACCTAGTCCTAATATACACCTTCCAAGTCCAGCAGCACCCGAAAATTTTGCTACTTCAATCACCCTATGGTCTAAACACAATACATAAACCCACCTTACACAGCACTTTTACATCGTACACTATGATCAATGCCCAGAAAAGAAAAACTACCTGTGGCGCATAACGTCGAGCAGCTGTCGGGCACTCTTACGGATATGGCCTAATGGTAGAACACGACGGGCGGGACGGTGAACTCTGCATCCTTGAGGAAGGGTACTACCTGCGGGCGCTCGGCGAGGTCGCGGTAGAAGGCGTACTCCGCCTCGTAGTCGTGGAGGTCCAGCTCCGTCTTCTGATTGCTGTGGTAATGGTGCTTGGCGTCGGCGTCCTTCCCGAACCCGAAGACGCTGACCTTGTCGCACACTCCCACCGCGACCATGATGGCCTGCATCCCGGACGAGTAGTGGAACATGGCCGCGTCACGCGCGCGGCTCCAGTCCTCTGCCGCGCGGCCGGTCTCGGCGACGAACCGGCGGATGGAGTAGTACTTGACGATGCGCGCGCAGAGGACGTCGAGGCGGGCGTCCGTGACTGAGATGGGGGCGTGGTGGCGCGAGGAGGAGGAGGTGTTGCAGGAGGCGATGTCGAGGAAGTGGGCAGCCTGGCAGATGTAGAGGAGGATGGGGACGCCGTCGCCGTAGGGATGGCAGAAGCAGCCGGCACGGCGCGCGCAGAGGTGGAGGATGTTGCTGTTGATGAAGGAGACGTTGGTCTTGCTGCCGACGTGCGCGGCGTATCCCGAGATGCGGGCGTTGTTGAGGCGGAAGACGGCGGCGTGGGAGTCGATGAGGGCCCCGTGGTTCGCCCGGAGGAGGATGCCGCTGTTCCCGACGACGGCGCAGGAGGGGAATCGGCCGGGGAGCGAGAGGAGGGAGGGCAGGTTGCGGAGGACGGTGGGGTCGTAGCGTCGGAGGCGGTGCCAGGAGCGCAGGTCGCGGCGGAGGGACGGGTCGATGTGGAGCTGCTCCAGGCGCGGGAGCGGGTGGAGCAGCGGGTCGTGGTCGTCGTCCGGGTAGTGGCCGCGGCTGCGGTGCGGGAAGTGGTGGTGCCGGAGGTGGAGCGGGTGGACGAGGTGCCTGTCGCGGGATCGCCAGGCGCGGGCGCGGTCGCGCACGGCGGACGCCGGGAGGCGGCCCTCGAGGAGGTCGTCGACGTCGCGCCGCAGCGGCGCCTCCGCGGGATCGACGGCGGCGAGGCGGAGCAGCGTGGCGTTGAGACTTTCAGGGTCGAGCAGCGACGGCGACGACGGCTCCAGCGCGGGCCCGGGCGCCACGATGCGCCGGAGCGCGGCGGGGAGCGAGGTCGCGCCGACGAGCACGATGAATACGAGCACCGCGAACGAGCGCCGCAGCGGCCGCTTCATGGCCGCCGCCGCCGGCTAACTGGGTCGGAGCCGCATCGGGGCACGCGCATGAGCGGGTGTGGGGCGGCGATTTTTTTATGGGTCGCTGCGTTTAACGAGCTGCCCGCCGCGGTGGGATCGATCATCATATAGGAGTGCGCTATTTGTGGTTGGTTGGACTTTGGGTTCGGGGAATGGGGGATCCAATGTGCCCTGCTCCGCTTCGTGCATCGAAGGGAGTAATGATTTTGCGCGGGTGGGCAGGGGAGCAGCGTGCGTGGGTCCACCGCAACGTGCCCGCATCTTCTGACAGGTGGGCACCATCTCTGGTCATCCCCTCCTCCACCCGTTTGGCCGTTGCCGTGGCCCGTGGTTGAGGCGTGGGCAAGGCTCGCCGGCTCGCCGCTCGGTGCACGGCAGGCGTGGTGACTGGTCGGACCAGGAACAGAAAGAGAATGGCGCCACGCCGCATGCCGTTTTGATGATTGCCTGGCTTGTTTTGATCGTCTGAGGAAAGCGTATCGATTCCATTTCAAGCTTTCGTGTGCACTATACTAAAATCGGGCATTCGATGTGTTTTGCGGCACGCGTGTTACAAGGCTTACAATACTCAGAAAAACAAGCAAAATCACTTTGGCCTCGTCAAAATTGAATTAGGCTGCAGACAAATGACAGATCTGTTGCTTTTGTGTATTCTTTGGAATTCAGTTCGTGGACTTCGAGTCCAATGTCGTGCGATGTGGGTCTAGTTCCTCAGAAGATTCACGTCCTGATCTTGCCGCCCCCGATAGCCGTGTTTTGGCTCTCCACTAGATCCCACCCCGTGCCCCGTACTGTATTGTGACAGCGAAGGCCCGTTGAACTGATCAGGTTTACGTAGCTTTCAAGCCTCTCAACTTTCAACTTTTTGGTCACGGGTATGACACCATGTATGTGGCTTCTCTAGTACTTCCGCTGATTATAGCGCTGATTATAGTTAAGTAAAATTCGTTAGTACTAGTACTAGTGACCAATGACGAATCCTCCGTCGCCTTCACATTATCCATTCATCCCCGTCCATATAGTACAACTTTAATCTAGTCGGATTCCACCATGTTAAGCAATACTAATAAGAATGTTTAATCTCCGCTAATGTAAGAATCTTTGAGCACTTTGAGGGAGATGGATTGACTTGGAAAGCGTCTGGAGGATTCGGTGCAGCTACGGTCTGCGGACAAATCAAGCCCAGCAAGGTTGTGCTTTTGCACTGACACGAGATGAGGTTGCTAAAGTGAACTTCAAATGTTTAAATAATGAGGAGTTAATTTCATCCTTAGTTCCTTACCACCACCAGTGAAAAGGAGATAAGTGTGGATGATACCCACTTTAGAAGTTCATTTGTATGAGATAATAATGCCAACAATTTCAGGCAATCCCAGTTCCAAATTATCCAGTTCTAACAAGCACAACATGTAAATAATAAAATAGTTAAAATAGAGGAAACTATTGGTTATTTGGCACTCTGTCTACATTTATAAAAATAGAAAGAGTTCATGTTCAAAAGAGAAGCGAAATTTACTTCTTGTTCTTTAAAGCAACAAAAGCGTTGGTGTAGAAGATAGGGAAAACTACATCTGGATGTGGCCATTGCTAGGACTCTGAAACTGCAATGGAGATCCAGAATCCCACGGAAAGCATATCCTTCTTAGCACCCCAAATCTCCCAGCTCTTTTCTGCTTGCTCATTACATTGCTCCACATCTAGCCAGATAAAGGAAAGTTTTGATATCATTCAGATCACCATCAGTGAAACAAAATACTCAGCCAGGGGTAGAAGTTCTAATGTGCCTAAGGGATCGGGCATAAAACGTATAAGTTCTCGTCGAAGGAATTTAAGACCTGTCTATGCTGGGTTATGTATTTGCTGATAAATTACGGTTAAAAAGGACTGACACCCTGGTAACATTTCATTTTGAAAAGGAAAAAGATAATTCAGGGCATGTCCTGGAGTCCAAGTTTCCTGCAATAGTGACTACTACTCTGCATATTTTCGCAGAAAGCCAGCAACTGGTGCAGTGTCATGATAAAAGCATGAACATTTAGTCCTCATTAATTGAGAGGGAAAGTTGAGCACGACCATTTTCGTAACAGCATGCTATAGCTATTAAGTGTTTGCTACTCCGACTACGTAGGCATTCCAAGCGTCTCCTTGATAGAATTGCTTTGATTCTTCATATTTCACATCTCGGTCGGCATTATATTCCTTGACGTTTTCACTAGACTGGGTGTTTGGCATCTCCCTGATCCAGACGTGGATGGATTTGAATCCAGCTTCCTCCAAGCAGTCCTTGATCTCTGGTATCGACCATCTGCAGAAGGGTAACAGGAATTACTGAATGTCATTAGCAGAGAAGAATCAAACTGGCTTCCTATTGCAGTGGTAAACGTCTACAAAAAAGGTAGGGAAACTTCACAGGCACTGCTAGAAGTGGACTCCTGACAATGATGTCTCTAAGATCACACTCTTCTTTAGGAAAAGGTACCAAGATATGGTATAGGCGTTTCGTATCACAGAAACAGCTAAAGCAAACCGTTCACTTGCGAAAGAAAAAGTGAGATTAGAAACAGCTTAAGCAAATGTTCATGTCATGGCATATAAGTAGTGTTATGAAGTTTTACATATTAGAGTTTATGAATGAATGAATCAGTGAAATTCTCGAAAGAGTTGCAGGCATACAGCTCATATTCATAATAACCCACCAAGTGAATAGGAAAAAAAAAACTCTGAACTAAAATGTTGTCATGTAGCAACTTACAGGCGCCACTGGTATGTGAAAGCATGCCGCAACATTTGCTTCTTCCCTGCTTGAAAGTTTAGGCTGATCCTTGTTTGGCGACTTATGATATCAAACTCTTCTTGCTCCCAGAAATACTGTATGCAAGGTTGTACATCAGTTGGAAAACATTCTAGGTCTACATACACCAGAATACAACCTCACACTGAACACTCTTGTTTGCATAACTTTGTAGAGCACAAGGGTGCAAATTATATATGCCCAGCAAGTTTGATAGATGTTGTCTCAAATATGTTAACAGAGATTATAGTCTTTATTATGTATATTGCACAGTATCCAATGTAACCGGAAAGAACAGTAATTAAGAAAGAAACATTTTTCGCAATTATATTCTTCATACACAACATAAGGCATCTCTTTTTGAACTGCTAATTAAAAAAAATCATAATATTAGTTAATGTGTCAAGTACAACAATAATTATATACTTCATATAAAATATAGCCACACAAAAATGAATAGACTTGCAGTTTTCAGAAGTAATCGCAAAAAGTTATATTTGGAACATATTTATTTTGCATCTTACTTGTAGTGCTATAGAAACACTACGACCATTTATTATCACAAAAAAAAAGAAATCCAACCCCATCACATGTTTCTAAATGCCTTGCAGGAAAAGAATCTTTAAGCTTTTGTAGCTACTGTTCGATGCTAATGAGCTCAAACGTTACCAACCGTGAAGCTGGGGAATTTACGCTGGAGGCGTAGCTTGCGCTCTGATGATATGCCGCCAAAAACATCCATTACAAATATACCACCTCTTTTTGAGAGTGCACTGAATGCATGCCTAAAATACAAAACCAAGTCCTTTCGGGTATGGAGGCAACAACAGCTGTAGTTGAATGCACAGATAATGTCCCTCCCAGGTAAAGCTGCCTCTGACATGGTCGAATTGGCTAAGCACTTTTGATTATCAGGACCTGAATGCTCAGAACTGTTATTTCCTGAAGAGCCGTTATCATTGCTCACATATAGCCCGTGTACAAGATCACTGAACTTCTGCCTCACAAGACGTGCTTCCTTTGGTTGTAAGACATTTCCATGGAAAAGCAACATCCTTGAATCACCATCAGATCCTATCTTCCTTAGGTTATTTTCAAGGCACCACTCGAGTGGCTCAAGGTCCAAATCTAAGCCAATAGCTGTTCTTCTTGCATCAGTACGGATCCATTCGGCACTGCAGATAAGAGAGTTATGCATCATGAGCAACAAATGCAAAGCTAAATGTAAGCCATCCATTCAGACTTACCACATTGATCAATATTCTCAAAAAAGTAATTATTCACACTTACTATAAATGTATGATAGCCTAGAACATAAACACAAATAATTGGCAACATTGTTTTTTTTAGACGGAATTGGCAACATTATTGCTATGCGCGTAGAGCATGAATAGTTCGTGAAAAAGACACCCATACAAAGGTACTGTATCATGCTTAGTGCTTTGACCTGAGGAGGGCAGTGCCACAGAAATCCTCTTGCAGGCGCAGAGGAACACGTCCGCCGACATACATCAGAAAGAACTTCTGCAGGTAGCTGATGTCCCCCTTTGGCGACTAAACATAAACACAACACACACATTGGTATATCGTCGAACGGGTGGTGAGCACGGAGGCTTCAACAAATGCAATTCACAACTGGAGCTGCCCAAGTTACCTGCACAGAGAGCTGATATAGATGGAACTTGGAAGGCATGGATCCCGCTTGCCACGGGTCCTGGTGGCCTGCTTCCGCGTCTCCCTCTTGTTCGTCTTCCGCTACTTCCTCATTGGTGTCGTCCTCATCGGAGGAGTCCCCGTGGTGGGGCGGCGGCGCGTCATAAGCTGAAGAGGGTAAGTCGTCGCCGCCTTCGTCGCTGAAGTGCGACGCGCGCCGGCCGCGGCCCTGCCGGTGCGAGTCCCTCGACTTCTTCCCACTCTTGCCCATCGATGTGTGTTTGGCGGCGGGGTTTAAGCGCCTGTGCTGTGCAAATTGCAAAAGCCTTTTCTGGGAAGGGAATGGAGTAAAGATTAAGGCAAGGCAAATTTTGCAAGCGGGTCCTGATACTTTCCTGAATTGATACGATCTCACGGGGAACGAGATCGGCTGACTTAAGTTAACGGGAAGTGCTTTCGTCGATTTCCAATCCAACGCTCCTCCGGAACTCGCTTCGGTCCTTTAGTGCTTTGCAACGCCAATACAGCCCAACAAGGAAAGAACAACCCCGGGCAGCGCCACTGTCTTCTCGACGCCGAGCACCGCCACCTTCGCTGCTTTGCGGTGATACAGCAACGCTCACACCGAGCGTATCAGTTCGAGCCGCTTACGAGGATAGCTGATGCGGCTCAGTGGGATACCCAGCGTGTGTCAACAAGACTGTACCTCGAGGATTCCTCTTCACGAGTCAAACATGGACACCCTGCACGCAGAGGTGCTACGGTGCCGCTTACGGCGAGCTTATGTCCTGTATCAGCACAAACTGAAATCGGTGTTGTGCTCCCCCGTCCACCCCTCCGTGCTCTCTGATCTTGATTCTCTCCTCTTGAATTTCTTCCGCGAAATCTTCCAGGAGTGAGTGCGGAAGCTAATTAATCTCCTAGATTTGGAATATTTTAGTGAAGAAACAAGGGAGAAATCAGCATTCTGCTAGCTGTATCGTCAACAAGAGAATCACATTGGAGGAAGTCAACACTCAACAATGACAAATCTCCCAGGTACAAGAGATGGGTGATTACATCGGCACCCTTCGGCATGAGCAAAGTTGAAAACGGAGATAGGTAGTGACCTGTTTTATGGAGGAGCTTGCGGAGGATGAAGTTTGTGCCCGCGGCCGCGAGGTAAGAAAAGACAGGGAAGGCAGATGCGATGGTGAGGCAAAGCGGAGGGACAGGGAACCGGCGCTGTGCCGGTGAAGCTGTGGACGCTGCTCGTGTCCCGCTCCGTTCCCCTTTTGTGTTAGATCTTCCAAGCGTAAGGCCTCGTTCGGTTTCATTGAATTGAAAACAGGCCTGTTTGTCTTCGTGGCCAGATGGAGTGAAAGCCGGTGGTTCACTGGAACCTGGTCTCGAGCCGTTTACGTAAGAGACCGTTCGTTTTGGTAGGAATCAAACCATGAGCAAAATTTATTTCTTGCACTGCTGAACAGGAGCTTGACATATTTTTTGAACCCAACGGAATCTTTAAAACCAGACAATCTGCAGGACGCACAAGCACAAAATAGAACTAAAACATTATTTATCCAGGATACATGGATTAAAACCAATGTCACAAGACAAATGTACAACACAGAACCTAACTACTATGTAAGTTTTGTGACTTGTAGAGATGGCCTGCGAAGTGGTTGTCAGAACTTGCTGCTTTCATATGCCTCTCCGGCGCATCATCAACATCCTGGTCCTGAGTCCCGCGTAGCTGAATTTGCAAGGGAACATGTAAGAACATGAGACAACTACATTATCTAAAAAATGAGGAAAAAAGAAAACGTTTGAATTAAGCAAAATCAGCATCACCAGTGCGACCATCAACTATGATTTAAACTAATACTCCTTCCATCCCAAAATAAGTGTCGTTCTCGCTTCCGAGGAGTCAACTACTTTCAACTTTGACCAAATATTTGTAAAAGAATATTAATATTTATAATACATAATTAGTATCATTAGATAGAGCATTGAATACATTTTCATAATAAACTTACCTAGAGATATAACTGTTTCTCGTATTTTCTACAAATATAGTCAAAGTTAAGAAAGTTTGATTGGCACGGATCCCATAGCAACACTTATTTTGGGATGGCATGGAGATAAACTCAGTGTTTAGGTGCTTGCTCTTCAAAACCCATTTCAGTTGTTTTTTTTTTTGTGCGCTGCTGTATGCATGTATACCTTCATATGTGCTTCAATCTATACATGTGCTCCGACTCAAGAAAACTACTCATAATAAAGAAAGCATCTTGCTTGTAGTAATCAAGGCATATAGAAGAATGACAAAAGAATAGGTCTGGCGAACTCTGAGACTACATGATTGTGTTGTTAGTTATGATCTCAAGAGTTGGGCCCAACACCCTTGATGCACCCTTATTAGGGCGTCCAGCCTAACCGATCCGAAGGGGTGCGCAGCCAGCGACGGGAAGATTCACCGCACATGCACCGCCGCCGTACCAGGATGTGGAGACCTGAAGGCCGTCGACACCAATGTCCTCTGTAGCCTCTCTCTCCTTCCACGAACGCTGCCCTCGACGCTGTCCTCTCCATCGACGTGACGGGAAGAACGCCGCCTCCACTTCGACCGTCGCACCGGCCATCTCTCTCTCTCTCTCTCTCTCTGATCTACACCCGTATACCTCACTAGATGTTGCCTAGGCCAAGAACTACACCAGATGGAGATGGGTTTCAGATATTGTCTCACATATACCCCTCTCTCTCAGCTTCCATAAATCTAGCTGCACTGATTCGTCAAAATACTTTGGACAAGCTAAGAATAAGCAATATTATCTATAAGGAACATTACCGAAGAAAATGTTTTATATCCTATTTTAGGGTACCAATGTTAACATCCCAATATGCAAGTTGGGACAATGTGCGCTCCTGGCCCACTCATGATGTTAATGTTATCAACCTTAACGATAATCAGATCTTGACAATTATGGAAAGTTCACTAACAGAATATTGTTTCAGTTTATGACTAATGAAGTAGAAAACTATTTGGCTTAGAACAACTGTATGATAAGGATCTGCGCAACACAAGGCTATGTCTTTATAGGACTTAAGATATGCCATTCTGGCCCCCTCGGGTCCTTGATGCCATGAAGCATACAATCTGAAACACTATCAAATCTTAGCTCGCAAGGAAAAGGTAACTAACCGAATAGCTTCTTTGGTTCAATGAGTGTACTAAAAAAACAAAGAAGCAGAAGACTTTTTGTCTTTAGCATGGCAGACCGCAGAACATGAATTCGACTAGAGATGTGTCACAAATCTATGTTTAAGCTGTTGGTTTGGGTTGATCCAACACATTAACGAAACAAAAGCTTTCAACTAGAGAGTGACATGAGTATATCAGCAGACGGTATGTGCATAACTAGTTGCTTCTTCAAGATAATGCAAGTGCAAGAATACAGGAATCCATTGGGGCCATGAGTGTTAAACTAAAAAGAGAAACCATTAGCTGTCCACAAATCACCTTCAACCGTCACTACGGGAAACAATAAATATGCCGTGTGCCATCCTTTGTGCCGTGTGCATTTTATCGGGCACACGGCACAGAGGAAATAGTGCCGTGTGCCAGGGAAGATACACACGGCACACACTTTACACACGGCACACAGTTTTGTGCCGTGTGCTACGGACGGACACACGGCACAAAGTATATTGTGCCGTGTGTCGGCGCTCGACACACGGCACAAATGTAATCGTGCCGTGTGCCGGACGGCGGACACACGGCACATCTCACGCCGTCCACCAGTTCGACACGGTGACCCTTTTTGCCGTGTGTTCTATCGGTGGCACACGGCACATATATATTTGTGCCGTGTGTAATCTCTCACACACGGCACAATAAATTTTTTTTAGCTCTTTTTCTTTGTCTATTATTTTATTTAGTATAGAGGCTTTATGTGGTACCTCATGGTACAAAGTTATGTATTTTTTGAAAAAATTTGGTATATTTGGTGCATTTATTTCTTTATTTGTATTTTCACGTGAAAATTAAAATTTGAACTGAAAGTGCTTGAAATATTGAAATATGTTACAAACAAACTTTATATTCATGTTCGTATGACCGATTTGAGGTTGTACACAGGCAAAAAAGAGTAAATATCACTCATATTGTACATAAAATATTGCAAATATCGTGTTGTCCAAGCGTGTTTAAATTGTAGAAATTGGAAATACAGTCTAAAAATCATGATATTTGTGCTAACATCATTATTTCATGCACGGATGTTGTGGTAAAGAGTTGAAGATGTTTTGCACGAGTTATCACGTACGTTGCTTAGAAATCTAAGAATCTCTCAATAAGTTTCTAAGTGATGAGAATGATTCTATATGATTTAGAAACAATTTGACGGTTGAATTTGATATTGAAGGCAATCCTTTTTATTTGTGTCACACATCATATAAAACGTGTCATGACAAAATTTGGGTATTTTTCGGATTCTTTTGAAATTTTATTTTTTTTTGAAAATGTAGGGTTTTAGTGATTGAAATTGAAGTTGAGAAGAAAAGTAGATGAAGTAATAGATTTTCTTTCATCAATCCTTAGATTATACATTCGAAGAATTTTTATTTGTCATCTCAAAATTATTTGAAAAAGATATAAATGATATGACTAAATAGAATATAAAAAATGAAACCTTATTTGTGCCGTGTGTCTTTCAACCGGACACACGGCACGTAATTTGTGCCGTGTGCGCCGTCCAGTGGCACACGGCACGGAATGGTTAGTGAATCTGTGCCGTGTGCCAGGAGTCGGACACACGGCATAGATTGGTTGACTTAAGACTATCCGCACTCGTCGTCCTCTAAATGCATCCTCGTTCGTCTGCGTCAGCAAGATTCCCTCCTTTATATCCAGCTTTCATCGCACCCATTCATCCTCTATATCAACTAACTAATATTTTATTCTACCAACTTTAACTACCATCTCCTTTCATCTCTTCTCTTTCTTTTCTTTTTTCACTTTTCTCCTTTCTCCTTTATTTTTTTCACCTTTTCTCCTTTCTCCTTTCTCCTTTTTTTTTCTTTTTCCTTCCTTTTTCTTTCCCCCTTTTCTCTCCCTCCCCTCTCCCTCTCCTGCCGCTACCTCTCCCTCCTCTCTCCTTCCTGCTTCTCTCTCCCGAAGGCCCTCCGGGCGCGCAGGCCGCCACCGCCCTCCTCCTCCCTCCACCCTCCGTCGCCCTCCTCCTCCCTCCACCCTTCGCCACGCGGGCCTCTCCTCCTCCCTCCCTCCACCCTTCGCCGCGCCGGGCCGTGAATCGCCTCCACCCCCGCGCGAGCACGCCGCCGGCCGGGCATCGCCTCCGCCCGTGCCTCTCCGCCCCAGCGCGCCGCCGCCGGCCGAGCTCCGTCTCCGCGCGCGCCTCTCCGCCTCCCTCCCTCCTCTAGCGCCTCCGCCGTGGAGCTCTCCCCGGCGTCGCCGCCGTGCGGGTAGTCTTAGATCCAGATCCAATCGGGACCTTCAACCAATCACACGAGCTCCAGCCCCCGTGCCGCTTCCCCCGCGCCGCCCGCTCGCCCGCTGCCCTCCGCGCCGCCCGCTCGCTGCCCTCCGCGCCGCCGACCCTGCTGCCCTCCGCGCAGGTCGACGCCAGCTCCTCCCGGTCAACGCTCGACGCCGCCTCCTCCCGGTCGATGCCCGACGCCGCCTCCTCCCGGTCGACGCCCGACGCCAATCCTCCAGCTCGACCCCGCGCCGCTGCAAGCCGTCGCCGGCCGCCGTGCGCTCCTCTGCTGGGCGCCCGACCCCGAGGCCGTCTCCTCCTCCTGCTGGACGCCGGATCTCAACGTCGTCCCCTCCTACTGCTGGGCACCTGACGTCGTCCCCTCCTCTGCAAGCGCCGCCGTCCTCCACGTCTTCTCTCCCTAAGGTCTTCTTCTACCCTCTGAACTCAAATCCCCCATGTGTCCCGCTTTGTTTACCTCCTGCAGAATATAATGGGATTCATGCCCTCATCATTTCTTGAACGATTTTCTGTTGGGGGCATGTATCAATAGTTCAATTGTTTCCCCATATAGCTCTCATCTGTTAATTCTAGATGATTATTTAAGCATAGAAGTTTTGCCTGTAATTTGGCCTGCTCATTGCTGCTTCAAAACCACATATAGCCATGCTAAGGAAGTGAAAAAGACAAAAAAAATATGTGTCTGAAATTTGTACTAGCTACCCTTGAATTCAATAACCCCACTTCCTCTATGCTCCCATCTGATCCTCATTTTACAGATTTTCCATTAGAGTTAGGAATTTGATCCCCTCTTGTGGGCACAGGAGTGTGAGATTTTGGAAGTACCAGTTCAATTTAGGGTGTGATTCATTATGTTTCAAACATTCAGTATGATACTGGCTGCCCTTTATAAACTAGCAAGTTTAACTTGTACTAATGTCCAGGTTAGATCATTTACTAAATAGATGTCATCATAATTTAAAAGTCTGAACGTATCTTAAAGTGGATTTTAGCTTTTGGCAGCTACAATAGTGTATACTTACACTGAACTTTTTCTTATACAGATCTTCGTGAAGACAAACATTACTTGCTTGATCATCCTGGTGCAGTGCCTGTTACTACAACACAGGTCTTAAATTTTCTCCTACCTACACTGAAATTTTAGGACCGGAGAATTATAGTTACCAAGTTTGTCGATACTGCAGCTTTGATTGAGGTAGAAATGCTTTCCAGTATCTCATAGTTCTGTGCTTTACTTTCCACCTCACCTTGCAGGGGGAGCAACTTCGCAAGCTCATTGGTGCTACTTCTTACATCGAGTGCAGCTCAAAAACTCAGCAGGTCAATTCCTCTTGTTCACTCCCTCATGATATTTTGTACCTTTTTTTCCTGTCTTCAAGTATTTATTTTCTTTCTTTTTAATCCGTGGTGCTGTATTATTGCTGTGTGGTGCCTCTGCCAGATAATAATCAGAAGTTTAAAATAGTTTAAAATAATAATCAGAAGCATACAAGAAAAAAGTAGATCAAACAGAACTGAGCTGTGTGGTGCCTCTGCCAGATGTTCGTGGATCAGCCTAGTTTAGACTTGACTTGATCCTGGCCAGATCTGTCCAGCGAGTCAAATATTGCATGTCCAAACAACTAAAAAAGAAATCCAGCTTAAATACGATTTTTTCTTACAATACACTAACTATTGATGTTATTTCAAACTCAGTATGGTGTTTAGAGCGTGATTTAGATGATACGGTTCCTCAGAGTTCACACATATCCCAGTAATGTATTACCTGTTTTCTCACGGGGCACGCCACAGCCATTGTACACCGATAGTATGCTCTTGGGCTTGGGTTACCCTTTGCCATCTTCTGTCCGTACTTTCTCCACTGGCAGCCATCGCTAATCTAGAGTAAACAGGCAAGGTATGGAATAGTAAATAATGTAGTAAATCTTATAAACCAGTGACTTTTGAGATGGAGTGTAATACAAAAAATACTACTTTTGAATGTATTCTGTTCATTAGGTAAATATTCATTAGGTAAATATTTATGAAGAGACATTGACTGGAAACAGTAAAGAAATTGAACGCATCCTTGTTTAATTTCTAGGAATTTTAAACTTCTAGTAGACTAGGAAAGGCACACTGGAACCGATATTTGTTTCTCTCTTTTTTTCCTGCTCTAATCATCTAAGCCCGAACCTTTCTCCCTCTTGATACTAATAAGCCTTTTATGCAGATGCAGTTTGCAGAAAGTGCATACACGACAAGTTCAATGACGAGGAGGTAGAATGCTGGCCGGTGTGTAAGCGGAATCTGGGCTGCACTACCGTCGAGAAGCTTAGGTAAAACCTGCACTACTGACTCTTCTTTAATTTTCATTTAGATAGTATTTGTCAAGTAAACACAAACAGTAGTCAAGCATGCTAACATACCAACATAGCTCAAGATAGTAATACTTACGAGAAGTATGGTGGCATGGTTCATTTTGAACCCCACTGATCCACTATCACAACTGATAAGATGTGCAGAAACATGATAAAGAGTGGCATCTTGTTTTGGCCCCTATACAGAAGATGCAGTGTGCAGTCCAAAACTAAATGTACTATAAGCAGATGGTCTGAAAAGAAACATCAGTGATAGAATGCAAATGATACAAGCCATGCATCACAATTCAACATTAACAAAATCAGCCTGCACTAGGCAGTAATCAGGGGTCACACAAGTGCTGTGCGTTTGCTTTTAAGTGCAGAGAAGCATAAGGAAAGGCAAAGGCACAACAAATATCACAATAAGAGAGATCACCCAGCAATTACATAAACCATTTAATTTACTGAGCACACTAAGAAAATAGACCAGTAGCAGGGTAAGGTACTAGTACTTCATTAGATGCCTATATGTGCCTATGTACTCAAATATTACATGGAGATATAGCAGTCATATGCACCTCAGCCACGAAAAAAAAAGCGTTCGCTTACACGCGCTGAAGCGCTAAGCGGAAGCCCACCGCTCCGCTTCGGGGGTGCGCGCGTGTTAAGCGTCGTGTGCAGCTTTCACGCAAAAGCGAGCGCCAAGGCGCGCGCAGGTGGCTGTCGCTGGGAAAGGCTAGCGCGCCGGCGGCCGACGCAGAGATCCCACGTCGATTTCGCGAGGTCCTGCCACCGAGGACGAGCAGTATTCTCCCATGGCGCAGCTCCGCTATCCTCCGGTGCGCATCCTCGAGCTCCGCCCGGCTTTGGTGACCTCGCCCACTAGATCTGGGTTTGTGCTCTTGCTATTGGCTCGGCAAATGGCGAAGACATGAGTTTGGCAGCTGGTGGAAGAAGAAGAGAGCTGCGTGTGTGGCGGCGGCTGGAGGCAGAGCTGCGTTGGAAGCTGCTGCTCGTGTCTGGTTTAGGGCAAATGTAGAGTTGGGCTGATGGGCCGTGGGCCAAATGGGCTATATGATGACAGACACCTATTAGTTTATTTTTCTCTCTTTTCTTTTCTGTTTGCAGCTATTCTTATTAGATAAATCACTTGATTTGTAGAAAACGCTTAGGCGCGCTTAGAAACGCTTAAGCACGCCTAAGCTCTAGGCGGTGGGTGACCGCTCGCTTAGCGCTTACCGCTTAATTTTTCCTGGCACCTCAGCAAGACAAACGCTTCCAACTACTAGCGATTGAACAAGGAACACCATATGACATTATATAGTAACATGACAAGATGTGACCAAGATGCTGCAACTTCTGGACAACAGCATCTTGGTTAAACATAGGTTAAAAATCAGAGTATTCCCAGTTCAGTTATCTCTCTGAACACTTCACAACAAAAATCAGCATAAGAAAGTTGCCCGATATTGAGTGCCTAATCAGATGCTAATAATCAGTAATTGTTCATTCTTGTAATTAGTAACAGATAAGCATAAGCATGCTACCAGGACACACATCGAAACAGGGCAAAGAAATGACACTAGCAGATAAGCATAAGCATGAATTACTCAGAAGAAACAGGACAAAGAAATCACATCGAAACAGATAAGCATAAGCATGAATTACTCAGAAGAAATGCTTCAGTATACTGCTATGGCACACATCGTAATAGGGCACAGAAAAAACAGTGCAAAGGAACTAGGCTCTAGATGAAGTTTTTTTCCATATAGTTTACTACTAGCACATCACAACACACTTAGTTGCACAGAACCTGTCGCTTTAACACACTTAACACTTAGGTTCTGTGCAACTAAGTGTGTTGTGATGTGCTAGTAGTAAACTATATGGAAAAAACTTCATCTAGAGCCTAGTTCCTTTGCACTGTTTTTTCTGTGCCCTATTACGATGTGTGCCATAGCAGTATACTGAAGCATTTCTTCTGAGTAATTCATGCTTATGCTTATCTGTTTCGATGTGATTTCTTTGTCCTGTTTCTTCTGAGTAATTCATGCTTATGCTTATCTGCTAGTGTCATTTCTTTGCCCTGTTTCGATGTGTGTCCTGGTAGCATGCTTATGCTTATCTGTTACTAATTACAAGAATGAACAATTACTGATTATTAGCATCTGATTAGGCACTCAATATCGGGCAACTTTCTTATGCTGATTTTTGTTGTGAAGTGTTCAGAGAGATAACTGAACTGGGAATACTCTGATTTTTAACCTATGTTTAACCAAGATGCTGTTGTCCAGAAGTTGCAGCATCTTGGTCACATCTTGTCATGTTACTATATAATGTCATATGGTGTTCCTTGTTCAATCGCTAGTAGTTGGAAGCGTTTGTCTTGCTGAGGTGCCAGGAAAAATTAAGCGGTAAGCGCTAAGCGAGCGGTCACCCACCGCCTAGAGCTTAGGCGTGCTTAAGCGTTTCTAAGCGCGCCTAAGCGTTTTCTACAAATCAAGTGATTTATCTAATAAGAATAGCTGCAAACAGAAAAGAAAAGAGAGAAAAATAAACTAATAGGTGTCTGTCATCATATAGCCCATTTGGCCCACGGCCCATCAGCCCAACTCTACATTTGCCCTAAACCAGACACGAGCAGCAGCTTCCAACGCAGCTCTGCCTCCAGCCGCCGCCACACACGCAGCTCTCTTCTTCTTCCACCAGCTGCCAAACTCATGTCTTCGCCATTTGCCGAGCCAATAGCAAGAGCACAAACCCAGATCTAGTGGGCGAGGTCACCAAAGCCGGGCGGAGCTCGAGGATGCGCACCGGAGGATAGCGGAGCTGCGCCATGGGAGAATACTGCTCGTCCTCGGTGGCAGGACCTCGCGAAATCGACGTGGGATCTCTGCGTCGGCCGCCGGCGCGCTAGCCTTTCCCAGCGACAGCCACCTGCGCGCGCCTTGGCGCTCGCTTTTTGCGTGAAAGCTGCACACGACGCTTAACACGCGCGCACCCCCGAGCGGAGCGGTGGGCTTCCGCTTAGCGCTTCAGCGCGTGTAAGCGAACGCTTTTTTTTTCGTGGCTGAGGTGCATATGACTGCTATATCTCCATGTAATATTTGAGTACATAGGCACATATAGGCATCTAATGAAGTACTAGTACCTTACCCTGCTACTGGTCTATTTTCTTAGTGTGCTCAGTAAATTAAATGGTTTATGTAATTGCTGGGTGATCTCTCGTATTGTGATATTTGTTGTGCCTTTGCCTTTCCTTATGCTTCTCTGCACTTAAAAGCAAACGCACAGCACTTGTGTGACCCCTGATTACTGCCTAGTGCAGGCTGATTTTGTTAATGTTGAATTGTGATGCATGGCTTGTATCATTTGCATTCTATCACTGATGTTTCTTTTCAGACCATCTGCTTATAGTACATTTAGTTTTGGACTGCACACTGCATCTTCTGTATAGGGGCCAAAACAAGATGCCACTCTTTATCATGTTTCTGCACATCTTATCAGTTGTGATAGTGGATCAGTGGGGTTCAAAATGAACCATGCCACCATACTTCTCGTAAGTATTACTATCTTGAGCTATGTTGGTATGTTAGCATGCTTGACTACTGTTTGTGTTTACTTGCTTTGCTTCATTGCTTCCAACAGAAATAAACAACCCAGTTTCCTTTCTCACTATTAAAAATATTTTCTGCCTTTTTGTTTCATTAGTAGCCTGTCCCACATTCATCTGAACAACGTTCTCTAGTTTATGAGTGAAACTAGCTGTGTTGACTTTCTTTTTGTTTTGTTCATTTATTACATAACTTGCTTTAATGGCAGATTACTGAAATTGAGTTTAATCAAGTCTTTTTTTTGACCTTGTAGATATCACCGGCACCAGTTCGAATTGGGGAGGACGAGCCACCTCCTCTTGGACGCCAGTAGCAACTCCTTTTGGTATGTATGATGATGTAGATATTTTTATCTGTTTATTACTTATACCTGAAAGCACTTGTATAATAGAGGTGAAAGGTGAAAGCACTTGCCTATATCTGTTTATTGCTTATATATGTTTATTACTTATACCTGAAAGCACTTGTCTATATCTGTGTAATATTTTTATGCTTTATCTGTGTAATATTTCACATACTTGTACCTGAAAGTCTTGTTGGCTTCTACTTTTATGCTTTATCTGTGTAATATTTATACCTGAAAATAAATATTTTTATGCTTAAAACAAATTTTTGTATGCTTTATCTGTGTAATATTTATACCTGAAAATAGTTGTATGACAATACTTCTATGCTTCTGAAAAATACTTATATGATTGATCTGAAAATACTGAGTTCCTTTCTCTATTCCTTTTAAGCTCGCAATGAGGCGAGATCGTATCTGAAAATACTGAATTCCTTTCTCTATTCCTTTTAAGTTTGCCTCCAAGACTGACTGACGGGACGGACGGAGCAATTCGTCGAACAGCATGGACGCGCCCCGCCCACGCAGCAGGACGCCGCCGCCGCGGCGGCGGTGCCCTCCACGACTTCAGCTTCTGCTCCCTCTCCGGCGCCACCACCCAACCCTCCGACAACTGCCGCTGCCACCGTCGCACCACTGACCTCCGTCTCCACCCCCGTCATTGCTACCCCGAACACAGGTACCGCCGCAAACGTCGCGCAAACTCTAGCGACCCCAGCCCCTAGCCCCGCTGCCGTGCGGCCTCCGGCGCCGCGCATGAGACCACCTTACACTCACTTAGCTTCTCCCATCACAATGTCTTCGTCCTCCTCTCCTGCAACATCCGGGGCCTCCGCCTCCTCGGCTTCCGCTCCTGCCTCTTCCTCCACGGCTTCCGCTACGCCAAGGGGAGGGGTTGCTATTGGGCTGCCCGCGCCGCGTCCCTTGCAGACACCCGTTGGTTACACCGGATTCGTGCCGCCGCCTCCCCTCTCTCACCAGTTCGGATCCGTGCATCGCGGTCCGGAACAACCCTCACCGTCATCTGCACAGGTTTGTACTTCCAATCGATTTTGTTCTTAGGCTACTAGTTTTTTCATGATCATAGGTAAATTTTTAGTTTCTCTAGAGTTAGGCCATACTTATGAGGATTAGCTACAGGTGTTTCCCCAATGAAACCATGACCCATGAGAATTAACAATTGGTTAGGTATTTAGCTCTGTAAGCTAGGCAATTGAAAATACCTGGAACCCCTGTCTGCAGTTTACATCTTATTATTGGGCATTTAGCCTCAGAGTAATCAAGGCCCATGTTTTGGAGTACATTTCCGATTTGGCTCCTTATTTCTTGTCGCCTACTATGTTAACATGGGTGCCCGGTTGTTTAAAACAAAAACATGGGTGTCTAGTTACTTCTGAAATTTTCACATTCCATATTCAATTCATAGGAGTGGAAACGCTCAATTTATTGTTCCTGTCACCTGCTGCGTTAAATTGCGGCATCTATATCTATCTGCACATGGAATTGTCATGAAGACATATAGATGAAGTTTAATCTATGCTTCTAGCTCTCAGCAATCGTTTAGTTTGAACGATTAAATATTTTTTTGTCATCCTAAGGGGCAAATATTCTGTAGTTAAGCTATGTAAAATCATTGTACAATTTTATCCAATGCAGGTCAGTTGTTAAAAATATTTCTCATTGTTTTTTTTAATGTTTGCACTGTTCCAGTTTAGGCTGCCTTCCCCAGGGATACAAACTATTGGCACTCTCGGTTCCCTTAGCACATCCCAGGTGAGACCAGGAGCAACATCAGGTCCGCAGCAGCCAAGACCAACATCATCGTTGGCTGTCTCATCTGGTATTCAAATGCCAGGTTCACAAGTAAGAACCTTTTTTTTTTTAAGCAAAAGGAATGGTTCATCTTTCGCTTAAGTTTTTTGGGATACATCGCATACTTAAATCTGACTCGTGACATTTTGTTCATCCTCCAAGTTAGCAAGGGCTAAATTTGCATATATGAAAACTACTTGTTTTGGGAGGTCCAATTTCGGTTTATTTTAAATGAGGTGTCATCACTTATTATTATGAAAAAAGTATTGAACAGCTCCTTCAATGGAGAAAATTCAGTGGAGTAGAACTAGCCTTTTGTCTAGTTTGATTCTATCGTCCACTATACTAGAGAGTGTTCTATTTTTCTAACAGGACTATACTATTTATTATTCATTCCAATATATGCCATAATATCTGCTCGATGAATTATTTTCCTGCAGAGACCCCCAGCCCATGCTTTAACTAGGCCAATGTCCGTGAGTTCTCATTCGACAGCTTTACAGCAACCTCAGCAAAGCGCATCTTCAGCATTTAGGCCCCAACAGAGGCCACAACTTCCACAACCGAGACCTCCACCTCCACAATCTACACCTGTGCCTTTACATCAACAGAACATAATTTCAGCACAGCAGCAGCAACAACAACAACAACAGCAGCAGCAGCAGCAGCAACAACTGCAACAACAACAGCATCAAATTTTGCAGCAGCAGCAGAAGCAACAGCAACAAAGTACTTTGCCTCAAAATCAACAGAATGTGCCACTCAAAAATCAGCAACAGCTTTCCCAGCAGCAAGCTGCTCGTACTCCACAGAAGCCTGATACACCTGCCACACCTAATGTTGCTGTTATGCAATCTGTGGATTTAGCTAAAATCGATACAGATGCTAGTGAAAATGGTAACCGTCTACTCACCAAGCAAAGCATACAGGAATTAGTCGCCCAGGTATGTTGCAACAGCTTACAACAGTTACCAAAATCATTTTACCTGGTTATGGTATCATCTTCAAATTGCTGTTATATTCTCAAAATAAACCTGGGTCAAATCTTTACTTATCATACTTGAGATGTTCAAGTAGGATGGCTGGTAAACAGTAGTTACTCTTCTAAACAGTGTCCACAGTATCTTTTCCCAGTATCATTTCACATCATTGAATACTTAACAGATTGATCCTAACGAAAAGCTGGAGCCAGAAGTTGAAGATATTCTCATTGACATTGCAGAAGATTTTGTTGAATCTGTAAGTTATATGGCCACTCTTTTTTTTTAAAAAAAATGTTGTCTACACTTCTTTGATACTTCCAACTAGGTGTTCTTTTGCTTTTTATAACTATCTGAGTATCTATAATTGGAATGCCTTACCTACTCAGCCATTACAAAGTTGAAGGCTTATCTTCGTCCTGTTAGACTTTCAATTATTTCTCTCTTGTTTTATGTTTTTTTTGGGTAACATATGGTGAGCTACAGTTAGGTCACATGTATTAATAATTGGCATATAAAAACTACCGAAAGATGTCATACAGGTTAAAAACATCGCAATTGCTTTATCTTCATGTAATGTTATCGAGTTCCATTATGTTGCTTCTGGGCTCCTTCTCAGTAGCCATTTCAGTTTCTCTCTGCTGATGGCCATTTATACCAGGTTGCGTCGTTTGCTTGTTCTTTAGCAAAGCATAGAAAGTCAGACACCTTAGAGGCAAAAGATATACTTCTCCATGCAGGTGAACCGTTTTGTGTTTAATTTTCAAGAATGTATGTGTTATTAGTCTCTTAGTATCCTTTCAGTGTAGTTTGACTATATTTTTTTTGTCTGATACAGAAAAAAGCTGGAATATCACCTTGCCAGGCTTCAGTGGGGATGAAATTAAATTATACAAGAAACAGGTAATTGACAATTGTACATATTTGTTTCCTACTCTTGCTTGTTTGCTTTGAAATTACTCCCGTTTCTATTTCTACCTCGTGCACTGATAATTTCCTGCATTTTTATCTTGATGACTTGCAGCATGTCAATGACATTCACAGGGAGAGGCTTAATCTGGTATGCATGAATCAACATCTATATATATATAAATTCATACATGATTTGCTTCTTAGGCACTACTCATAAGCCAACATACCTGCATTCCTGCAATATCATGTGCTTGGAAGTGTATTCTGGAAAATATGACTTGATTGGCCGCACTTGAACTTCAACTTTTGAATTAGCAAAATTCTGACCTGTTTTTTATGCTGTTTCACTAAAGATAATCTCTGATCGGCAGACGCAGCTGCCTGAACAATGTCTGATTGATGTTTACCTGATCTACTGTCTATGTCATGTTGACTTCTTTTTCGTCACTGTCAGGTAAAGAAGTCAATGGCGAGCGAAACCAAAGCTTCTGCCGCCCACGCTGCTGCCAACCAGAAAAATCAGACTCTAAAACCGCCTGCGCCAAGTTCACCGTGAGAAATGTTACAAGCTTTCAAACCAGAGATGTCATGGTGGGATATCTCCAGTGCTGGAAATTGTTGTGTTGGTTTGTTGTATGCGTGGTGCTGTAGTTGTACTATGATGATAGCATGTACGGTAGCTTTTCTTAGAAAATGCTATGGCAAGTATTGCTGTCCCAGTTTTCTGTTCCACGGTTCAGGCCTCCTGATGGTTTTGAATATAGGTTTCTGTACGGATCAGTTTTGACGGCCCGTTCTCTCTGCTAAGGAATTAGTATGATTATTCATTCTTTGCCCATCCCCCCATGGTTCTGGTCTTACATCAGACATTTAGACCAGTAGCCGTTATATATAGTCTAGACGTAAATTCCGTCGTCAGCCCTCTCAAAAACCCGTCGTCCCCTTAATCCGTCTTATTGTGCTGATAGGTAGGGCCTACCACCACCGCAGCTGCCTGCACGCTCGTCTTCTTGCTGTGCTCAGCCTCAGTCGTCATTGCCTCTGTTCATGCTCGTGCTGCGCCCCTTGCTCCCGAGCAGCCGCTACCGGCTCGCCGCACGCTCCTCCACCGTCTTATTGTGCTGATAGGTAGGGCCTACCACCACCGCAGCTGCCTGCACGCTCGTCTTCTTGCTGTGCTCAGCCTCGGTCGTCATTGCCTCTGTTCATGCTCGTGCTGCGCCCCTTGCTCCCGAGCAGCCGCTACCGGCTCGCCGCACGCTCCTCCACTAGTTTGGCTTCTCGCGTGACCGCCTCCCATTCCAAACCCTAACGTTTCCTCCTCCTTTGCAACCTCGAGCATTAGCTGCGACGACGATGGTCGGACGATGCGCTTGTTGCCGAGCACCCCTTAGCACGAAAACGACATGGGTCATGGTGGTGGTTGTGGCGGCGGATCATCTTCAGCCTTGTTCGGATCTCGGCGTCAGCATTGCGACCGTGGATTGATCCCTCCACCATAGAGATCGATACCTCCATCATAAATGTCAACTCAGCAATTGAATCTCTTCTCTCCTTTGAATTGTTTTCTACAATACTTGCTAATATTTTGTAAAATTAAACAATTACAGCTTTCACATGGACCACGCTGCTTCACTACCCTACTTCCTAGAGAACAAGTAGGCAATGTAACCGATTCACTCTAACGGTTGTGGTACATTGGCGATTCTAATTAGATTTGATATTATTTTTCTCAGTGCTAATTCGGCACCCAATTTGCTCTGATTTGCATACCACCTTCAAGGGCAATGTATTTCTAACACATGCCACACGGACCATTACAAGTTACTGCTTCAAGATTAAGTTAAAGTGAGCAAAGTTTCTATGGATGATATGTGCGTGGAGGAGGAAGCGCAGAGTCGGTGGTCGGTGGTGGCGTCGGGTGCACGCGGGGTGGGGAGTGCCGACGGTGGCGCGCGGGGAGCTTGGAGGAGGGTAGGCGTAGGTCTAGAAATTAGAGTTGGATAGTTTGGGTTGAGCCAGTTTATTTGTATAGTTTTGACCTGGTGGGCTATTAACAAGGCGTGGTCGTGCCTCACCGGATCGCCTCCTAAACCGGTCGTGTCGTGCCAGCCCACGGGCTGAGCCGCGGCCCAAACACGACACGAAACCTCATGCACGGAATTGATTCGGGTTGTGCCGTGCCCGGGTCGTGCCTTTTGCAGGCTTTTGGGCGGCCCATGAAACACGACCCAGCCGGCCGACACTAGCCTCCGTAATACCCGCCAACGCATGACTTGACAGACGGTCACACGTTCCGAACCCCGGATCGTTAGTGGAGCAAGTTGTGCTGCCTCGACGAGCAAGGTGCCTCCATGTTTCTCCCCTTCTACCCCGGTTTTGTTTGCAACATGTATTGTTTTTGTTCCACAAAGTACATTTTGTTTAAAGCTGTTTTTTTCTATGTTATTATTTAAAATATTCTAGAATATAAATTATTTTGTTCTGCCATGAATGAATTTTGGTCCAAGCTAACTAGTAATTAACATTTGTTTCATCTAAATTATGATTCTTTCTGGGCTATTATATAGATGTTATGCCATTTCAAATATTTTGTCCAATAGTAAATTTGTTTATAGTAAATGAAATTTGTTCAGAACTACAATAAATGTTCCAATATGATATATTTTTATTCTTGGTTATTGTGAAAAAAAATTCTGCAATGTATATTATTTTGTTCAACAGTAAATAAATTTTGTCCCAACTAGTTAACATTTCCTCCTAAATCATTTTTTTCCTTTGGGCTAATGTATAGAATGCTCTTCCATTTCATACATTTTGTTCCATGGTAAATTATTTTGTTCCAAACAATTAAAAAATCTTTTAAAACAGTTCAATTGTGAGAGAAGATCCAGACTTGAAGAATTTTTTGTCCGAGGAAAGGGTTTAAAAAATATTTGGATTGAAACCACTGTAGGTAGGGTCACGCTGCTGGGCTTCGCGGCCACGCCAAAACCCAAACAGATCGTGGCTCGGCCTCTGCGTTCGCTAGGGGTGCGCGAGAGTCGTTGGTCCCTCGCGCATGGACTCCCCGGCCCGGCCCACTCCCGTGCACCACGGCGGCCACGGCAGAGAGCTAGCTTTCACGACGGCACGGCCGCCCCCGCCCTCCCTTCCTCTTCCGGTTCCGAATCCACCTCTGGTTTCTCGTTTGCTCAATCCGCCGCAGCAGGCCGCCTCTTCGGCCTGAGCTGTTAGCAGCTCCATAAGCCCTAGCTCCCTCCGCCGCCGCAAGCACCTCCAGCCTCTTCCGGGGCACCCGCCACCGTATCTGCGGTGGGCACCCACACCTCTGCTCCCCTCGCCGGAGATGGCCGCGCCTCCGGAGGCGTCGCCGCTTCTGGGAGTCGGGGAAGATGCTAAGGATGGTGTTCAGGTCTGCCTGTTCGACGAATCGGCGGATGGGTTCTCCAGGACGGTGCGCGCCATCTCAGAGCTCACTACCGGAGAGCCCGAGCTGGACTTCCCTGAAGCTGAAGTACAGCGGATCGCCTCCTCAATAACCTTCCTCAGGTGAAAACCTCGCTCATCGTTCCCTCTGCTTCAGTACCTGATCGCCGCAGAGTGTCTTGGGGGAATTTAGGGGCTACTTTGTAGTACAAGGGAGCAGTTGTTGCACTAGCCTGGAAATTTGGTTTCATGTTTTTTGGAGTTTGGAACTTTAGCTTCTGCTATGCATATGTGTCCGCGTTATTAGTTTGGTTAATTCCGCACGTGTGGGATACAAATTTTCCATTTATCGCGTCTGAGCACATCTAGCTTTGAACGTGTTTTATGGGTCAATGCTATTATTCCGTTTCCTAGAGTTCATTGATATGGCGTCTTCACCTAGTCGCGTTGTTAACCTGTGGCCACTTGATATAATCATTTTTTGTTGTTTATTTTTCTAGTTTGGTTAAAGTGATACCCCTTATTCATGTGATGATGTAAATGCAGTCATGCTTTTAGTTTTTGCATCATCATACATTTAATGAGTCACGTAAGCTCAAGGAGTCATTTTCTTTATCTGCAACTATGTTTTTCCATTTGGTGGTTGCATTTCTAGGTACGGTTTTTGGTCAAGGCAAGTTAAATTTTGCTCCCATAGTTAGATTTTAGGTGTTGGAGAATCGCTTTACTTTTGTTGAACCATTGTTAAATACTACCATGGATATGTGATTATTACTCTCTCCAATCAGATCAACTTCTCTAGCTACTAACATGTAGAAAGTTGCAGGGTTTACTTCTTTTTCTGCCTCTATTTTTTTATCTGTTTTTGCTTATCTCTGCTTTTGCATTTTGACATTTGTTCAAAATCTGATTTTCACTCGTTTGATCTGCATATATCTTCAGGGAATGGAGACACTTCTCTTATGATCCAAGAGTTGTTAGTTTCACTGACAACACAGAGTCAGCTTCGTCTAGAAATGATATGCACAGCATAACCTTGCCCCAATTCTCATCTGCATCTGTGCCCCAGGTCAGTGGATGTAAACTTGATAGTATTTTGTTATAATTTTCTGAATCTAATTTGTTCTCAACATTTATGGCTATGCATTATCAGATGAATATGATTTCTTCCTAATTACTCTCTTTCATTGGGTTATAATTGTGCAAATCACTACAGATCACGCCGCAGGAAGCCCAAAAGGATAATACTGTCAGGTATAATTCTAGAATATGCCTCTTCTCCCTCATATTGTCATGGACTCATGATGCATGTCTTATATCCCAAGATCTTAATCCTGCTGATTACCAAACCAATTGCTATAGGAAACATTTTACGTGGATTGCTGAAGTCTTGAAATAAGTTCTCGCTTGGTCTAGATAATCCTGTTCAGGCCCTGTTTGAATGTTCCGTTATTTACCAACTGTAGTTTTCCAATTCCAGAGTTTTTAAAAAGCAAGCAATCAATTACCAGAGTATGTGAAAACTGTAGTATGTTACAAATTTTTTTGGTTGTGAAAACCATGATGTGTTTGGCTTCTGCAGTACCATGTACAATATCTACTTTCAAAGATATGGATAGTATTATATTAGCCTAACATGCAGTAATGAATAGTTAAACAAAATATGTGTACAAAAATGCATGGAACAATTAGGCAATGTGGCATGTTTTCTCTGTTACATGACAGAAGTGTTTTTTCTTACATTCATTGGCATAAACACTTCAATTCTATAAAGATCAGTTCAGTAATCACCTCCATAGCCTGGTCACACGTAAAGTATGATTTTATATTAGGTGCACACAATGTGTGACTACATTCCAAAGGCTAACCAATAACGGCAGAGATGCCACTTGGCTAGTGTGTTGCGCTGACAAAAGGCGCAAGCCAGAGCTCGATTTCCAGAAAAAAGAGGTTCAGAGTGGATTTTTTAATACTTTAAAATTACCGTTGTATTAGTTATACTAAAGTTTTCAAAACCATGGTATTTATTGTACCCAAACATTTCAAAATTTTCAATACCATGGTATTACCTGGAAACGATAAAAATACTCTGTATCCAAGCAGCCCCTGAGTCTTGCAAGTACCCAATGGTCAGTTGTGACTTGTGATCATCTGAACAATGAAGTCACTTAGCGACAAAGTTGTTATTTTGTTATCATCTGACACTATTGCTTCTTTTGTTTCACTAAGTTCACCATCTGCTCTCCTGGTTTTGGGCACTCCTTTTCTTTCAAGATTACATAAGCTGGCAAACTGAAAATTATGTTAAAATCTATCGCCACTTTCCTTTTCGTTTTCTGTACTCCATTCATTGTTTTGTGACTGCAGAGCCATCCTGATTGAATCATGATGAAGTATCTTCTGTTTTTGCAGCTATGATTTTGCTTTATTCGCTGGGGGAAATGTTTGGGCCTTGGACTGGTGCCCGAGGTTGAGCAACAAGCCTGGAGCTTGGGTAAACTGTGAGGTTGTGTCCTTGATAACCATTACCTTATTAGTTGAATCATTGAGCACTTGCAAAAAGATTGAACTTTGCTGAAACACTTTATTCAGCATTGACAGCCATTTTATTTGGATGCAAACCTGTGTGCAGAAAGTATATTATTTGGAAAAAAGATGCCACCTGTTTCCGTGTCGCAATTGGATCATGTTAGCCACCCACACTTCGATGGCGACTGTCATTTTACTTAAGTTGATTATGTGGTTGCAAGAATCTTTTTCTGTCTTTAGTTCTTGTAGTACACTGTGTTTATTTGTTCTAATTGCAAGAATATTTTAAACTTGGATAGTAACATCAAAGATTTGTAGCTCATCATATTTTTGCACTTGTTCTATCCTTTGCAGTATCTTGCTGTTTCTGCTCACCCTCCTGGGTCATCTTACCATAAACTAGGTATGCCCTTAACTGGCAGAGGTATTATTCAAGTTTGGTGTCTCCTAGCACCCTTTGAAGATGTTCTGTGTCAGTCATTGGATGCATGCAATAAGAGTAGTCGAAGAGGGAGGCCCAGAAAAATACCAGATGGAAATAATTCAGTTGGCAGTTCATCCAACCCACCAAAGCCAAGAGGGAGGCCAAGAAAAATACCAGACGGAAACAATCCAGTTGGCAGTTCATCCAGCCCACCAAAGCCAAGAGGGAGGCCAAGAAAAATACCAGATAGCAATAATTCTCTTGGTAGTCCGTCCGAGATACCAAAGCCAAGAGGAAGGCCAAGAAAGAGACCCATTGATCTCTCAGAACCTGCTCCGAAAAGACCAAGGGGCAGACCGAGAAAGTCTCCACTGCCAGTTGCTACAGTGGAAGATTCATCACTAAGCAGAAGTCAGGATATCGTTCTTTATGATCCTCTTTCCGCGTCGACAGTTGTTCCAGATGATCTTCCATTGGCTTATATCATGCCATCTGTGAAATCAACTCCAGGAAGAGGTAGAGGACGGCCTAGGAAAAATCTGACTGACAAAGTGTCAGGTTCACCAGGCACTACATTAACAGAAGATGTGTGTACAGCACTGTCTCTAACAACTACAACCCCTACAGAACCAAAGAGAAGAGGGAGACACGGAAAGTATCCAGTTCCAAACAATATTAGATCTATTTCATCCACTGAGATTGAATCAGGGAAAGATATAACTTGTCAGCCTGTGGACCACACTGCTTACACTGGGTCTGATGCTAATCCAAGTATTGCTGCAGTTAATGCTGCATTACCAATTACATCTTCTACTTCAATTTGTGAGAATATGTCAAAGGATGACCTGAATTATAATTCAATTTCTCGCTCAATGGTTCCTTGTGTTGAATCATGTAGCAAGAGAGAAACCACTTCAAATGATCCAACTGTCTCTATTGAGAATGCTTTACCATCTGGACAGTCCAACATAGCATCAGTGACAAGTGAGGTTTTCTCAGAAAGCGTGCTAAGCTGTGAGGGCAATGTGCATAATGGCATTGTATCAGGTAATTTTGTGCTACCTAACCAGATTTTATGTTACAAGAGGAGAAGAGGAAGGCCTAGAAAGAATACATCTTTTGCTGCAACTTGTTTTTCAGGGGTTTCTGGTGACAACTCAAAGACAGCTTCTGTACAGACTAATTTAGACAAACACGAAGCTTTGGATAAGAGTGATGGTAAAGTTCTAGCGAGCAATCTTGATTCCACCAGTTTGTGTAGATTTGATATTGATAATTCTGGATTAGCTGGTGCTGCATCACCAGCACATGTCGTACACAATGCTGAGTGCAAGGAAGAATTAAGAACTAAAAGTGGTAGAGGCGGGCCTAGAAAGAAAAATGTTTCAACCAAGCATGGCATTTCTACAGATCTTAATGATGCTGAACCTAGGACTCTCACAACTCCCAAATCAAACAGCCATGTGGCCTCGGTCGAAAGTTGTGTGGAAGGATCATGTCCCAGAAAGGATAACAGGCAGCATAAAAATCTATGTGCTTCAAATGAAAATAGCTCCACATCCATTGGCAGTGAAGCACACCCTATGGTGAGATCTTTCACATCTATGACAATGCAAACATCTAGAAGTGACAACGTGGCTAGTGAGGCTGGTTTGAGTGGGTTTAAGAATGAAATTATTGGTCGTGAAACCATGAAAGTGAATGAGAAGGATACTGGCAATGATACTTCTCATTGTAATACCGGAAATGAACAAGCAAATGAAGTTGCACCTATTTACAAGAACAATGGAATCAATGGAGTGAAAGAAGCAGAACTCATACCAATTGAAGAATCTAGGGAAGATGTGAATAAGTTTAGCTCTATAGAAAACTCAAACTCTTCTCCAATCCCAAAAGACATCGCTTTACCAAGAGTTGTCCTGTGTTTAGCACACAACGGCAAAGTAGCTTGGGATATTAAATGGAGGCCTCTTGTAGCAAATCAACCAGAACAAGAGTCATGCCTAGGTTTTCTTGCAGTTTTGTTGGGGAATGGCTCTCTTGAAGTGTAAGTCACTTGATCACCGCTTGCAGTAGATCTAGATTTTCATTTTTATTTGCCACATGATCATCACACATAATTCAATTTGTCCTCATGCACAGGTGGGAAGTTCCATCACCACGCATGATCCAGAAAATATATTCCCCTTCTATGGTGGAGGGTTCTGACCCTCGTTTTCTTAAGCTACAACCTGTATTTAGGTGTGCCAAAGTGACATGCGGGAACAGGCAAAGGTATTGTGACTTTGACCATGCAGTTACCTTTTTCTTTTATGAAGTTGGGATGTAGTTTTCCCTTTCAGCTAGATTCATCAGCATGAATATTCCTCTTGAAGCTATTACGTCTTTATAATGGTAAACAGCATTCCCTTGACAGTTGATTGGTCACCTTCTCCACCTCAAGATATGATATTGGCAGGTTGTCATGATGGAACGGTATACTTTTGTTTTACTTGCTGAGAATTATTTCCTTGACCCTGTGACTTCTTAACCCAAGAAGTCATAGTCTACACTTTTTGTTAAGTTGTTATTCTAATTTTTTTTATATGTGGTTGTATTTCAATGCTTCAGGTTGCTTTATGGAAATTCTCAATGAACTTCTCATCACAAGGTAATTAGATAGCTTCCTTTTCCACGTTTGCCTACCATATAGTTTGACAAGCATTTCTGACTCTGGAATTAGTGTACTAGTTTGATGTTTAGCTATTGAATCCTGAATTACTTGTCTTTTTAAATGCACAGATTCAAAACCGTTTATGTGTGTCACTGCTGATTCTGTTCCCATCAGAGCTCTCTCTTGGGCACCTTACATAAGGTACTCTCCTATTTTTTTTCTCGTTTTTTATGTTCCATTCCAATGTAAGTCAGTCCTAACTTTCTTGCATCCTTGAACAGTAAAGAAAACATAAATACCTTTGTCACTGCTGGAGAAGATGGTCTAAAATTTTGGGATTTAAGGTAGGTGCATACTGAATTCTAGTACATGGAGACTTTTTGAAGCTCATGTTTATTCAGCTCTTTTTTTATTTATTTTTGTTTATGTTCCACTGAGCAGAAGTATCGTGACTTGAGTCTTGTGTTCTTTTTCTTTTATATTTAGCCTTATATTCATATAATATCCTGTGACAAATGAACTAAGAACATTTCAATAGTTCAGATTTGAGAACCATGCTATTCATACCTAGGTGGAGCAATAGAATCTAGTGGAATCGAGAAAGTTTCTTGTTTATGAACTAAAACTTCTTTCAAAAGTGGTATCTGTACTTAGTGATCTATTGAACCTCCTGTTATTGCCTTCGTAGTATATGTTAGAGGGAACTTTTATAGGGTGAAAAATAGACTCATTTAAAGAGAAAAGTGGCTAGAGTCGGTTGGTTGAGTTCGTTAGCCTTGCTTGCAGTCGATAGATATTGTTCAAAGATAAGGTTGAGTTGTTAGCTAGTTTTGAGGATCAATTGTGTTAGGCACTGAGCTATATAATGCCAACAGATTGATTAATAAAGCAAGCAAGAATTTAGCCAACTCAGAGCCTCCCAAGGACGGCGAGTAAGCTTTGCTTCTTGCCTTCTGAACGCCAGCCATATCATTTAAGATTGCTGATTTACCTTGACCGTTCAAAATTCCTTCTCTCCACAATTGCTTGCTATGTATTGACATTCTCTGTATGCTAGCTTAAATGTGGTTTGATGAACAATCGGAGTGAGTCCGGCCACTCTCTGTATGATATAGCTTAAGTGTAGTTTGATGAACAACCGGAGTGAGTCTGGCCACTCTCTGAATAGATTATACTTGCAGTAGCATAGCCTAAAATTGGCCATGCTGTCAGCACATAAGTAATACCATGGGTTTCGGCAGCATTATCTGGATCACTTTGACATTTCCATGAATGTGCGTGCATGGTGTTCTCTTTCACTGTACAGTAATGTTTCATTATTGATTTGCATGCCATGATTCTCTCATTGTGCAGGGATCCATACCGTCCTTTGTGGGAGCTAACTACTGCTCCAAGGGCTGTATTAAGTCTTCATTGGTTAAAAGATGCAAGGTAATAGGTTCTTAATATAGCAGATAAATCTCATAGACACAAAAGTGGCTACATAAAGTTTGTTCACCTCCTGCTTCTAGGCACTGTTTGAAAGGTTTTCTTATATCATGTGAAGAACACTTGGTAATTCAAACGTTGAAATAGATTAATTTGTGAATGAGAGTGGATTTGGCACCCAGGGCAGCTGGCGCCCTCAACATCCTCACCGCCAGCTCCCTGTTTGCGATTCGCATCTAACGGAAGAAGTCACGTTGCCGTCATCACCACCCACCCACCCACCAACCACCGCCTGCCGCCGCGCCATTCCTGCCCCAGCCTCAACCCCCCACCGAGCCCGACCACCGCCCATGGCTGCGGAAGCGAATGCGCCGCCGGGCTGCACCGCCTCACCACAGACCGCTGGTCCTCCGACCACCCACCAGAACCGCTTCTACAGCCGGACGGGAAGAAGAAACCCCAACCCTCAAAGCTAACCTGGGAGAGGGAGGGCGAGAGAGGGAGTCGCGATGGAGGAGAAGCTCCATGCCGCTGGGCAGTCCGCTGCGCCCGACGAGAAAGAGAAGACAGAGACCGGTCGATGCGGATGAGGGAGAGAAGTGGAACTGGCGGGGGCCTGGGGCCCATCACGTGGGTGAGATGGATATCACGGGCTGGGTCTGACGGTTGAGGTCACGGCCGTCAAGAGGGCACGCGCCCATGTGGGCGCAGAACAATTATCGTTTGTGAATTATGTTTCTGTGCATGGATGGATCTTATTGTTACTCTAAGCATGCCAGAGCAGGCGTCTTGGTCTAGGTAACTAGATTTCTATTACACTTGGGAATGTATCAGAAGTAAGTCTGCAATGTTTGCATGATTTTTAAGCATATATGTTATTTCACGCTCATGTAATTTTTATGTTTCTGATGGAAAAACCCCTGGTAACATAGGCATGAACAGATTATGATCTTAGTGTTGCATGTACCATTTTTTTTCTAGAATCAGGAATTCAGGATGTTCATTTTTGCTTTCAGGGGCATTGTCGTCTCATTGGAAGATGGTACGTTGAAGTTCCTTAGTTTACCCCGGATTGCAAATGATGTTCCCGTCACTGGAAGGCCATTTGCTGGAACTAAAACTCAGGGCGTTTCAACATATCAGTTGTCAGAATATTTGATCTGGAGCGTACATGCTTCAGAAATTACAGGTGCATTTTAGTAATCACGTCTGATGAAAGCAATACTAACCATCCATCATCTGTTGTCTGTTGTAAGTCATAACCAATAGCTTTCCAAAAACAGCAGTGTCTTTTCTTTTAGTGGAAGAATATTATCTTGTTGTTTGATTCTTGAGTGACTTCAGAGAAGTGTCTGTGGCGTCTTAAATTGTATACTTTTTTGTAGCGATTCTCTAATTTTTTTTAATATGTTTCTTTGCTGATTTGTACAGGTTATGCTGCTTACTGTGGGGCAGATGGAACTGCCGTGCACTTTCAGGTGAACTTTTTATTTTTAGATCATTTCATCTATACAGTGCTCTAAACAAATATTGCACTTCCTGTAGCTTACTTCTCGATTCTGGGAAAAGGAACCCGGGCGGAATCGCGTTCCTTATTTCCTCTGTGGATCACTATCAGAGGAGGGAGAAAATATTAAGATTGGCAGCAATTCAAGGAAGTCTCCATTATCGAATGTTCCTCTGGGAACTAAAAAGGGTCCAAAGTTGTGCCAAGATGTAGTTCAAGTGCAAGATGTGGAAAAAGATAAACTACAAATCATCACAGATTCAGGTGATTTCCTTCCCTCGCTGCAAGTTGTGAAAATCCAGAGCTTGGAGATGGTCAAGAAGATGGGCACGGCGAAGAACAAGCGGGCGCAATAGTTTTAGCTGGTCCGACGGAGCAAGAGAATAGTGTGCTATGGAACAGCAAAGCCGGTGAATCTCCCAAAGACTTTGAGGTCTTCCCTCCTAAATCTGTTGCATTGCATCGAGTGCGATGGAACACTAACAAAGGTAGTGAAAGATGGTTATGCTACGGGGGTGCTGCCGGCATCATACGGTGTCAGAGGATCTGAAAAAGATCAAGGGTACAATTTAGGTTCTACACTGACTACTTGCTGCGGCAGGCATCTGCTATTAGAATCTGTAAACCAATGGTAGGTTTCATCATATTCTTTCCTTTATTCTTTTTACCAGGTCAGCGTAGGCACTCCTTTGGTTTCATCTAACACTCGTGTATCACAGAATGCAATTACTCGTTATGGAGCTACTAGCTAGTACCAGAGGATGAATAACTGAATATGGGTTGCTCGGAAATCTTCTGGACATAGAAGTTCAAAATAAGCGAGCCGGCATTCCACCTTATTGTTTTGTAACATGTTCTCCCGATGCATTCGTTGGGAACAAACAGTGAACAGAAGGGCTTAGCCGCCTCTTATGTAACGGTTTGATGGCATATCATTATCATTTGATGCTCATTGTTCCACTTGCTGCATCGTCTCCTGGCTCATTCTCCTAATTCCAGCAAATGCATCGTCTCCTCTGCGGTTTACATATGCCGCAACTCCGCTTCAATTGTGTATGAAGATGTACACATGTACTAGTATTTAAGAGAAACAAAATTTACATTTGTAAGCTCAAAATAGGCTGTCAAAACTTAATTAGTTCTATGTATTTATTTTTGTTGGAGAACCACTTCTCCAAACTTTTTTGGGAACCTATTTTCGTATTTTGTTACAATCAGCTGTACTGAGTACGTATGCTATATCAATTGGTTCTCTACATCTTCTGCAACCGCTTCCAGTTAAGACAAGAATACATCAAGTGATAGAATACGTCTGGAGCCGTCTGAGGATCATATTGCGATATGGAATATGTAGACAAAATGCACAGCTGAACTTCTTCATCTATCATATTGCGACATGGAATATCTGGAACTGGAACCAGAGAAACGACAAAATCTTTGAGCACAAAATGCCTAACCTTGCAATCTGGAAGAGTTTTTAGAGATGATTGCTTCCATGCTAGGAATACCGCTCAAATTTTTTAACCTGGGTCCAGCTTGAAAATTAGTTTCTGTTTGTATATTGGCATCAGATTGGGTTGATCTGATTTGCCCCTCTTGGTTTTTTTTCTTCTTTCTTTTCCTTTTTTGCTCTCGTATAGTTGTTTACGTATATAATATATGCATACTACAGCGGGGGTTTCCACTGTATAATTTCAAAAAAAAACATGTTTCTGAGATAATCTGCCAAAACTTTATTACTTCAATACACATACACTGTTATTTCACATGAATTAATATAAACCTTTATGGAATCCAAAAGCTGCTAAAAGAATAGGCAACTGTACTATCAATGACCACCCTGACTTGTTTACAATGTTAGTATTAGTATTCACTAGTGTTCTTAGTCACTCCAGTTATCCTCATCAACAGCAGAAAGCCCATGCCGCTTGTCATCATCATCCTGTAGAATTCGAATAGTGTTAACAAAGGAATTTGTCTAAAAGAACTTTTAAACCAGTCTCAATCAAATCGAGAAGGGCATAGAACCAATGAACTTATACCATTTCAGTGAAAGGTGGAGTTAATGGAGACCACACAAGAATTTGCCTATCATTGCTTCCAGTATAAAGTTCCTGTGTTGCAAAATACTTTAGAAATAAAGTAGATGTTGGAAATCCACAATCTCTTAATATGTATATAGCATGATAAACAAGTGAACTTACTTGATACTGTGTGCTATAGTAGCAGCAATTCACAAGTTCGTAGTGTCCCCGGAATGTTTGAAATGTCATGCCAGACCATAAATTGTATGCCTAAGCACATATCACCATGAAATGTGAACCTTAAATTTATGTTGGGAACTTGGGATTATACCAGCAAGATTAACACAAGCAGCAACGCACCTTGATGCTTGCCATACATGGTACGAATACAAGTGACGGATCATCAGTTACAGCTAATTGTAATGGCTTGCCAGTCTGCAATCGCATAGCTTCATAATTGACCAAAGTATTGCAGCCTGAATCAATGTCCCACAGTCGTAACCGAGAATCAGATCCTGCAGAAAAGAGATAATCTTGTCTTAAGTAGTGGCTTTATTACTGAAAACATCAGTGTTTAATGATCCTTATAGGCACAAAGACTGACAGACAATAAAAAATACTCCTTCAAAACAAAATAAAATGAAATTTATTCAACCTGAGCTAAGAAGGTACATTCCATCTGTAGTTGTCCGTAACCCAGTAACAGCACCATAATGAGCTGTTGCACGGTTTTGACTGGATGACAAACCAGGATGCAATCTCTGCTGCATCTGTCCATGTGTCGGATTTCGACTTTTGTGCATAGCTGGTGAGTTTCTAGCATTGCCTGTCCTTTTCTGAGCTGAAGAGCTCCTCATGGAAGCAGAAGGTCCTGAAGAATCCATGTGATCCTGCTTAGAAAATGAAAAATCAGTACTCCCTCCTTTTTAAAATTATTTTCAATAGGACAACAATATTAGTTCATTTTTGAACTAGATTTCTTGTCCCTAACCATTATCTGTAAGACTAACTATAGTATAAAGCACACTGCAGTGTTCGAGCACTATAACAGGATGTATAATGAAACTAGTATGTCATAGAAAACATTTGTAATGGACATATTTGTAAAGTAACTAGCATCTGATGGTTGACAGCCCTAGAATTATGGCCAGAAAGGAAACATTTTAGTGCTCTAGCCAAATACTGTTCATATGACTAAACGTAAAAATAATGAAGTTATGGGAGACGGTGAATATACATTATCTGTAGTCCTTTCGAGAAGAGAAGGCCTCCTTCCAAGCTGGGATCGTGACTGATCAAGAACACAAAAGCATCCAGCTCGTCTAATGTCCCAAAAGCGTATCGCACCATCGCGGCCACCACTCATCAGAATCCACTCACTTGAGGCAGACCACTCCAAAGACATGATACCATCTGAGATTACGGGTGTTGATAAGAAGGTACCATATAAACAAAACAGACATATTTTCATCACTTTGTTAACATAAAGAAACTAACCACGGTGACCAGATAACGTGTGGGTAAAGGCTCCAGAAGCAATATCACACAGACGGACCTGAACATCTGCACTCCCAGTAGCAATGAGCATATGCGTTGTTGCAACAGGAGACATGGCAGCGGTGTATACTTTTCCGGGCATCTTAAAATCCATGACGACCTATACAAAGATAAAACAGCGCCTTCATAACTTCATAACACAAAACAGGGGGATAGCTGAGAAATTTTTGGTAAGTTGGAACGCCAAGCACATACTTGAGCTGAATTGGTATCCCAGACTTTGACGAACTGATCATAGGACGCTGTGACAAAAAGTCCAGTGTCCACAGGATACCAAATGGCCGTAGACACGGCAAACTTGTGGCCATTCTCATGCTGCTTATCCACGAGCAATATGTTCCTGTGCTTCGCTATGAACCCAGCTTCGTACTCAGTCGCATTCCACACATCGAACACAGCGGTCGAGCCATCCGATGCCCCGGAAAGCAGATATCTCCCCTCTGTCAAATCAACCTGACCATATTGTCAAATTACAGGTAACAGCTAACGCGACTCACATGCCACGTAACAGCAACGCGTGACTCGAATGTTGATTTGAATTTGATGCATTTGTCGATAAAATCAGCATAAAATCCAAATTGATTCGAGGCGGTGGTCCTGTTTAACGAACTAATAGCGATTAATTGCAAGGTGTGGAAGAGGAGAAAAGAGGAGATGGAGCTAGCGGGACCTGGAGGGAGTTGACGGCGCCGTGGTGCGGGGTGGCGAACTCCTTGCGGTTGGAGAGCGCGAGCGAAGCGGCGCGGCGGGCACGAGCGGCAACCTCGAAACGCCGGGCGCGCAGCTCACCGCGCTCCCTGCCCCTCACCTCCTCCCACCACATCCAATCGATTCACGGCGGCGGTCGAATCGCGACGGTGCACGAGCAACGACGGGTTCGCGTCGGGTGACTGCTCTGCCGGCTGTTCTCAGCTGTTACTGTTAGGCCTGGAAGCTTCGATCAAATTCGGCGGTTATATCCTGATGCTGACCCGTTGGAATCAGGATTTGATCTAGATTCGGGTTTGTTCGTAGTAGTTGCAGATATTGACGCCATCTTGTTCACGAAGCCTTGCAGAAAGAAGCTGACAATGACACATCCCCTTACCAAAAGCGGATTTCTAACCTGATGGCGCATTTCCACTTATTGGGCCCGCAAAGGCTAATCCAACAGATCAGAAATCGGGTCGTTATGTCGCATTAAGATCCGGCCCAAAAAGGAACTCGCACACGGTCACACGGATACCGCCTTTTCTCCCTTCTTCCTCTTCCGCCCGACCGCCCCTCGCGAATTCGTCTTTGCTTTTCTACAGTTCGTGACCTCCTTCTCCAACCAAAGCCACGCCTCGCCGCCTGCCTCGGAGGAATACCTTCTCCTCTCGCCATCCTCCGCCTCCTCCCTATTGCCGGATTGGGGTGGAGCGGAGGGAGATCCGCCCGGGATTGGATTAGTTTCTTATTTCCTTGGTAAGGAACCCTAACCTGCTTAGATGTACTGCTTCAATATTTTGTTTTTGTGCCATGAGATTCTATTGCTTCGGTAGATTATCCAGTAGATCGGTCCAGAGTTAAGCCCGAATCGTTTATTTTGTATATTTTTTGGCGGTCCTGACACCACATGCCCCATGTATTGTACACGCCCCTAGGGTTTAAAAAAGTCTGGATTTTAGAGCCTCGGTTCCTTTAGTTTGTGTTGATTACAAAGACGAGCTGAGGCACGTATGGTGCGTGGTAGTTCTCTGATCCGGAGGCAATTGTTGTTTCTGTTAGGTAACTTTCTGTACTGTTTCGTTATGGTGAAGCCCCTCAATTGCTTATGTGAGGTATTGACTATTGAGTATCATACTGCCATTAGTGCAATGGCATTGGCTGAAATTGACACAGCAACTTCTGAATGCACTGTGCCTTTATGAGGCTAGTTATTGATGGAAAAGCACGACTGTGTTACTTTGAGTCATTTTCTTACATGTTTTGCATGTTTTGTCAGGTTTATGTTCTTGGTGAGGCATAGGGCTGCACTTGAGGGCTAGGCAGCATGCCTAAGATAAAGACGAGCCGTGTTGAGTATCCTGCAGGATGGGAGCTTATTGAGCCAACAATCCGTGAGCTGGATGCAAAAATGAGAGAAGGTATGCTTAAGATGCCTATTTGTTTGAGGCATATTATCTACTGATTTCAATTTATATTGCCTTGCATAAGATGATTCTTATACTATGTGTTTATGCAGCTGAGAATGATCCACATGATGGGAAGAGGAAGTGTGAAGCACTCTGGCCAATTTTCCGTATATCTCATCAAAGAAGCCGCTACATATATGATCTTTACTACAGAAGGAAGGAGATATCAAAGGAGCTGTACGAATTCTGCCTGAATCAGGGTTATGCGGACCGTAATCTGATTGCAAAGTGGAAAAAGGTAAGTATAGTTGGTGCCATGATGTCTATTGTGTTACTCAGCTGTTTTTTCTTCTTCTTCTCTACTACATCCTAAATACTTTTCCTTATGGACTACGGGATGCTAATTTTCAGTGCTTAGATTCTGTTATTATATATTGTATATGTTTAGTGGAAATGTTGCATAGGCATTGTATAGTGTTTTAAATAACAAATTAAAAAAATACTAAACATCATTAATAGAACTATGATAATAATTTGATATATGGGGCTGCTAATGTGTGGCCTTGCTTAACTTTGAGCACTGTCCAGCCCATCGAGCCATCTGTGTTTGAGAGCAACCTATATTTTACTGCAATTCAGCCCATTGGTTATGTTTATGTTGGAAAGTAGAAATTGCTAGTGTTACAGGTTGATATTGAATCTGGTCAATGGACTGATAATTTTCCAGCATGCATAGATTTGCTTGGTTCCCTCTTTAACTGTATCTGAAAATGCTAAGTGAAAATAAATGTGGTTCAAAGCTTGATTGTGTTGTCTCAATGTAATTTACACAAAGTGTTAACATGGTAAACTAAAAGATGTTACAAATATTGTGTTCAAGACGTTGGTTGTGCTTTGGTTAGGTTATGGATATTCCTTGAACACGTCTTTGTTTTAATTCCAATCATCAACGCTGGGTTCGGATGTGTTGCCTGCTAGGCTGGTGGAACTACTTTGATATACTTTGACTTTTGTGTATCTTTGATCGCTTACTTCAATTTTTTTGCCCCCTTTGCAGCCGGGTTATGAGCGTCTTTGTTGCCTTCGTTGCATACAGACACGTGACCACAACTTTGCAACTACTTGTGTGTGCCGGGTCCCCAAGCATCTCAGGGAGGAGCAGGTCATAGAATGCGTCCATTGTGGCTGCAGGGGATGTGCCAGCGGTGACTAATCTTGTCATTATGTTGCTGGTCTCACGGCTCATGATCATAATCCAACCACTGGAGATTGTCCCGTGAGCATGCTCTGCCTAAGTGGAGTGATTCACGTTGTAAGGTCAGGGACGATGCTATTTCCTGAGGATGTCACCTGCTGTTATGTCGTTTCCATGTTAATGTACTGTAATGATTTCGAATGATGCGACTGATGCTTTGCCATTAACTTCGGTGCACGAAATGAATAGACATGTGGCTTTCATGCTATGTTTTTTTAGATTCGTGAATCTTTCAAATGGTATCGTATCGATGGACATTGATTTATCATCATTTTATCGGGGCTGATAAGCACGTTATGGTCCTCCTTTTGTTTAAGACACGAATTATGTTTCTTTTCCCTGAGTTTGACACGAAGCACGTTATGATTCAGTCGCCTGTGATTCTTCCATGTGGTTCCTGCAGGTCTGCGAGAAAGAGCTGTTGTCCGAATCGTGCGTTTTACTACAGCTGACTTTGGTTTGAATAAGCTAATCGAAGTGTTTAGGAAGCCGCAAGTTTACCGATGCGGTAATTTCGAGAACAAGAAGGTCAAGCAAAGATTCCGATTTCCGATGGAGGGCATGCAGCACGGCTCGCAGATCATTCCTCCTGGCATTCCGTTCCACTTGTCTCGTGTGACCTCGTCGCGTAGGTACTAGCAACCGTTGGCTTGGGCTGGCCGCGTCGGCTAGCGCAAACACGGCAAGCTGTACCCACGCCTGTCCTTGCAACCAGGGGCATCTGGGTTCTGGGCAGATTCATTCCGGGCGTAAACAACAAGCGCTGGGGTACGCCCGTGCGACGCCAACACGGTGCGGGAGGTGGGTGAGGCGTCGCCGACCGCCTCCTCCGGGTCCTCGTGCGACGGGCGCGTCCACATGTGCCCGCTGTAACTACCGCCGCGCCCCGTCGGTGGGCGCGAGTACGACGCTCCGCGCCTTGCGTGCGCCGCACAGGGACTGCGTGTTTTTAATACCCGCGTAAGTAGACGGGCGCGGATGATGGCCAGGCCGCTGCTGCCTGGCGTGTGAGTAACGGTGCCGGGCTGCTGCCTGAACACCCCGCGCAGCTTGAGCAGCGGAAGAAGAAGATGGCGGACCCTACGGCCATGACCGTCGACTTCCTCCGCGCGCGGCTGCTCTCCGAGCGGTCCGTCTCCCGCGCCGCCAAGGAGCGCGCCGACGAGCTCGCCAACAGGGTACGTTAATTACCCTGTTCCCCGTGCTGGAAGCCAGGAACACTGGCTGCCAGGCTCTGACTTGGATGGCATTGGCATTGGTTTCAGGTCGCGGAGCTGGAGGAGCAGGTGCGGGAGGTTACGGCACAGAGGCGGCAGGCGGAGCGCGCGGCCGCGGAGGTGTTCGCCATCCTCGAGTCGCAGGGCTTCAGCGGCCACCTCCTCTCCGACGCCGATGACGACTCGGGCTCCGACCAGGACGACGGCGCCGACGAGGAGGAGGATGCCAAGAGCCGCGGCGACGCGGTCCGTGCCCCCGGAGCACAAGAGGCGGCGGCGCAGGGCGAAGCGGAGGACGCGCAGTCCGGGACGGCCCAGCCCGGCGGGCTGTCATGGAAAGGCCGCAGCGTGAGCCCGCGAAAGGCCAGGCAGCTCAAGCACAAGCACCGCCGGAGCTACTTCTACCTGCTGTCCTCCTCCGATTCCTCCTCGCCCAAGTACCGGATGGGCCAGTCCTGCCGCAAGAACAAGCGCCAGATGGTCACGAGGTGCCGCGCTGCCGTACCAAAACATTCTTGTCCAATCTGCGTGCATTCCTTCGTTCCATCTTTCTTACCTGACACTCTCACTTGTGCCGTTCAGCAATGGCGGCAGGTCGGTATCACCGGGAGAGGACGCCGTGGCCGCGGAGAGTCCGAAGGGGAGGCGGCAAGATGGGTCGTCGGATTGCACGTATGGCGGCCACGATGACATGGGCGGCGACGAGCGGAGTTCAGGTGACGGCGGCGGTGGTGGGCAGTACGTGATCAGGTACGACAAGGACGGGGAGATGGAGAGGGTGCTGGAGAGGCAGGCCGAGCTCATAGGGCAGTACGAGGAACAGGAGGAAGCGCAGAGGGCGTGGGAGAAGCAGTACAACGAGAACCGGAATGCAGATACTAATACGGTAATCAAAGCAGCTTCAATTTCTGTACTAGTAGTGTTTGTAGTTTGCAGCCTGTTTCCTTCTGGTTCTGGTTGATGCTACAGTGCTCTGTACTTGTAGAAAATCGGCAACCGGAGCTGACAGTCTCCTTGATTCTTCTCTCTGAATTCCAGGTTGCTGCTGATGCAGAGCATGGAAGCCAAGCAGCTCCTTGTGACGACAAGGTGCTGCCGAAGGATTCCCTTCCAGAATCACCGCAGAACATATCACAAGAACACGTTGCCCTGCTGCGTGAAGCGAACGAGAAGCCTGATCAAGGTTGCGCGCAACCACCCTCTGTTTCAGCCCAAGGAAGCTCCAGCACCAGCACGATCATAAGGCAAAATCAAGTAGACCCGGGGGACGAAATCTCAGACGGCGACTCGGGCTTCAACGGGAACGCCCGGCCTCCTCGGCACAGCGCCATCAGAGCGCCTTCGGAGAGGAGGAGCCCCTCGAGCGAGACCCTCGACAGCAAGGTCTCTGAGTGGAGTTCGTCGCACTTCCATGACCAGACAGCAGACAGCCAGCTTGATACGCAGTCTAATCGGCCGGCGTCGAGCGGCGGCAATCTGGATGTGGGCAGTGTCCTGGAAGCGCTTCAACGTGCCCGGATTTCCCTGAGTGCCAGGCTGAGCAAACCGGTTCCTCCCAGCCAGGTGTTGCTGGCGCTCCCGGCGCCAGGAGATGACCTTAGAGAGCACGACGACCTGCCGGGCGACGAAGACTGCAGCTCTTACAGGGAGGAACGCAGCAGCTCGAGTCCAGCTCGTCAGGAGATATTGGCGCTCCCGGCTCCAGAAGATTACCGTGAAAGGGTGGATTCACCGGTCAATGGCACCGGCATTTCTGTCAGGGGAAAATCGAGCAGTTCAAGCCCTCGCCGTGGGGAGATATTGGCGCTCCCTGCACCCGGAGATGATTACAGCAAAGAAATAGACGATTACATGAAGCTGCCCGTTTGTGCTCCCGGTCTGTTCCGGCTGCCAACCGACTCGTTCCCAGCGGATCAGAGGATGTTCTCAGGTAATGTCCGTGCTTCAGGGTTCAGTTTGGGAGCAGCTGCTGCTACTCACTGCACTGCAGCTACAGAGGCTCCATCGACTTCCGGCGATGATGGTTCTTGGTTTTCAGGGCAGCAATGCTATGATCTTTACAGTTCGGTGCCTACTGCTGGTAGGTGTAACAGCATTGCAAGACCAGATTTTGCAATGTGCGACAGCTCTTTCCTTTCTGGAGTTCCAGGGGATGCTGATTTGTTCATGCAGCGTGGCATAGATTATACCATTTCTAGTAAGTGGATGTTATAATGTAGTGTAAGTTGTAGCCATCCCACGTCAATTTTGCTCGTATCTTCATTTGGTAGCACTCCTTTGTCTGTAGTTTGGTATAGCACTGCGGCATCGGAGATGTCTGTCTTGGTTGTGGTCGGTACTTGAGATCAGCGAAGATGAATTTGCCCCCCCCCCCCCACACACACACACACACACACACACACACACACACCTGAGACCTGACTAGTGCGCCAGCGCCAGAGCTCTCGCAAAGGCAAGCTGGTCTCTAGTCGTGCTGAGATCCAGTGTCGTTGCAAGTAGAAAGTGCCTGCGGGTCAGAGATCCTCACTCCTTTTCATGTGGGCACGAGTGAAAGCTCTCCACCTTTTGTCCCGGGGAGAGCAGCAAGCGCGACACTGATGATGCGTTGCTTGGCTCCTCGAGCTTACCTTTTGTCATGGCGCACATCACAATGCTCGGCGTGAGTGGGGTGTGCAGCCACGAACGCCGGCCGCCATCATCGCTGCCGACTTCCTACGTACGCAACTGCTGGCCTACAGCCACTGCCGCGTCCATTAGCTTGGCACGCAAGGACTGACGGTCGGGTCCGTGCCCGTTGAGGTTTGGAAGGCAGCTGCCACGGCCGGTAGTTCGGCGTCAGGCTGCTGAGTGGATCAACCGGTCATCCGTGGCTTCCATGTGCACACCGTGACACCGGCATCAGCATTGGTGCTCTGGTCATCGGCATAAACCGGTAAAGCCGGTGGTTGCCGATGGCGTGTCCTCAAAAACTGCTGGACCACCGGAACCTCCCACCCGTAATTGTTTAGCAACAACAACGAGTTGTGGCTGACGAGGCAGCTTCCACGGCCTGCATAATCTGGTACTCATTCAGTACAGTACCCTGAATTCCCGGTTGAGCTTAAACAAACATAAAAAGTGCCGCCTGCGTCAAACTACAAACCAACTAGGAGATGAAAAACAGATTGCATAGTCCTGTGAAGCTAGTTATTATAATAAATAAAATCCAGGTAGAGCTCAGGTGAAGCTCAGAAACTTTTACCGGCTAGCGCCTGTACAAATTGATATCCCTAACCCTAACCCAGCTAAGTACCAGGAGAAGAGCAAAATCTGTCACCGATGATATACAGTTGTCTCAGAAATATCTGACTCAATATGCATTAGAGCAAGCTAACTAACCTAAGGAGAAATTTAGGATATACATTAGCTTCTTCAGAAACCGTCAGTCATGACTCATGACTAACCACCTTCCTTCGCTTCAGATGTCCATGCAATCGGTCAAAGCTACAAACTACTCAAAATTGTGCTATAGGCCAACACATTTCGCCCATCTGAAGGCATGCCCAATCTTGAAAGGAAGCTCGTAGTCTTTCATGGCAGATGGATCTCTCCTTGCCTCCTCTGCTTCTGACCATATATACAGCCCCCGCTCTTGCCGGCCACCGGGGACTGTGTTGTCTAGTACGAGGGCAACCAGAAATGCAACGACCATGTTGAGTGACAGTAAGGTGTTGAGGACATAGTTCACCTAAGATGTGAGCAGATAAAGAAAATTGCAGTCAAATACTTGGATATAATAAAGATGTAAAAGTTGTGAATTTGCGACTCCCATGAATATTAAATGGTAGGATTGCATAACATCATTGCAGGATGGTGCCTCATTTCTTACTATGAAAGAAATAAATGTTCACTTTTGTCCTCCATTACATTAGATCATACTGAGTAAGTACATGAAGTCTCTAATCTAGAATTTAGGGTCAAAGGCTTAATAGAATTTAGGGTCAACGGCTTAATAGCATCTTACAGGTGCTTGTGCATTAAGAAAAAATAACAACCTAAAAAAAGGAAGAATGTTGTGGAAGCATGGGCTTTGACTCTGGGAACATGAGAGATTGGTTCTCAAAATGATGGACAATAATATGTCATTATATTTCAAGCTTGAACAACCAAACAAATATACAACGAACATCAGATGTTTTACACACTACAATTTTAAGCATAAAGTTAAGTGACAGTGTCAGAAGTAAAATCAAACTGTTGGAGCTTGTTTGAAACTGAATCCCGGTGGTTATGTAGCACAAGAACAAGTTTGTTTGGTATTTCATACTTGTGTCTGTTAATTTCCCTTTTCCCTCCTTACCCCATAGATTTTTCATATTTGCATTATAAGCCCCAAACTGTTTCATTAGTAAGAAAACCAAGTCCCCCAGGTTCAATTTTATTGATTCAAAAAATTTATATTGTTCAGTTTGCACTAGTACTGAAGAGTATCTATTAGAATTTTCCAAGTATATATATGACACAACATTCAATAATATACCCCTTGTAGCTGGTTAGCAATTTTTGCAGAAGCAAGCTAGGTGGCTGACCCACATGAGTGGCGGGTTGGGTGACTCAATCTAATTTGGCCACAGATCAGAGATCACAGCAAGGATGGGAGGAAACTGAGGTGTTTCCATAGGCTAGGATAGCAAACAGCTTGAGGTCCTGTTAGGGTCATAGTTTCATCACTAGAGTGGAACTACTAAGATCTAATGCACAACTAGCTACTATCTGCTAGAAAAACATACCCTGGTGAGGACAGTGGCCAAAGCACTGTTCGTATAGGAGCCATAATATATCATTCAAAATTTCAAATAAAACTTGGATCACCAATTTACAACCACAGGGTCCAATTAAGCAAAGTCAAACAGTTCGGTAGCGCAAAAAACTGAACTAAGGGGATTAATTTCAGATGGCTGAAAAGTTGGTGCACATATAGACAATATAAATTGCACAAACTTAAATGGTTTGATCACCTACAGCGCGATCTGACTTAAATACTACAGTCTCTACAGCCTCATCTTCAGGAGAAAACAAGTTGACAATATACTATGCACAGCAGTCTGTAAAATATGGCCAATTTTTTTTATCTATAGCCTACCAGTCTATGACAAAGATGCCCCACATATCTTTTTAGAAACCTTAATTGCGAAAAAAGGAAGAATAGAATAAGTATAATGGTTAAAATGATCGGCAGTTGAGTACATACCCCACCAGATCCAGTGTGAACAGGTCCATGAGATGCAACATTGTATGGCTGGAAGTAAGTTGGAACTGATGAGTTCGCGCTAGGGCGTACACCATACTGCTGGAAGTACGAAGGAACTGATAGGGACAAGAACAATGCCAGCCCAACTATAATACTGTTCCTGGAGCTTCCCGTGGCGCTATAACGAAGATTAGACAATCCCAGAGCACAGAGCATGGCCCACATGAAACAAAGGAGAGCAGCAACCATAACATCAGGAATAGAAGCGATGAAGGCACCAACTTTTCCTACAAAGGTCACAGTAATACTGATAAGCAAGTATGGCAGCATGTGTATTTTTTAATCCATACAAAAAAATGTGAAATAATCTCTTACCGACAATAGAGAACAGTATAAGTAAAATAGCACCAAATCCAACAGCCCTTCGGCTGCCCATTTTAGTTACAGCAATTGTGTGCACATTCTCCGTTACAGTTGCTGACCCAACTCCTGTTCCCCAAAGACCAGCCAGGACTGTAGAGATACCTTCAACACCAATACCTCTGCTAACAACTCCGGGTGTAGGTGGTCTTGTGGCCACAAACAAAGAAGATGCATGGTAGGAACCAACCTTAAACCAAAAAGGCACAAACAAATTGTTATGAGATACTAGATCAATGCTTCAGGATTTTTCAAAATATCAGTAGTAAAGGTAATGTTTTAACAAAATGGAAAAATTTCCAGTGGCCATCAACAGGGCAGGAAAATATTGCTTCAAAAAAAATAACTGGGCAGGAAAAAAGCCCATGTCAGGTTGATCATCATCAAAGAGTTTACAATTTCAGTAATTTGCCAATGACTATATTTATCCATGTGGCATTACCAGCTTATTTTATGAGACATAATATAACAAAATGAAGGCAAAGCAGATAATATCAAAGTTCAGAATGATTAGCAACTTACAGAATCAACAGATGAAATAACTGATACAACACACATCACAAGGGCCATTTTCCAACTAAAAACTGGAGTGCCCCACTGCAAGGGATATGGAAATCTGAACCAAGGTGAAGATCCTAAGGCATGTGAAGTGTCTACACGGCAAGATTTCATCCTTGATACATGTTTCCGACAAAAGGCTGATACATTATTTGAGGCAGGAATATTTGCATCGCAATCTTTGTAGCTATAGACTCCAGTTGCTGTGAGAACGAAAGCAACAGCCCATGTGATTCCTAATCCCAGAGGAACCTAAGAAGATAGCATCAGTAGTTTGGATTAGCTTCTCATCCTAACCACCATGAAGCATAGATTAATAATGCAGTCAATATTGTGAGCCAACCACTTACCGCATAAATTAGAAACACTCTGTAGCCAAATAACTTTATCTTCCGAAGATACTGCCACAAGGGAAATAAATAAATAGTCAGAAAAATGTTAGTTGTAGTAAAAATTTTATTACATCAGATGCTTGATGTTTCACAACTTCTCTGCATACTCACAAGAGCAAAAATAACCACCATCAATAACTGCAAAATTCCCATCTCTATACATGTTCCTATTTTAGCGAATCCATAACTGAAAAATGAAAGTCCAACAGCTGCAACAGTTGGTGAGACAACAACTGGATTTATGAACCTGAAATAAAAGGATTTTAGTTATGAAAAAATGCTAAAAGAAGAAAGATATCATGTGAGTATTTCTACACTCACTATAACATATTGCGAAATATGCAACAAAAAAAGTTGAGGCTTGTCAGCAAATGAACTAAAGAGTTGCAGCAATTTTATTATTGCAAGTAATAGTTAGAAACAGAGTTTACACTTGCACAGCAAGTAAGCAACTCATATCTACAATGATCCCTGAAGTTCTGTTCTCTAGACTGTATGCCAATGTAATTTGTTGAGCCCATGTGAAAGATGCTTAAACTTGAAATATTTGGCATTTAGAACAAAATTCACATGCACATTTCTTTCTCAAGAATGTGTGTGCCATTCAAGCATCATTTTAATATATGAAAGGTGTGCACCTAGACAAGAAAACAGAAACAGTTGTGTATTTCATTAACAGCAAAGAACACATACCTTAGAAACAGTGACATGAGGCCTGTGTGTCCCAAGAACACTTGGAACACACCTCCTATGATAATAGCTCCCTGTAGGTGTTTCATTATGTGTTTAAAGTTCTGCAATGAGAGGTACATATGTGTTAAGCTTAACATGTGACTAGTCATAGGCACTGCACTACCATAGGAGAAACAAAAATAGATGCATACATTATCATTGAGACCAAAGAACTCCGGAGAGTGGATGATTGCAAGCGCAGGAGCAAGATACACAAAGGATGGCCCCTGCACAAGTGGCAGCCTCGTTCCACAGAGCATGTGCAGCAAGGTGGTCAGCCCAGTTACAAGCAACACTGTGGACACCACCGCTGCCATGTCATCCTGAATGATACACATCCAAACAGCACCTCTTTAGTAACAAACCCATTAAATCAGTCAATAATGCAGGAATAAGTACAATAAATCACTGCCACACTCACAGCCGACCCGCCCATTGCAGGAACCATCACCAGAGGGATCAGGATGATAGAGCCGAGCATGGAAATGTAATGCTGAAATCCATATATCACAAGAGGGACTGCAGCACAGCTTGAAAAAAACAGCTCGAATTAGCACTCTGGCATCATGCGAACACATTTCTGTTCCTGGATTGGGTACTCACATACTCCTGGAGAGTCACGGAGCTCGTACTTCACATGGGCCAGCCGCTCCGGCGCCTCCTCCTCCTCCTGCAGCTGCGGAAGCGGCCGCGGGACCGGGACCGCCTGCCCGTTCGGCCTTCCGCCGTCGGACTCCCTCCTCCGAGTCCTCGCCTGAGGTGGCGGTGGCGGCGGCGGGTGCGGCCGCCGCTCAGCATTGCCCGCCGCGGTAGCGGCGGCGGCTGCAGGAGGGGGCGGGAGGGTGGAGCTGGGCCGGGAGGGTCTGCCGGACTCCAGATCAGCACGAGGCTCGGTCGGGAGAGGCAAGGGGACCTGTCCAGAGTTGGGGGCGGAACCGGAAGGCAGCGACTCGCCGGAGACCCGGGACTGGAAGCCCGTGCGCCTGGCCCAGGAAAGGGCTGCGCCTGCGGTTGCGGGGGCTGCGCTGGGGGCCATGGGCCGGGGCGTCCGCGACGGGACTGCGGCAACGACGACATCACGGAGGCTGGGTACCGCCGCCGGCGAGCGGCGGCGCTTGAGGGGTGGCGGTGACGAGGGTTTTAGGGGGAAGGTTTGTGGTGGTGGTGGTGATGGTGCGGTGGGGTGGCGGAGGCAGTGAGCTGGACGGGGACTGAGCCGTGCGTGCGGGGGCGGAGGCGGAGGATTTTGCAGACGGTGGTCGGTGGGGCCCTTGGCGCAGTTGACGTTGTGTTGGTTGTGCGGCGTGCGTTTGAAATGGGTAGGGTGACGGAGAGGTTTTCTTGGGTCAGACACGGGTCGAGAGGTGCGTGACTGCGAGGTCGTACTCGGTCGCTGTTTCGCTCCTCGTTGCCAGTTTGCCACCAGCAGGATTAGATTGGCCTCGGCACCATCTCCGCTTTACGTGGTTGTCAAAATATGGTTGATAGTGGCCGTTCAGAAAAAAAATATATACTAGACAGATGATTGTAGATAGGATGATTCCCTGCCATATATTTCTAGCATTACTCTTTTAAAAAATTTCCATCCACCATGCAAACCAATACCTTTCCTTGTATACATACATTTAAGCAAATTTGAAGTGAAAATAAATTGTAATAGAATCAAGCTCACACCAATCACACACAAGAAAACTTCAAAGATACGTGTTCCAAGTAGCAACGGTTTTTTACTTTCCTTGTTATTTTCTCTGTCTCATGTCACACGAGCAGTCCTAGTTTGTTAGAATAAGATATCAAAAAGATACGAAGTTTTCACGTGAACTAAAGCTAAAAGATATACCACATTGACGATAAAGATAAGCCTACGGTAGCGTAGCCACTACGCTATTTGTGAATTTATTTATTCGACAAAGATAAGCTTACGCTTGCATAGCCATTAGATGTTCTGATTTTTACCTCATTTAATTTTACGATATCCCTCAACACTCGAAATCGAATCTGGTGCTCCTCTTTCAATTAAAGCTCATCAAGTTCTCTCGTTCTAGAGATGGTTCTTGGGTCTAACATGTATTTTTGCATGGTCTCATTGACTTTCAACTTTTCACCACAACACTATTACTATTTTACTAGATGTGGCATCCATTATTTTGCCTCATTTATTACCACCAAAGGCACTAAAAAGGTAGCCACCGGAAAAAGAGTGTGATTCACAATGGTAATCAGTGTTAGACAATTTGAATTTTATTAGAGGTTCTTTTCATATGAAAATTACTTAGACAAGTCAAAAATAGCATGAATTTACGCAAAATTTGCAGGGGTTAAACTGCTACCAAAGTTTTTGTGATGATTGAACAGCATAATCTCCAAAACATAACTTTAGGTGCTGCTTTTATACTCGATATTGGACCTAATTATACGATTATCATCAAAACAAAGAAAAGACATTGAATCGTGTCCAAACGGATTTCCCCAATTTACAAAGCTCACACCAATCACGCACACAGAAACTTCACAAATACGTGTTCGGTGTAGCAACAGTTTTTTACTTTCCTTTGTGATTCGCTGTCTCATATCACTTGCAGTCCTAGTTTGTTAGCATAAGATATCTAAAGAGATACGAAGTTTTCACGAGGGCTAAAGCTAAAAGATATACCACATTAACGATAGAGATAAGCTTATAGTAGCGTAGCCACTACGCTAACTATTTGTGAGTTTATTTAGTCAACGAGAGATAAGTTTACGTTTTGCATAGCCATTACGCGTTCTTGTTTCACGTTTATTTAATTTTACGACATCCCTCGACACTCAAAATCGAATTGGGTGCTCCTCTTTCAATTAAAGTTCATCAAGTTCTTGAGAAGATATCTTTGCAATCATGAATTTTTACATATAGGGAGGGAATCCTACTCTAGTTCTAGAGGTGGTTCCTCGGGTCTAACATGTGTTATTTTACTAAATGTGGCGTCCATTATTTTGCCTCATTTATTACCACAAAAGGCACTAAAAGGTAGCCATCAGAAAAGGAGTGTGATTCACAAAGGTAATCAGTGTTACACAATTTGAATTGCATTAGAGGTTCTTTTCATATGAAAGTACTTGGACAACCAAAATTGGCATGAATTTATATAAAATTTGCAGGAGTTAAACTTCTACCAAAGTTTTTGTAATTATTGGACAAAACGTTATCTCCAAAACAAAACTTCAGGTGCTGCTTTTATACTCGATGTTGGACCTAATTGTACAATTCTCGTCAAAACAAAGAAAAAAACATTGAATCATGTCCAAACATTATTTGTAAAAAAAGTAATAATTTGGTAATAAATTGAATTAGAGCACTTTAATTATTTAAGTTACAATTTAAATATGATACAAGAGGGTCGGTATATGTAGCAGTACTTAAAATATTGTAATTGTTTATAGATAACTAAAATAACAGCAGAAAAGAAATAGTACAATTTAACGTCACGGGCCTTTTTTTTTTTTGAGCAATATTTAACGTCACGAGCCTTGACTGACGATCCTATGTCAAGACAAGGTCCGCGCCCCGCATGAATGATAATCCCGGTCCACTAATTCGCTCACTGGGCCTGGAGGCCCGGAATGGATATTTACTCATTTTTTCATATAGATGATTTACTACAATTTCTAATGTTTTCTTTTTGTGAATAAAAAATATAATATTGAGAATCTAAATGAGGCTTGCAATTGCAAATCGGAAACATAAAACCTGATTAGGGCGCAACAGCTCGGTGCGGAAAGCGCGCGCGTCCCATGCCAGCTCTATTGTTGTAATGTATGTTTTCTTTTACCCGTGACAGGATAACGTATGCTCAAACACTCTATTAAAGTTTGCCAGGGCAACATGGAGATCGATGCTTGCATAGTTATATAAAGTGCCCTTCTCTTTCTCGTGGTCGTCACTCTTGGCGGTGGCGGCCCCTGACTTGTCAGTTGTCACTGTTCTACCAAAGCCCACCGAAGGCAACTAGTGGTGAATTAACTCTTTTTTTTCCGCTTAATATCAAGCTCTCGCCGCAATTTCTCGTCTTCGGATGACCAACTTTAGACAACAACGCTATCCGTTCTTTTTTACATGGAAAAAATTACGCTTTGTGGCCATTCGTCCAGAAGAACAATTCAGCGTACTTTCTTTCGCCTTTCCCGGTTGCCTACAACAATTCGAGTCAAAGCTGAGTTCTTTCGTACCTTTCCCCATATTTTCGGTTGCGGTGTCACTTCGTTTGAGACTTAGTGGCCATATACATATTTCATTATTTCAGTGGCCAGCAGCGTGCACCCGCGGGCACCAGGACGTGTCACTATTATATAGTGTGCCGTGTACCGAGCATGGTGCGAGTAGTTACGCTGAGAAATTAACTTATAGTAAGTACTACCGGGTCCTGGCAACACTTCGTGCTCCTGCATTGGAACAAAGTGTATGGTCAGTTGGTCACCATTACGACGTTGGTTTACGGAAAGCATGTGGCCAAGTCGGCAGAAACGGTCAAAGAACAACTTTTTGCAAACCTGGCTTTGATTCCAAAATCTTGGAAAACAGAGCACCGGAATTATTTGTCAAATATACTGACCTGCACCGGTATGGAAATCAGAAATCTAATACTATACCTGCAACTTGATCATTGTGATAGGGAGATAATAATGGCGGCGGAGTGTATGTATGCATCGCAGTTTCAGGTAGTACCTTTTTTCTATTTTTTTGTGTGGTGGTGGTGGTGGTGGTGGTGGTACATCCACGGCGGAACTGAAGTTTCAAGGCGGCATCATTCATCTGCTCATGATTTCATTATCCGCTGATCAACTGCAGATAAGACACTTAAATGACGAGAGAATCGGGCCCGTACTGTTGACAGAGAAGGCTACCAACACAATCCAGTTACGGTAACCAGCTCCACCGTATCGCCTGTAACATCTTTCCAGTTTCAACACTACCACCATCGCCGACGGGCATACGGGTCAACCGAAATCTTTTAGCAGCTCGCAATGCGTATCCAGCAACGAAAACGAGCCCCTCTCATGTCTCTGCATTCGATTGGTTACTGTCCAAATCGCTGGCATGCCGTAGTGCACGGCTACCAGGCCGGCCGCGCGCCCAGCCACTAGACACGCCGTGTGTCTCCATCGATCGATCGGTCTCATTCATGGGCGCTGACGCGAGCAAGGCGATGAGGCCTCTGGTACAGTAGCAGTGCGCCTGAATGATACCCAGAGTAGACTGCTATTGTATACGATCAGGAGCTTGAAGTTGAGGCCATCAGTTTGAAGCCTCGTGTTCTCCTCGGTCATCATATTTTAATCTCCATTCCTTGGTTCATTTTACTATTTGTTTATGGTTAGCAGCCGTTTGATCGGTCCTCGCGCGCCAATGTTCTGCACCGGGTGGAAGTTCGCGCGAACAGAGCTCAAGCTTATAGCTTTCCGTCCCTTTCGCCCCGTCCGTCAACACACAACGCATACACATATAGCACTAGCCCGCACGCGCCTCTGACTCTCTCTACATAAGCTTGCTCGCGCTCTCTGTGATCTGCAAGCGCAGCATATTCTGCCGGGCCGTCGCAGAGAGGCAGCCCACGCCGTGCTCCAGCACAGCTCGGGAACTTGCCTACCTGCCTGCCACCCTTCCTTCGTCGCAGCCGTGAGCCGTCCTGCCTTGCCATCAGAGAAGGCCGCCATGGGAGCTGCCACCCCGAGCCGGGAGGATGAGGAGGCGAAGAAGATGGAGGCCGGCGGCGACACCGTCGGTCAGAAGCTCGACGCCGGCGCGCTCTTCGTCCTCCAGTCCAAAGGTGCGTACCTACGATATCATCTTCCTTGTTTGATCCTCGTCACCATATTTCTTGTTTCTCCCCCTCACCGCCATCTTTCTTGTTTTCTTCCCCGGTGCATGCCAAGCGTATGCTGCTTACCAGCCAGCAAACCATCTTTGTGTTTCTTGAGAGTACCGCTGTGACACCTATGATTGTTCTGTCCCAACTAATATATGTTGTTAGATGTTAGCTAACCATCAATTAGTAGTAGCTGGTACTCCTTGTTGTGTTCCCTAGCAGTACTATACGGAGAAACATGGTTATCCACACCGGACAGCGAGAAGAAAGATCGAGGTGGAGAAGAGGACCATTTTTGTTTTCCCCTTGATTTGCGTCACGACGCCTGGCAAATGATTTGCCCATCTCATGTTACTGTTCCGCATCTGATGAGCACCCCTCCCTGATCAAAAGTTCTTGGAGGAGTGAATGCGTGTTTGAATGCTCTTGCCAATCTTGCCTTCCAAATGCATTTCACGGTCATACCTTTTTTTTATTAAATCACGGTCTTACTTTATGGGAGTGGCGCACGTTAGTAATATCTGCTGCTGCCTCACCTTTTTCCTTCCTCCCCTGCATGGCTGCACGTTTAGCCTGTCCTTTTTGCAATCGAGATACCTAGAAGGAAGAGACAAAACAATGTGTACTTGCAGTGCTCCTGGGATTCCTGCCGATTGGAATAGTCCCTACAATACATGTGCGAACCATATTATCTGCCTACCTCCTTACATTAGCCCATCACCACAAAACAAATCTTTTTCTTAAGATTCGGAATATTGTCTCACATATATTAATAAACATAAATTATATCAATTCTTGATCGGCCAGACTGAGCAACATGAACGAAAAAGAAGACAACTCGTGATTTTGGAATACACTGAGCACACCCTTAATTAGTGTATGTTATCATCCATTTTTTTGCCTCGTCCTGAATTGCTGTTTATCAGTTGTGGCACCGTGTTTGCCTTTTGTTGAAACTTTTGTTGTTCCGCTCATTCCAGGTGGTCCATATTCTGAGCATCTCCACAAAGCAATCAAATTTGTTGATTGCTTTTCGTTGAACTACGGTCTATTTGTAGTATTTATTAGTCATGCTGCTGTAGGAGCCGGAGCAACCAACAAATTTATTCATTTCATTCAAACCTCACGGGTTACTCGTACAGGTCATCATCTGCTCAATGATACACACGTATACTGCTAGTATCGTGCGGGTATGGTGTTCACCCACTTGATTCGCAATTATTGTAGCAGAAATAGACAGGGAAGAAGAAGATTTTGGGCGGTATTCCGTACTACTCGGTGGGCTAGGCTAGCTAATCAAGCAATCATGGTTGAACCACTTAAATACTTGATAGAGGAAGAAATTAACAATGCGTGCTGACAATAAGTTTCGCCGCTCCCGCTTTATCGACAGTTCTACGCAGTAGGTACACGCTGACGAAGCAAATTTTCCTTCCCACAATGGCCAATCTTTTGACTCCTGAGGAGTGAGGATGATCTTTGTGGATATGTGATATGTGATACGTACGTATACACAGATTACGTATTTCTCAAGACTTTTGTAACCTCTACTTGTCATGTACTGTATGCGCAGGGTCATGGCTGCACTGCGGGTACCACCTGACGACGTCCATCGTCGCGCCGCCGCTGCTGAGCCTGCCGTTCGCGTTCGCTGGTCTGGGGTGGTCGGCGGGGATCATCGGCCTGGTCATCGGCGCCGCCGTCTCCTTCTACTCGTACAACCTCCTCTCCAGGGTCCTGGAGCACCACGCGCAGCATGGCCGCCGCCAGCTCCGATTCAGGGACATGGCATATGATATACTAGGTCAGTCCAGCATCACATATCTCATTGCTCTGTTATTACACATCACAACTTGATTCATGCTTACGTTAAGAAGAAGATATTTTCTATACGATTACTATTTTCATGACTGAATAGACCGGTGACCAATGTAGCCACGGTATGCCGGTCAGCCTAAAGAACGAATTGTCAATTGTCGAATCACAAGAGAATGCTTAGTCTTTGATAGATGCGCCAAACGTAGATATTTGCGTCCATCAAGTCCTTAAAATATTTGCAAATTGTTCAATTTGAACGAAACAGTTTGCATGTACACTGACTAAAGAGCTAAAGACCGCCGTTTTTCCTCCGGTACCTGTACACACACTACTCTACGTTCCATGAAACCCTGCCTCCAATCATGCTGATAAGGCGTGCGGAGTTTTTAGCCCTTGTACTCATGTGGCGACAATGACAGTGTGGGACTAAGTTCGCCATAAGTTTGAGCCCTTGTATTCACTCACCTTGAGTTTCAGACTTCAGAGTGGGCACCAGATCGGTCAAAGCATAGGCATCCAGCGTCGGCACCATAACGGTTCCAATAATTGAACTTTGCTGCGGCCAAATATGAAGAACCCATCTGGTAGCTACGGGGTACTAGTAACCACGACGTGGCAATCAAGACTCAAAGAGGACATGGCATGTTGTTGGTGCAGTTCCTCTGGAATTGTAGGCCTAAGATCCAACGATGACAATTTTGTCTGGGGTCCTACTAGAAAACGTACGACCCAGATCTGCAAGCGCATGCCTGTCCCAGGTCTCGCTTGAGAGTTGTGACTTGCAAGGAAAAAACAGCGCTGATTTTCCTCATCCTCCAGATGGACACAGTGTTTACAGTTACAGTTACGTGCTGGGAAACAAAAGTCGTCCAGCCGCACACGTTTACCTTTTCCTGCAAGAACAGGAACCAAGGTAAGGGTGTGTTCGTTTCTCCTCTAAAATTTAAGCACTGTCACATTAAAGAGAATCTTATTATTTATGAATATTTCGATCAATTTAATGACAAAACCCTATTGACAGATTGATGCTAATTTTCGAGATGAATCTAATGAGCTTAATTAATCTATATTTTGTTAAAGTGATGCTACAGTAACCGTCTTCTAATCACGACTTTAATTAACCTCATTAGATTCGTCTCGTAAATTAGTCTAGAGGCCTGTAATTTGTTTTATAATTAAACTTTATTTAATACTCTTAAATAATAAGATTCTTTTTGATGTGACAGTCTCTAAAATTTAGACCCAAAAAACGAACACACCCTAAATAGCTAATCGGCGGCACGCCATAGCGAACGACATCTGAGAACACAAGTGAAAACTTGTCCAAATTCGTTGATCCCGTCACTAACATATCTTTGCTTTGACCGTGCTGAACCTGCAGGGCCTGGATGGGCACGATTCTACATCGGCCCGATCCAATTCGCAGTGTGCTTCGGAGCCGTCATTGCGTGCATTCTTCTTGCCGGCCAGAGCATGAAGGTACTCCGCCTACACACGGGAGACCCTGGAGAACTGAAACCATGAGATGGATCACCTTTCACTCACACTTGCGTTTGTACTTGCAGTCAATCTACCTGATCGCCAACCCGGGCGGCACGATCAAGCTGTACGTGTTCGTGATCATCTTCGGGATCTTCATGATGATCCTGGCCCAGCTGCCGTCATTCCACTCGCTCCGGCACGTCAACCTCATCTCCCTGGTGCTCTGCCTCGCATACAGCTTCTGCGCCGTCGCCGGCTCTATCTACCTAGGTACCCCTCCATTTCCATCACCAGTACGTTGACAGCAACTGCAATGCCAAGATCACTATCTCATCGTCATGTGAAAATCGGTGTGGTATGTTACGATTTGCCAGGGACCTCTGACCGGGCGCCCCCGAAGGACTACTCGATCTCCGGCGACCAAAAGAACCGCGTGTTCGGCGTGTTCAACGCCATCGCCGTCATCGCCACGACATACGGCAACGGCATCATTCCTGAGATACAGGTAAGGACCACACCCGCGCGCTCTGATTAAAATCGGGCCACCGGCCTACAGGAACGGTGATCTCGGAACTTATCACTGTGTTTTTACTTTCAGGCAACCGTGGCGGCGCCGGTGACGGGTAAGATGTTCAAGGGGCTGAGCCTGTGCTACGCGGTGGTGGTGACGACCTTCTTCAGCGTGGCCATCTCGGGGTACTGGGCGTTCGGCAACCAGGCGCAGGGCACCCTGCTGAGCAACTTCATGGTGAACGGCAAGGCCGTGATCCCCGAGTGGCTCCTCCTCATCACCCAGCTCTTCACGCTGCTGCAGCTCTCCGCGGTGGCCGTGGTGTACCTGCAGCCGACGAACGAGGTCCTCGAGGGCCTCCTCTCGGACCCCAAGCAGGAGCAGTACGCGTTGCGCAACGTCGTGCCGCGGCTGGTCTCGCGCACGTTGGCCGTCGCGTTCTCCACCACCGTCGCGGCCATGGTGCCCTTCTTCGGGGACATGAACTCGCTCATCGGCGCGTTCGGGTTCCTGCCGCTCGACTTCGCGGTCCCGGCCGTGTTCTACAACCTGACGTTCAAGCCTTCTAAGAAGGGGGTCGTGTTCTGGCTCAACACGACTATCGCAGTCGTGTTCTCGGCGCTCGCGGTGATCGCGTCCGTCTCTGCAGTGCGGCAGATCGCCTTGGACGCCAGCACGTACAAGCTTTTCGCGAACGTGTGAAGAGGCCTTGTTTCTTCCCAGGAGCAACAGCGTGTGGGCGTACAAGCTTTCTTCCTGCAGCTGTAAAAGCCCCTTATATGTAACGCACGGGTGTTTTGTGTGGTCCGTTATCCGATGCTTGCCGCATCAGGTCCAAACATCGCCCAATCACTGCAGATACGATGCATCCACGTTCTAGGAAATCTCATACATCTTCAACGAAAAGAAAATTTATTATGAAACTGAATCCCAGGTGCCAGGTACATGTTGTTTGAAATTGAAACAACAACTGTATAATGAGATCAAGGTAACAAACGGATGAAATTCACGAAATAAATAAAAGACTCATTCCTTCAATAGAGTTCTTTTAGGCTTTTCCTTTAACAGAGTTGGCACTAAAAGACAAAGGCATAAGGCCACAATATCGTAGTAGAGTATATGACACACACACACACATAGGGGTGGATGTCGAGCTGGCTCGGCTCGACTCGTATTGGCTCGTTAGAAAACCGGCTCGGCTCGGCTCGACTCGTTACACGGACGAGCTAAAAACCTAGCTCGGCTCGGCTCGATAATTAGCTCGAGCTAGTTCGTTAGGCTCGCGAGCCGGGAAGATAGAACAATTAAGATATTATATACTTTAAATATAAAATATTTTATTGTAAAATAGGTAAGATATATGATTTATACTTCATGAAAAAACTAATAACGTAGATTAACTTAAAATGTGTTTAAAAATAATCAAAAATTAACTCAATATGTGACATTATATTGGTATTGAGCATTACTTACTCTCAATCTTTCGGAGCTCGTTGAGCTTGCGAGCAGCTCGTGAGCTAGCTCGGTTCGGCTCGCTAATCTAACGAGCTAAAATATAAGCTCAGCTCGGCTCGTTAAGAAACCGAGTCGAATCGAGCCGAGCCACGAGCTTCGAGCTTTTTGTCCAGCCCTACACACACACACACACACAAAACCGGGGCATAAAAAAGAACGATACAACCAAAGTAGATGACAATATACACTGGTTTTTTATTTGGGAAAAAAGGAAACATTGTAATAGTGTCGTCAGTTGTTGCTACTGTGGAGTCCCATTAGCCCATTACACATGACTCATGGATGTGATAATTGGTAGATTGATTTGCATGCCACATATGAATGATTTTGTTATACTCCTATATTGTTGTACCCACGTACTTTTTTAAGTTAATTTCTTTTATGTATTGTCAATAGGCATGTTAAAAACTTAAAATAGAATAAAATCTATCATTTTTTATGTTTGATATTATTAAGAAGTTTTGTGATGGTCTTTATTGTGCCACGTTTCCTCATATCAATTTACTTTCAATTAATCATATTGATATTCTTATTTACTGAAGATGAATTTTATAATATATTGTCTTAGATATATGTCCCATTTAGTTGTATTGTATAAATCATTCTTAAATATATCCAATTTTCGATAATGTAGTGTCATGTCAAGGGTCGAATTAGGGTGACCCTATCTATATTTCTATACGACTCCTACACATGTAGTGTTTCTCGTGTTGCTATAAAACATATGCAATATTTGATTGAAGAAAACTCACTAACAAAATACAATCAGTGTTTATATCCTATATTTATTAAGGTAATATAATGTCATAGCCCCTTCATTGTTTTACGTTGGCAAAGGAAATATTGTGAATCATAGAAATAAAATATTGTTGTAGCTACTAAGTGCTCAACAAACACGAGGAGGCGATGCCAAGCCATAGGATTGACAAGGCTAGAAGGAATATACAACTATGCATCAATAGAGGAAGCAGAAGTGGAGGTTCGTCCGGAAGGAGTGTGACTAACAGAGAAATCGGCTTGCCGAGCAACATGTGTCGAGTCAGATCGACACTCATCGCTAGATTAAGTTATGGGGATTTTGTCGGATCAAGTTGGGGTAGCACACTAAAGTTGATCAAAGCGTGTGTTCTCTACTGCCGGCCTACACTTTGGGGAAGGTAAAAAGAGAGACAAACAAAATTGCCCATGAGCCAGCACAACATGTTTCTAGGATGAAAGAGTTGGTCGTCAAACGTTTTGATTTCCCAATTTATGTAAAGTAACTAGTGGAATCGGAGGCGTTGCTTCAGTTTCAAGTGGTGTTGGGGCGTTAGAGAAGATCCAGATCACCAATGTGTGTAATAGCTCGAGGTTTTAATCAATAGATGCATCTGTTTTCGCAAAAAAGTTTGTTTATAGATACTCACATAGACAAACATAACATATTGTTTAATTATCATGTCATGTTTTTGGATTGGAATAGCACACAAAATTTATATTATGTAAACAATAACATGAGAGTTATTTATTTATTGATTGATCAAAGTTAGTAGGAACAATCTCAACCTATTTTTAAAATTGTTCTCTTATTTCAGCCTCATTATTCGCTCCGACAAGAAGTTGAACCCAAGTCTGATGGATGCTTCTCGGGTGCTCTAACCAGTAGGCTAGAAACCCCTTTGCTATTTTTTATATTTATTTTGCATATATTTTGGGTGAAATGCTTTGTTAATAAAGGATAATAACACTACTTGGTCAACCATGGTTTAACTTACCGCAAAAAACCGGTCGGTTACCAACCGGTCCGGCTCGGTAGCAGCGGATGACCGGTTTAGCGCAAAAATCGAGCTAAGTTACTGTAGCAAAAACAGTAACCGCTCGGTTTCTTCGGTTTATCGTTCGGTTTTTTACGGTTTTAAAAACCGGTACTGTAGCGGTTTTGTTATCCATGTGGTCAACCTACCATTCTTTCGTTTCTGTTTTTTTTTACTCTTTGATATCCTTGAGTTCCTAATTTTTCCATTCGTCTAATCCATATTAAAGGACAAACTATAGAAAGGACCTCTCTTGAAATTGAACTAATCCAAATCCAAGTAGGAATCAAATCAATATATACAATTGATAACAATATGTTGTATAGAACTTAGATATGAAATCCAATTTTATAATTCTATGTATGGGATTAGATTGTAAAAACCAAGTTGAAAAAAGCCAGAAGAAAAAGCGAGAAAAATAAGTAAGTTATCTTCAAATGCGTAACTTCATCCAGCTGACGTAAACCATGAACCCGCGGCTGCTCTTTGAAGGCATCCCCGGGACTGCAGTCCGAGCAGACGGGAATGACTAACACCTCACACTCACATCACAACCCACTCGCACACCCGCCGCCAAAGCAAGCCTTCGTTCAATCGACACGATCAGCGCGCCAGCCTCGAGATGCGACCGGCCCGTGCGCGGCAACCTGCGGTGCGCGGAGGCCGGGCGTTCTATGAGCTGTACAAGGCGGCCAGCGGCGCGGTGGCTCCGGCGGTGCTCCTGTGGCGTCGATGGCGCGGATTGGAACACACGTCGCGGTGGCCGGAGCGGCTGGGTCAGCCGTCGGTGGCGCGGCCTCGGCCGGGCTCCCCGCTTGTATGGTTCCACGCCGTGTCCCTTGGGGAGGGATTGGCGGCGCTCCCCGTCGTCCGCCACTGCGCCCGCTTGCATCCCGGCCTCCCCGTGCTATTCACCACCACCACTCTCTCGTCCTTGTAAGTACGCCTTTCACAATTACAATTTACAAATCAATTGTACAGTACATATTGTCCGATAGTCCCCTTAATACTACTGTTTGGGTCGATGCAGCGAAGTCATCAAGGATTTGCTTCCGGACGGTGTCATACATCAGGTTGCGTACACAGATTGCTCGCTTAACTGAAGAGCCCTGTGGCCATCCTGGAGTTAGTTTACTGAGAATGCACACTAAGCTCTCTTTTGAAGTTTTTTGTTTTATTCTTCTGTTTTTGCTTCTGGATGTTTTATTTATGCTGTTTAATTTCGGTACCTTTTCAGTTTTGATTTTCCATCTCACAAGAAAGTAATGATAGTTGTTCTATTATATCTCTTAAACCTTACGGGGTCGTTTACTTAACAGTTAACACCATCTGTTAAGGTTGTACAATTTGATTGTAAACTTGAAGTGCAAATCGGGAGTTGGGTGTAGTTCGTGTAGAAGCTTGGGCTATTTTTTTGTGCTATGTTAACTCCTTCCTATCTTCACCTTTTTTGTTGGGCACACAGTTTGCTCCTATTGACTGTCCCGAGGCAATAGAGAACTTCATCAGACACTGGAAGCCAAGTTTGGTACTTCTCATGGAGAGTGAACTCTGGCCGAACCTTATTATGTCTGTAGCTGAGAAAGGGGTGAGTGCCATTGTCGTTATTCTGGAGCATAAACTGTATATATCGTGATTATGCCCAGTTTCTAATTCTAGTATTTTTCTTATCTTGATAAACAGACTTATCAACTTTGTTGTGGCTCTTTGCTAAAAGAACTCTCTATAATTAATTTTTTGTTTGCAGATTGCAGTGGCTCTTTTAAATGCCCGCATGTCATTGAAGTCTTTCAACCATTGGTCAGCATCTCTTGGGTTGCCATTGATCTCTCTGATGCTCTCTAAACTGTCACTTGTTATCCCATTGGTAACCGATGCAGTATTACAAAAAAACAAACCTTCATTTCATCTACAATTACTGCTCATGTAATTATTATTTTTTATTGTAGAGTACTGTTCAGGCTATTCGTTTTCAGTTACTACATACACCACCAGGGATCATCCATTTTGCTGGTGATTTAAAATACGGTATGCTTAATTTCACCTTTTTCCCAGTGCTTTATAGAAAACAGATGCAGTGAACCATTGAGTAATGTTGTTCTAAAGGTATTATTAGGAGCTTAAAAGATATCCTGATTTAGAAGTTGACTATATATTGCTTATGTGGTTTATATAGCTGTTGGTGATGTTGATACCGGAGGGAATGAGGTCAACACAATAGAAGATCTTCGCCAAATGTTCAGCAATAGGCCCGTCTGGATGGCAGCTTCTATTCACAGAGGTGAAGAAGAAGGTAACCACTCAGGAAATTTGTTGCTGTTACATGGATTGAAAAATTGTGGTGCACTGTCAAAGCTGAAAGTTTGACTTGTATTTTGTTGGGGTTTTGACCCCGAACATGAGAGACGAAGTGAGGTAAGAGGGGGAGTAAGCAAGTGGAAAAATGAACAAATGGCCAAGTATCCTCTCCCTCCAACCCTATCCCTCTTTTTATAGGGGGAGAGGGAGGAGACTTTATGTTTATTCCATTGGTGGGGATGTGGGGTTGAAAATTACAAATGAACCCGCAACTCCTACAAAAAGGTCCCTAGACCACTAGATTGGGCTTCTTTTATACAATAAAGGGGTCCTAGGCTATGTTACATACGGCTATCCCCCAACATATTTAGCTAATGACCTTACATTTGGGCATGTAGATTGTAGGGGTGGCAAACTATCTTTGTCAACTACTGTATTTATTGAATATTTCTTCAAGATTTTTCAGGATGCTTAGTCAATAAACGTTTCTGTGCTCTCCATCTTTCAAAATCAACTAAAGTGTTGTGAAAAGAATTGCCTTTTCTATCATTTCTGTTATCTTAAATTTTATTAATCTTATGTCGTACCTTTTTCATTATTTTTCAATGTGGCCTAACTTTCTAGGATTGCTCTACTTTATTGCTTGTATTATTGTCATAACAAAAGGTTTTCACAAGTCACAGGGACTTTTTCAACTTCTAATTTTCAGTAATTCTTCGGGTTCATGATGAGTTAATCAAGGTGTATCCAACTCTATTGCTAATTATTGTGCCAAGACATCCTCAGGAAAGCAAGAAACTCTCCCTGGTATGTTTATGGTTCCTTTCTCACCTTTTCGATCTCTTTTTTCTTGAAAACTTCTGACCTTTTCTATCAGGTCAGCATTTTACGTGAGTAATCATTTCTTACTAGTATTTTAATATCATATATTGTTCTTGTTGCATCTTTAAAAATACAGAAATTCGCTTGTTGTTATGGGTTTTGTGTCGCCTATTCTGCTTCCCTCACAAATATTGTTGAGTTATGGCAATGCATACTTGGAATATTCTAGAACATTTGGGAAAGCATAAGAGAAAAGATATTTGTCATGGAAGATTCTAGAATTATTTATTCATGGCAAAGTAGAGAAGAGTGTAGAATCTAGATATTTATGTGTGGTATGAAATATCTAGATATTAGGATAAGGATGAGAATATTCTAAAGCTAGATATTTTAGTTAGAAGAGTGTGGAATGTTGCCATATGGCAACATCCTAGTGATCATGTGTAAGTATAAATAGGGGTGCCCTCTACCCTCCAAGATACCATGCCATGGAGCCATAGAAGCCACCACATGTGAAGGCATGGCAAAGGTTGCCATGATGTGTCTTAGAGTCTAGGAGTATTATGGTGAGAGTCCTAGATTGATAGTAGTGGTGTGTAGCCACGAAGAATGTTGTGTCTCGTGTCAAGTGTATGTTATGAATAAAGACTAAGCTCTTTCGTAAAGAGTTGGTCTCCCAAGTTAGTAGAGTAAGATGAAGGTCTCCTCGATATAGTTAGAAGGTTGGGTTTGGGTCCACGGAAGAAGTGGTATCACACCAGTTTGGTACCATTTCTACGAAGTCGGTGTCAGCCTAAGGACACCGATAATCCCAACAATTGGTATCGGAGCAGGGGCGGTCCGACTGGAAAAAGAGGGACGAGTCTCCCGCAAGTGCGGGGCACTTATGTTGGAGACTCTAGTCGAAGATCACGATCCGGGACTCGTGAAGTGAAGAACACCTGGTCCGGGACCAAGTGTAATGCAGGGCAGTTTGAGGCTCGCTCGTAGAGGGAGGAGTCCGTTGTAAGTGCAGGGCACTTACCTTGGTCGGTGCAGCCGGTAAGCACGGGGTGCTTACATTGCTCGGTGTGGAACCGAGTGGCACAAGAGGGGAATCTGTCGAAGAGCACAGTCTGGGACTCGTGGAGAATGCTGGTCCTGGGACCAAGCATAGATGACGCCGGGCGTCGATCGAGGTGGCAGATTTCTAGAGTGCATGAGAAGTTGTGATAGGCACCGAAACGGATCCTCCACCGAGGAGCGAAGGAGAATGCGAAGCTTTGCAAAAGTGTGTGGAAGGACGCAAGGCTATATTGGTGTTGGAAAAGACAATCGAGGAGAAAGAAATGGAGAAACCGAAGGTGACTTGGGAGACATTGGCAAAGTGGAGAATCGAGAGATGGCAACCAATGGGAAAGCAAGTATGCATTGAGAGGGAGTGTTGAGTTATGGCAATGCATACTTGGAATATTCTAGAACATTTGGGAAAGCATAAGAGAAAAGATATTTGTCATGGAAGATTCTAGAATTATTTATTCATGGCAAAGTAGAGAAGAGTGTAGAATCTAGATATTTATGTGTGGTATGAAATATCTAGATATTAGGATAAGGATGAGAATATTCTAAAGCTAGATATTTTAGTTAGAAGAGTGTGGAATGTTGCCATATGGCAACATCCTAGTGATCATGTGTAAGTATAAATAGGGGTGCCCTCTACCCTCCAAGGTACCATGCCATGGAGTCATAGGTGCCAGCATATGTGAAGGCATGGCAAGGGTTGCCATGATGTGTCTTAGTCTAGGAGTGTTATGGTGAGTCCTAGATTGATAGTAGTGGTGTGTAGCCACGAAGAATGTTGTGTCTTGTGTCAAGTGTATGTTATGAATAAAGGCTAAGCTCTTTCGTAGAGAGTTGGTCTCCCAAGTTAGTAGAGAAAGGTAGAGGTCTCCTCGATATAGATAGTGTTGGGTTTGGGTCCACAGAAGAAGTGGTATCACACCAGTTTGGTACCATTTCTAGGAAGTCGGTGTTAGTCTAGGGACACCGATTTTCCCAACAAATATAAATGACTTTACCATGTAAACCCAAATATGTGGGAATAAGAGAACCAACTGGCAGCTGTATACTGTATAGCACTAGACTTTTTTATGAAGAGAATTCCATGTGTTTTGATATAATTGCAAATTTTGTCTGATTTTTATTCATTACCATAATATAACCCAACCATATATTTGTTTATGTTGCTGCAGGGACTGAGGAGACGAAAGGTCAAATTCACACTGAGATCAACCGGACAAGTCCTGTGTTCAAACACTAGTATATACATAGTTGATACGTTAGGTTTGTGAATCTTGTATGCTGACAGTTAATGTGCTTTTGCTGCATAAATCACATGTATCCTTTTGAACTATTTGTTAATGGCAGAAAGTACCATGAAAAGCAGGGGAATTAAAAAGGTTCTACAGGATGACTCCAATAGCAGTTGTTGGTGGTTCATTCATATCCGGCTTAACTGGCCATAATATTTCTGAGGCTGCCGCAGCTGGTTGTGCAGTTGTGACTGGTAAATCAGTGACATCTACCTACTTTATCCACAGCATTTCTTTCACAAAAATCACAGTTCATCCGCAGCATTGCTTTCACAAAAATCACAGTTCTTTATTTTCATGGATCGCACTCTGGTTTTCAGGCCCCCATGTTGGACACTTCTACCATATGCTGGTTGAAATGTGGCACATAAATCCTTTAGCTGCCAAGCAGGTGACTTTTTTTTGGTGAACATGATCTCAGTATATAAATGTGGCATAATCAGGCAAGGTCGGTCATTTAGTAAGTGGTGTTTTGTTGATTGACTTGTTTTTTTCCATGCTACTTACTGAACTTTATGGTCATGATTAAATTAGCATTTAAGATAAGGTACTGTCCCCAAAGTCCTTCACATCGTCGTCGGAATGCTCATTGAACCTAAGTCCTGATGATGTGTCCTTACTGGAGCATTTTGCATCTGAGCATCATGAGGAGCTATAAGTGTGTCCTTACTGGAGCATTTATCTGAGCATCATGAGCTAAAGTCTTTCTTTTCATTCTAATAAGCAAACTGATGCAATGCACCCATGATGTTTTCAGGTAACAGGAGAACTTGAACTTTTGGAAACGCTAAAAGAACTGCTTGGTGACTCCGAAGCTCTAGGAGCGCGTCAAAGAGCTGCGAAAGACGCATTTTCCATTATGTCAGATGGAGTGGTGAACCGTGTATGGAATTTAGTCTGCAGATTTGCCATCGATCTTCAAACAGATTCAGGAAAGTCGCATTGAGCCCTTGTTGTAAGTCTGCAAGATGCGCCCAGGGAACAAAATCTTCTTGATAGTCTGATAATCACCAATTCACACGTTGACATTGCTGGTTTATTGCAGGGACTACCTTGAACTGAGAATGCACACGAAGATTTCTCCAAGTGCCAAGCGTGGCAACTGGCAAGTGGCATGCCGGTGGGTTGACAAAGGACACGAACCTGAAACTGAAGGCCTCTAGCCCATCAGGCCCCACCCTAGCATGGAAGAACAGTATTTCTATTCCATCTGCTCGCTGCTCGGCTTGCTCCTGTTCGCAAAATAAATATATTTTGACAAGGACCTCTGAGTTGCTCGCCACCCTTTTGTTTACATGCGGCTGTTCCAATACTCTAATGCGAGCCAGCAGATGATGATTCGCAGTGGCTGATCCTTTGTAAAATTTCCAAAGTGGCGGCCGCAGATATTTTTAGAGCAAGGCCTATTTTAGTGTTATACATCAACAGTAATTACATACTGTGTGATTTATCATGCGTGTTATGTGTGGTTCGTGTCCCTTTCTATACATTGAAGCACTGAGAGTACCAATTTAGAGAAAAAGAAAGGGAAAATGACATTGACAATTGACATCGTCCATGTATTGCCATGTGCAGTTTGTGAATTGGCGTGTGGCAGCTCTTGTGTCTTCCCCATTGCGCTGTGTGGTGCTCAAATCCACGACTAAAAACTTTTAATCGGCTGCCCTAAAAACGAAAATATGAACAAAAAAAAGACAAGTCGTTTGTCGAGTAGTCAGGGCAGTAGATTTGAGGCTTTGGTGCCGGAGAAGTGTCGAGGCGACCCAACACCAAGCGGCCCAAGACGAGAGCTCCCCCATGCTGCTATCTGCCACCGGTCAGCTACTGGCTCCGTCCCGTCGCACGCGCTTCCCGACACCATGCCCGCGCGCCGACGCCAGTCCCGCGGCTGCGGCGGAAGCCAAACCTGCGGTCCTCCCGCTCCCGGGCGGGCTGCGCGCCGAGTCGTTGCCGCGGCACGTGGCGGTGGTGATGGACGGCAACGCGCGGTGGGCGCGTGCGCGGGGCCTGCCGTCGGCGGCGGGGCACGAAGCCGGGCGGCGCGCGTTGGAGGAGACGGTGCGGCTGTCCCGCGCCTGGGGCGTCCGCGCGCTCACCGCCTTTGCCTTCTCCCACGAGAACTGGAGCCGGCCCAAGGTACGCTTCCCGCCGGCGCGTCGCCGCCTCCTTTGCCGCCGCCGCCGCCGCCGAGCTTGACGGTTTTCACCTTGTTGGAACTCGCAGGTGGAGGTGGAGTTCTTGATGGGGCTGTTTGAGCGGGTGATCCAGGACAGTATCTCCGAGTTCTTGAGGTGCGCATTTCCGCTGCCAATTAGTGGCCTCACACTTCGGTCTCTTTTTCAATTGACGATAAGATGTAGCGATGCATCCGAACACCTGGCTTCATAGAACACGCACTGACATCTTCAGTAAGATACCGTAGTACTCTGTCGATTTTTTTTTTTTTTTTGAAAAAGATAGTACTCTGTCACGTGGTGCAAGTGCACAACATACTATGAGGACACAGGACAAATTCGGTGTACAAGATAAGCTCGGACGGATTACCAAATGAAATATGGGGATTTTTTTTGTTCGTTGCAGGGAAGGGATTCGGCTACGCGTAATTGGCGACTCCTCAAGACTGCCGGTTTCCCTGCAGAAGATTGCAAGAGAAGCAGAGGAGGCCACGAGGGGCAACTCACAGCTCGACCTGACGCTGGCAATCAGTTACAGCGGGCGACGGGACATCGTGCAAGCGTGCCGGAAGCTCGCGGAGAAGGTGCAGAGCAAGCAGCTGAGGCCTGAAGACATCGACGAGTCGCTGCTCGCCGAGGAGCTCGAGACGAGCCCCGCCGGCGAGTTCCCGTACCCCGACCTGCTCATCCGGACCAGCGGCGAGCTGCGGCTGAGCAACTTCCTGCTGTGGCAGTCGGCGTACTCAGAGCTCTTCTTCACCGACACGCTGTGGCCCGACTTCGGGGAGGCAGACTACCTGGAGGCGCTGGTGTCGTTCCAGAGCAGGGACAGGCGGTTTGGCGTGAGGAAATCGCAGCGCAGGGCATGAGGAAGGCGTGCTTGAACGGTCAATAGCAGGTAAGCCATTGGTCAGTGCAGCTGGAACCTACTGAGCTTCGGGGCATGGTTTTCGCATGGCACGGTTTTCTTTGTTACAAAAAGGAACTTTGGCTTCCTGCGGGATGCTGATCAAGATGCAAAAGGCATTAACTTCATACGAGTGTGGTTATAAAAAAAAAACTTCATACGAGTGGGAAGAAATACAGTAGTATAGATTGGGCTGCATCGAATATCTTGCTTGAACAGTCTTTGATTCGTGCGAACTCTGTGATGTGAGGCAGGGCCATGAGATTGGCTGACGATCTGTGGCCGCACTCATGTGTTTAGCAATGTTGAAATGGTAACTGTATTGTTGGTCACGACATACACAAGGATTCTGGACGTCGTGGTGGTAGCTGATAATAATGTCATACGACTTTTTTTTTACTAGTGGTGGTATATGTCCATTATTCTTGGTACTGCTGGCGTCAGTATTTCCAAATTCAATTGAGGCAAACAATGATGAACTACTAAAATGTATGTTACGGGGTACTGGGGAACGACGGTGGACGGAGGGGGTGAGGATGCTGGGGTCTAGGTATGGCTCCATCGTTGACTTTGTACTTCGCTGTCATGCCAAAGATAACGAGTGTGCCCTTGCAAAAAGTAAAATAAAATAACGGACGTGTTTTCTTATCGACCTTGTATTTCTTGACAATTTTCAACCTTCGAAGATCTTTCAGATCCCATGACGGTATTGGTACAACGAAAGTGGAGCATTTCATCCCGTTTTTCTTTTCTCAATATTGGAACATTGAGTATACATATTTTCTCGATCATCACATTTAAATCAGAGTTACTAATTCGACAATACTCTACCATGTTGACATGCTACCTATCATTCTATTAGCCACTAACGCAACCATATGTAACTCTTGTTAGTCCCTACAATTCCCACCTTAAATTAATCCACCCGTTGGTGAAAGGTGGTGAACTGTCTAATCTCGATAATTCTCGTCTCAAACGAAATCACTCGACATTGTCGCTTGTGCACAACCGAACAAAATTTAAGAGCAGTAAATAACCAATAATGACAATTCCCACCTTAACTGACATTTTTACACGTGCACAACCGTGAACAGTGGTGAACTAATCAATCTTGACAATTTCCGCCTCATACTTAGCTCACCGACATTGCCACCTGTACATCATTGGATAATAATAGTGATAGTAAAATTAACACTAACAATTCGTGCCTTAATAACTCATTGATGTTTCTGCATTGCGAACAAAAAAATGGTAATCTAACCAATTTCGATAATTTTCATCTTAATTGAATCGATTGACATTTATCGCTTATAGGGTGATGAAGCGATGAAGAGTGATTTTATAGTCTTCTTCATATGAAAAACTTTCAAATTCTACTTTCCTCTTTTATCAATTTATATACGCCGAAAGGCTCATCTGTCAACCCACTTTCCAAATCCACTGTTACATCAGATGCGCACAGCCACGACACGATCTACATAGCGAAATTAGCTGAAAACGATAAAAACCATCCGGTCCACCACGCCAGATGTCACACCTAGCGGAACACATCCACTGACACACTGGCCCCAGCCCGGTTCGGCACGACCGTCCGCGAGCGGACCGGTGACCGCACCACCGATCAAACGGAACAATCCAACCGAACCCGAGGTTCCTCCCCGAAAATTCTATATAAGCGCACGGAGGCCCCCGTCTCGCAGCCCTCTCTTCTCCGCCCTCCCCCACTCTCTCCCAAAACCCGCGGTTCCCTGCCCGCCGAAGCGGGAGGCAGGCGCGGGCTTGCGAGGCATCACACTGCCTCTCGCACGGAGCGAATCGAAATTGCGCTCCCGCTCTTTCCGTTTCTCCTGATTCCTCACTCTCCAGGATGGCCGCGCCTCGCCCTCCGCCGCTGGCGGCCCCGGGAAGTGGCGGGGTCGTCGGCGGTGGCCCCGCCGGGGTCGGCATGCCGATGTTCCACGGCGACATGTTCCTCGGCGAGGTGGAGGTGTTCCCGATGAGTAAGGGACCCGAGGGCGGGCTCCCGTTCCCCAGCAACGAGATCCGCGTCAGTCACCTCTCGCCCGCCGGCGGGAGGTGCCCGCCCCTCGCCACCCTTCAGACCATCGCTCCCTTCTCCGTGCGATGCAAGCTCCAGGCCAAGCCGATGCCGCCCCACCCGAGCCTCCACCGCCTGTACATCACCTGCTTCAATGAGTTCAAGGTTTGTCCCCAAATTTTTAGGCATTCGCGCTTACATGGCTATGGCTTGATGATAGTTTCGATACCCATTTCAAATCGAAGTGGAGTTAGTAGCTGGTTGTAATTACTTAGGAAATTTCGATTAGTGGTATTTATAATTTTGCCGAACTGTCACAAGTGATTGAAGCATTTTAGGCATTACTGCTTTGGTGTTCAGATCTTCAATGGATGGAGTGCTGTCCCATTTATGAGATGTTTCCATCGATGAAGCATTCATCAGTTACACGACAAGTTTTGTAACTTCTTCTTTCGTATTATTGCTTATCTGGCTATGCAGAGCGCAGTGGTAGTTGTTGGAGATGAGGAGCTGCACCTAGTGGCCATGCCGAGCAAGGTGGTGAAGGTGCCGTGCTTCTGGTGCTGCTCTGTGCGATCTGGGCTCTATGCAGCGTCTGTCGGGATGCTCAACCTGCGCTGTCTTGCCATTGTGTTTGACCTTGATGAGACTCTTATTGTTGCTAACACTATGAAGTCATTCGAGGACCGTATTGAAATGCTTTCCCGCCGAATGGAAGTAGAAGAGGATCCTAACAGAATAGCAGGGATGTCCGCAGAAATTAAGCGGTACATTGAGGACAGGGAGCTTCTCAAGGAGTTCATTGACACAGATACCATTACAGACAATGGCAGAATAGTTGGAACCCAGAAGGAGGAGGTCATACCTGTGTCTGCTGGCCAGGAGCGCGTTTTCCGCCCTGTTATCAGGCTACCTGATAGGAATGCAGTTCTGACCCGCATCAATCCAGAGGTATGATGTATTCAACCAGTAGAATGAATTATGCTGCTCCTTTGGATGTATCCCATTGAATTGTTGTTGTTTTTGGAGTTTAGACTTCAGTTTTGCATTGCTGTTGAATGTTTTAGTTTCAATTTAGTCAGAGATATATACCAGCAGTACGGCTTGTCTTGTTTAATAACATTTAAACTTATAATAAGTTGTGGGATGTTTATAAACTTCGCTTTAGTCCTTGCCTTATATTTGAATGTTTTGTAATTTGAGATATCTTGATTCATAATTCTTTCATTCATCTCATTGTTTTGTGATTTGTCTACATAGTTGGGATAATTATTTTCTCATCTTACCCATCTTCATGTTATGCTCTATTCAGAACCGGGATACCAGTGTTTTTGTAAAGTTAAGGCCTGCCTGGGAAGATTTGAGAAGTTATCTAACCGCCAAGGGGCGCAAAAGATTTGAGGTCTATGTATGTACAATGGCTGAGAGGGACTATGCTCTTGAGATGTGGAGGCTTCTTGATCCAGAAGGCAACTTGATAAATTTGCAACAGCTCTCAGAACGTGTAGTGTGTGTAAAATCAGGCAAGTTGAATTCACAGGATACATCCTCTCTCTTTTTTCCTCAATTGTTGTGTCATGCTTTCCTATCTCAAAGTTGTTGCAACTTCCTAATTTCCACAGCTTACAAATGATTTTTTTCTTTTTATCTACACATCTCATAAACGATGCCTTGATATGCCAAGTATCTTATCTAATACTATCCTTTTGCTGGTTGATTTTCATCCATACCCTTATAAAAAAAAGGACAGACCCAGTGCTGGAAGCTCCCACGCAAGGTGGGGTCTGGGGAAGGATTATATGAGGCAAGCCTTACTCCTGCAATAAATTGCAAAGAGGCTGCATCGAACCCAGGATGTCTTGGCACAAGTGGAGTGACTTAGCCACTGCGCCAGGCCTGTCCTCATTCATACCCTTATACATGAGATGATTAGCTCCATTTATTTTTTCTGTGTTGTTAGTATTACTACTACCTGTGTCATAGGGAGCTATTTGAAATGCAGAGTAGATGAGAAACGACATATTGAAATTATTTGGATGGAGCTGTGAAACTACAATATTCTTATTTCTCTCGTCTTTGTCTTTTCTTGCCACATTTGTCCAGAATTTCGCTTAACCTCTATTTTCTCTCTCTTCTTTATTGCATGGCAGGCTTCAAAAAGTCTCTGCAGAATGTTTTTCGAGACAGAGGGTGCCATCCAAAGATGGCCATGGTCATTGATGACCGACTTCAGGTTTGGGATGATAAAGATCAGCCTAGAGTTCATGTTGTGCCTGCATATACCCCCTATTATGCCCCACAAGCTGAGGTACTTACTGATTTATTTAACTCACTGAATTATTATGTTGAACATATACCCATTCTGGAGTGATGTACATATTTGCTATAATTAATGTAGAAGGCAAATGCTGTTCCGGTGCTTTGTGTGGCAAGAAATGTTGCCTGCAGTGTTCGTGGTGGATTTTTCAGGTTTGTAATAAAGTTGTTGGTGACATTTCTTCATTTGAATTATATCTCGCTTACTGCTTCAAAATTGACCTTGTTTTCATCATTTTATTTCAGAGAGTTCGATGAAAGTCTGATTAAGAAAGTGTATGAAGTATTTTATGAAAATGAGTTATTGGATCTACCATATGCTCCAGATGTTGGTGACTACTTGGTTTGCGAGGTACTACTATTATTGATATATTAATATGAACTATGTTTATTTTGTTTAACTTTATGTTGCTTGCCAATTTCATTGCAGGATACTATGATAGCAAGCAATAAAGATCATGCCCCTATACCTGAGGGAATGAGAGGAGCTGAAGTGGAGAAGAGATTGAACGGACAGGTGACCTTTTCATCTCTTGTCAGTTTAGTTGATTCATAGGGAAACATTCTATAGCCTTTTTAAGTAGAGGATGTATCTTAATAATGACATATTTGCTATTGAATCTAACACAATACAATATCATATGGTTTCACTCACACAGCTCGTCTTTGGCCATTTATAACTATCCACCTTTGCTCTATGTAATATACCTAGCTGGCCCGACTTTGGCTTGAATATTTGATCTGCTCCTTTATCCAAATTCTAACTTATAAGCACTCAAGTCCACTCACTTGATGAATGCCTTCTTATTTGACATAAACATGAAGAAATGTGTTGAGCATGTAATAATGCTTCTTATTTCAGTCCTATCTGGGAGACCAAAGGGAAGGAGGACGACTAGTACCCTCAACCCGTGCATCAGGTACTTATTGACTTTTTTGTTGTCCTAGATTCATTGAACATTCTATGAATTTGGAACTGAAAAACACCTCCAGGATGACAAGTAAATTGGGACGGAGGGAATAGTATTTACACTTGACCATGTAAACTGGGATGAAGAATGCTTCTCAATCTGTTAACGACTTGATCTCTTATACATTTTCAATCCAGTATGAATACCTCGATTTAATGTTGCCTAGATTGTGATCTATGTTTTTGCGTATTATGATTCCAGTATGCTACCAGACCTCCGTTCTTGACTATGGGACCTTGATTAGATGGTGCATTAAGTTCGCTGTCCAGAACCTTGAAATGTTTGGAATGTGTTGCTGGTTTGCTGCCTTTCTGATCCTAGAAATATTACCTGGATTCTTACTTGCTGTTTTAAGTAATAGGCAACAAACTTTAGTCAGACTCTAGACGGTGAGGATATGCTAATGTGATGCAGTGCAGGAGATAGAGATTTCGTGTGATCTTGATAATGCCAAACTCGATAGGATTCTTATCATAACAACCTTCACTGGATTTTATTGTATATGTTTAAAAACCAACATCTGCTGCTTCAAGTAAATTAATTTCACCTTTGATGTAGATGATGAAGGAATGGCAGTCCAAGGCACTGGAGGAGTTAGGAATGTCCAGTCCAATGGAGGATCACTGGCAATATCCCCCTCAGTATTTGTCCCTGTGTTACAAAAAATTGCTCAACTATGTGACTACAAGGTACTGACACATACAGAGGCACCTGATTGTTTCAGCTTGCTTTTGTTTTCCGGTTGGACTTACAAGTAATCCTCTACTCTTCTTTTCATTCAGCTAGAATTCAGATCTACTGTGAGCAATGGCAAAATTATGCAATTTTCTGTTGAGGTTAGTATGTTGAAGACTTATAACATGTTTTTGTAACGTAGTCTCCTGATTGCTTCAACTATCCATTTAGAATGTAAGGAGCTATATAAATTTAGCCTCCTGAATGCACATTAACTGTGATATATTCTGATGGATTTTTTTGTGTGGTTAGAGAATCATTGACCCTGCTTCTTGATTTTATCTCACTTAAAACTGTGTTGGATTATCTTAAACCACTCTCTTATGCATGCTTAAGTTTATATAACAGCGTAGCAACATTCGTTTTAATTTATTTCTCCATCACCTGAGTTATTTATATATTTGTGCCCTAGGTTCTTTTTAGTAATGAAAAAATTGCAATGGGCACTGGAAGAACAAGAGAAGAAGCTCAAATACAAGCTGCTGAAAAAGCACTCCAAAATTTGGAGAGTGAGTATACGTTCTTTCGATCTTGAGAACTGCATGCTTGGTTAATTTAGTCTTTACAATTTGGAGAATAGATAGCTTGGAAGTATGTTGCATTTGTAACAAGCATGAACCTTTTATTCCTTATCTGCTACCTTTTGCTTCACTTTGGGCATGTTCTGGTTGTTCGTTGGCAAGCTATGCTTCACTTCGTTTGGCAAGTTGCGTGTCTGGTAGCAATTCCGAACTCTTGCTTTGTCAGGCAAACTCGCGCGTCAAAGCAATGAAAATCCTTGCCCGTGGCTCTCCTGCATGAGCAAGGCTGCGTGGGTATGTTTCTGCTTCCACGATGCAACGTCAACTAGCTTAGCAGAAGCTGAGCTCAGTCCACCTGGTGCATGTAGGAGATGTTGGGTATTGAGCTGGAACTGATGTCATCCCTCAAGGATTGAATGATCAGCTGTTTGAATTTTTGTTCTGACTTTCATGGCAGCAGCAGCATCCTTGTTTGCAGTTTGCCTGCTTATGATTAGTTAGTTTGTGTGTGTGTGTTCATGGGCTGGCCACTTGCTTACTTAGTTGTAAGTTTGATTGATGCAAGGATGGCTGAGGGAAGGAAAGGGGAGAAGATGAGTAGAACAAGGAACCAAATAGCACCATTTTTCTTGCCTAGCCTTGCCCACCCAGGAGAGGCAATCTGTTGCCTACCGAGACTACTCATTAATCTACTCCTGCTAGAATTTTCTAATATTGTAATTAAGTTTATTTTAGCGAATACCTTTGAGTTCCTTATGCTTCCACATCTTTTCGTGGAAAATATTTTAATATTATTATGCTAGTTGGCTTTCTGTAATATGATTTGTAAATGTTGTGCTGTCATAGCTCTGTGTGCTACGCCTAAGGTTAGTCACTCCACAGATTTTTAGGCAGCTGTTTGGTTGACTACCATAACTGTGGCAAGCCACACTTTCTTAGCACCCTGACCCACACGTCATACTCTAAATGTTTTGCCCAAGTTTGCCACACTTGTGGCTAGCAATTTGTTGGCCACACTTTACTAACCTTAGACGTGGCAGCCTTAGACATGAACTAAACTTAAACATCTTTTGGATCGTGGCTTATCCATCCAGTTGAATATTTGCCAGGACAAATGAGCTGATCGACTCATTTTCGAACCAAATTCCCCTACTGGGTCTGCCAGTGTCATGTGAAAATGCTGGTGGCGTTGGCATAGATTCTCTCTGAATGGAAATTCATGCTGTTAGGACAAGCAAATTGGTTTGATTTTGAACTAGTCTGCTTGACCTACTAGCAAATTGCATCCGGAGGGAGGATAACGTTAGTCACCTACTAGCAAGTACTCCCTCTGTACCAGTTGATTTGTCATTCAATTCTTTTTCCTTTTGTCTAGGTTCATAGCATCTCTTATGAATTCGGAAATCTTATGAATCTGGACTATGAACATGGCAGAGAGCTAAAATATCAATTATTTTGGGATGGAGGGAGTAAGTTCATTTCATTTCTAGACTGTTAGAACAAACGATAGCTGTGGACCTTTAGCAGACTTCTATATGAAACATTTTTTTTTAACTAATCCTTCACTATTAAACTATGAAAAAAATAATAATAGGATAGTGGGGCAGATGGTCTCGTGCATTTGTCTTACAAGATATACCAAGTCTCAAACCCACACTGGTTTAGCCAGACCTTGCTGAGCTAACTGTTGCCAGGAGGGACTTCCACCACTATTTTGATCTCCTTCACTGATAGTTATTACTCCTGTTGATAGCTTCAGCCTTCAGTTGATACTTTGTACAAATGTTTTGGACCAATAAAGAATGTCGGTAGCTAGGTTTCTCGTAGAAAAATAACATTCTTTAATGGTACAAATAGATTGAGGCATATTCAAGTTTGCATTATGTTTTGTCTCTAATCTTGCAATAAGACATACTTTTTGGAAACTTTGTTTCGCTTTTTTTTTGTTCATGAAGCACTTGATGGCTTGAATTTTCTAGTCTTTAATTCCTTTTAACTGACTGACCTGCAGGGAGTTACTTGGCATTCACTGCTCCAATTGCTGGAGTTGCTAACAAAGACACAAGGAACTCCCCTGGGAGCGGAAATGGCTTCTTGGAGGATGTTACTTGTCCAGAGGTTGATATGGCTAGACAAGAACCTTCTGGAAGTACATTAAATCAGGACCAATCAAATAGTTTGGATAAGTTGTCTTCTGTTATGAGTCTCATCCGAGAACATGTAAGTGATGATGTTGCATATGACATATCTTATACTGTATTTTCGATTTTTCTTTGTCTAAATACCAACTTGCATGTACCTCTGTAGTGCTTGGAGGATCATCATGTAGTGTTTCAAGATCAAGTACAGAATTCTATCTCAACCAAAAATGAAGAATATCACTTTCAGGTTAGTTAACTCTCATGCTCTTATTTTTCTTATATTTTGATAGTTACAGCTGTAGTTCTATTCCATGAGAACATGAATTAAGTTGCCTCTTCAGCTGCTGCATGTTTTTAGCTCTTTACTGGCTGTAACTGTAAGTGGTTAGAACCAGCTCTTTTTGTACACTCAACATTACAGTTCATTTTTTTCTCTTTGGAAGGTTGAACTGGCAGGACAGATCATTGGGAGGGGCATTGGTTCTGACCGAGATGTTGCAAAGCTTCTGGTACTGTGTTTTCTATTGTTCTTCCCTTTTTGTTCATAACCTGTGTGTGCACATACGATTTGCCATCAGGCAATGCACTACTTTTTATGCAGTTTGGGTTAGGTTTCAGATTTCCATTTGTAAAAAAAAAAAACAACAATAGCTCATATGCATTGTCCCTTTAAGCTCAATTACATTATCTAAGCATTGTAAAGGAAATTAAAATAGCTTTAGTTAAAGTAGTAAAATTGCATAACAACCGTGGTTTCATTGTCTAATTGCGCTTTCACTATCGATTTTCAGATTTCGCAATTTTACCATAGATTTTTGAATCTGAACCTCACTATTACCACAAGTCCGTTTAGGGACTCGAACGGTGTTAACTTTCTTGCACAAAGACAAAATTACACCTTTAAGATTTTACCATAGTTTAATGTTGAAATGAGACATTACAATACTTTAAAACTTCAAAACCTGAACAGATTTGATAAGAAAATGTGGATTTTAGTCAAATTTTGTTAAAAATCAAAATTTGGATAGAATTTTAATTTTCAAGGTCTCAGAATTTGAACATAATTTTAACCACATTTTTTCCCATATTTCTGTTGTTCCATGATACGAAACCTTATTGTTTAAAAACAAATAGACAAACTTTGACATAATTTTGAAAATAGCTCAACATCATATAATTTCTAGAAAAAGATTATTTTTATCAAATTAGAAATATAAATCTTGAAAAGCTAGACTATGTAACCCCAATATTATATATTCTTTATTTTTTAATGTTTTTCGATTTTTTTAAATTGGTGAGGAGAAAACAATCCCTAATTGTTTTTCTCTTCCAGATCGAATCAGATTGACTTAGAAAAAAAAAAGATCGAATCAGATCCACACGCTTTTATTCCTTTCTTCCTCTCTCATCTACTCCCGTCTCCTCTCTAATCGACGACAACTCCTGGCACCGAGGTGCCCCCATCCGGCGGATGGCCCCGACAGGAGACGAATCAAATCAGTGCGACGCCACGGCTGGACCACGCAGCTCCATGTCACCGCCTCCACCAGGCATGCGCGTGCGCTCATCTCCGGTCGTGCCGCCTGTCAACCAAACCGCCGCCTGCGACCAAGCCGTTGCTCACCCTTGGACAAGCCGATACCAACGCCACCTACCGCTTTCGATTTGGCCGGGATAAGAGGGGCACAAAGGTCCAATCCCCTTTTTCGATTGTTTTTTTCTTTTTTCTTTTATTCGGCTGAAGCTAACGTCGTGTCATTTTAATGGTTAACGGCGCGTTCGATTTCAAAAACTTATGGTAAAAACGCAAAATCTGAAAATCGATGGTTCTTTCACAATTGGACTTCAAAATTGTGGTTAAAACACTATTGTCCCATCTATAAACCATTGTCGAAACAGGGAAACAAAAACAAACTAATCAATCTCATGACTTGCTACATACCCCTGTTTAAGAGAAATAATATGCCAATTTGATCTTGGTTGCAAAGATTCAAACTTCCATACCACCTACCGTTTGTAGCAGACATAGAATAGACAAGACTACCTGGTGTTGTCATCATAAAATGAATTGATGCTGATTTTTTGTTCGACTGCTTATTTTTATGTTTGCTACATGCATAATCTCTATTTACATGACTCGAGATTGGAATGAAATGTCCTCAAACACAAATACATTACACCAGCTATGCGATGGTGTGATGATTCTTGTGAGATCTGTGTACTCATCAACTTTTCGCTATTGTGTTATCCAAATTTGATGTTCAGGTGTAGTTTAGCTATCATGTTTTCATCTCATTTACTGGTTTCATTGAAGAATCATCATAGCAACTTGTTGTTTTCAGGCTGCAGAAGAGGCGTTGAGGACCTTGAAATCAACTACTGACCCACAAATTAAGAAGTACTTGAGGCCCGTAAAGTAAGAATTTGATCACTATGATTGAGGTGTTTAAATAGAGAATAGATTGAGTCTGTCGGATCCTTGTATAAAATACTGATCATCCATGAAGGGTATCACTCAGATTCTGTTCTGCCTTTCAGGTGCAATGGCTGATTCTCCCCTCCCGGTCGTCCAGTCATTCACTATTTTTCTTCAGACTATCGGATGCCATTAGTTTACCAGAAACTTCTTTCCCCTTATGTGATTATGGTTGACGTCCCACATCATCAGTCAGCCGCCCCCTAAGAATCTGACCAAAACCTGTCTGTTCCGATACCACTGTAGCTGTGTTCGTACTAATCTTGATAGTGGCATAGTTTGGCTGTACACAAGTAGGAGTGTATGATTCTAGATCTGAACGGTTCATTTGACAGATGTGATCACCTGTAAATTGTCATGGATATGAAAAATGGGAATACTATAGGTCCAACCGGTACGTCCAATTCATGTACAGCGAATACAAAGTGATATTTTGTGGCCTATGTGATTCCATACTTTTGTATTGGTTGAATGGTTGGACAAATTGTGTTGGACCTATAGTACTAATTAAAAATCTGTACTGATAATTCATGTTTATAAATGGCACTAAACATTTATAATAACTTGCCAAGTGCTTTCTGCCGTGAATGCCTCACTTATGAGGCCGTCGTATACTGGTGTGTAACTTGTATTGCTTCTCTCTATGGTGACACCTGAATGGTTATTGCAATTCGTAATCACTATCTTTAGTTGGTAGGATGGAGCTTCTGTTATTTGTTGAGGTATTCCACCTTTTTTCATTTAGTGTTGTTATTAGGACTTAGGATAACCTTTTCAGTTCAAAGATCAATTAAAACGGTTGTCCTATCATCAGCAATTAAAAATCCGGGGAGTAACATTTGTTATGTACGCAGTTGCCTTTGTTGAATTTCTTATATTATTTATTAAGAATGGAAGATGGGAATCTTTGCAAATAAACTGATGATATTTCATTCATAAATCTTTCAGCAGTACAAGCTACTCCAGTGGAAGAAATTTTTACATACAAAACAGTGCAGCAAAAACAGGCGCCCTTGCAGTTGCCATGTGCTCCCCTATCTGCAATTCAGCATCCTCGATGCTCTTTCTTTGCAGCCGAAGCAGGTGAATCGTGAAAACACAGGTTCTCATCCAACGCCGCTATCCTGCCTGACGCGAATTTATGTTCTAGTTGTGCCGATCTGGAAACCTAAGAAGCGGAGCAGCTGCTGCACTGCTTTCCCGGCCCAGGCCAAATCGTTCTCAAATATACTGGTCGATCTGTTTGCTATTTGGACATCCTCCTGACACATGGCAGTGTCGTCTTCGTTCAGCAAAGTATTATAATCATCATCGTCGTCAAGATAGCCATTTCGTGGTTTTGTGCCTGCTTTCCCGTGGAGCTGGTTTAAAATTTCCAGGTCGTTTTCCAAGATGAACTGTTTGGGCACAAAAAGAAAATTAAATGGCATGTGGTACAACCTCTACTTAATGTCACAAAAATTACGGTATGTGGTATCACCTGCGTTTCTTTTTCTTCATTCGACTCCGTCTCACCGCGCAGAGAAGCTTCTGCCACTGCAGATTCGTTGTTTATCTCCAGGTTCCCACCAGTTCGGAGCTCATCTGCCACCGGCAGCATTGCGCCAGTACTTCCTGAAAGATCGTTTGAACACACCCCATCTTCCGCCACGATGGAGAGCTCTTCCTCCTCCGATACTCTCTTATTCAGGGCGTGGTCCCAGCCTTCGTGGACAACTAAGGTATTTGGTGTATCATCCGTCTGCAGAGTTCTATTTGCTCCGTGCTGCCAACGAACGTGCCCCGACGCATCACGCAGCAAGAACTTGAACTCGATCAGCTTATTTGCCGGTAAATCCTGAACGGGCCCAAATCGATTATAATTTAGGCACTGGTTAGCGTGGATCATGAATGAGAGTGTGCGCGTGACAGGAGCTCACCGTCTGTACCGTCCAGACGTGGCCTTCCGACCAGTCCAAGGCGACCGCCTTCGCCGGGTCCCAAAAGCCGAGCGCCGGGTCGTCGCCGACCACGAGGAAATGCTCTCCAAACGCGCACTCCTTCTCCAGCACAAACTTGACGCGTACTGTCTTGGCATCAGGCACTGCCAGAAAAGATTCACGAGAGATCGTGAGAAGCAGGCTCAGTTGTCCGTATCATCAGTTCACCACTACTACATCACTGCAATGGGAGCGGAGCTCGTACGTACCGTCAGGGTATGGCAGAATTTCGGTGGCGTCCTCGTCCACCTGCGCCAGATCGACCGAGCTGTGCGATTGCGCCAAGTTCACCTCCATCGCCACAGCATCCTCACCCAGCGATTGCGCCGGGAGAGACTCCCGGACCCCGAGGGACGCGACGAGCAGCCGTCGCCGAGCGGCAGCCGGCGCGGAGGAGTAGCCAACGGCTGCCGTACCGTGTCCCCACGTCCTCGCGCGCGCCCTGCTGATGCTGCCCGGCCGGGACTGCACGAGCATCCCACCGCGGCGCGCCGTGATCGCAGTTTCCATGGGCTTCGGAATTGGTGGATACATGGCGGCTAGGCCAGCCTCCAGAGGCGAGTGAGTGACGGCGGGACGGGAGCGCAGAGCGCCCGGTTCGTGTGCTCTGGCAACTGCGATTTGGGCAGTTGTGGTGTGATGCGGTCAGTGTCATGTGGGGCACGGGGATCGCGTGGTGTGTGGTGGTGGTGACTGCCAAGTTAGCTCGCGGGCCCTCCCGCTCCTGGTCTCGCGTCAGGACCCGCGCGTTCGTTTCCGCGCATTCCTCCTACGGACGGAGTACCCGTCTACGATGCTGCAGTCCAGCCGTTTGTTGCGTGCGTCTTATGACTACGCGCTGGCGTGGGTTGGGGATTGCCAACGTTCCATGGCTCCTCGGCTCTCAAACACCGCATTGTCTCCGTCGCGACAAGCCGGCTCCAGCGTTAGAATATGCGTTCCATGGGGACAAAGTTCGAGAAGGCATCGATGTTTTAGCCTAGTTCTCACTGGCACCCCAGTTCAGAGGGATAGGGCTCATAGTAAAATTAACGGCAGCGTTTCGAAAAAATTCCATCTGGTTACTGATTTGTTGCTCTTATCCTTCACAAGCATCTTCGTACCATCTTCTCGACTAAAGAAGATAATGTGATGGGCAGCGGGTTGCAAACCCAAACAAGAGCTAAAATAACGAACTATCTCAACTTAGGACAGGACCACTGTGGCCCCCTGCCAAACAAAGGGTAAGATGAATTGCTGCCCGAAACCACTATTGCTGGATACATATGTTACCTTAATAATAATAAGTATGAAATAGCTAACTCATGGAAATGTACACAACAAAAACATAAAGAAGCAACACAGTCGCTACATTCAATTCTGTATTAAAAAAAACGCCCGAGGGAAACGAGAACACTAATTTATACAAGAAAAAATAGTTAAGACAAGCAGAAGTCACCATGGTCTTACATAAAAACATCGTTTGCAATTATGCTTCGACAATATCAGCAGACCTATCACATTCACCTCGTTCAAGCATAAAAAATCAGTGTACAACTACTTAGCTGTTAAAACTCGTATTTGCACTACAAATCAAATGTCATCAAGACTCTGATAAATCTATGCCTACTTCAGTATCATAAGTATCCATTATGATCTCCCAAGGTAATAAGAGGACAGGTTCATCTTTTATTATCTTAATAATGTTTGACAGGCTCAATACGATGCTGCAATCATTGGAAAAGACAATCTGAGATAATAATAGAAATATAATTAGAGTTAGCATTTTAGCAAGATTCATCAGAAACATATTATATCCACAGGTAAAATGTAAATCAAAAGCAACAGAGTGCAATAAGTATTGGCTGTTGGCATCATTCTGAGGCCATTGGCACTATGTAAATTCCAACCCAAAGCATTTTTCATAGTGATAAAGATATTACACTAAGTAATTGTTTGCAATATGCCGGCACACACAAGATTGCACGGCAGCATATTGCCATACACCTAAGGCTATAAAATTGAAACATATTGTACAGATCTTACAAGTCCAACAAGATGTTCAATGAACAATTGAAGATACAAGTTCATAACAAACACTGTAGTATATATCTTTCGCATAGAAACTAATGTGTGATGCCTTGAAGAAAGGCACGGTGTTTATCTTTGCTGTCCATGACTGTTTTAATTTCACCATGGTTAACAAAATATATACTAGTATTTGGTAGCGCAGGCAAGTTAAAATTATTAAATATGCTATGCAATTCTAGTATGGATCAGAGGCAAGGGGTATTTAACATAGCAAGTAAAACACAAGTTCAAATATCTCAGGATCAAAGCCAAATTTTTTGTGTGAGAATTGATGCAACTTTACACGTCCGATGGTTGATTTTCATACAAAAATTGAAACAAATAAACACAGATCAAATGAAAGTTACAGGAAGAATAGATCGATAGTATTGTATCAGACCACTCTGTACACCAATATCCCAAATTATTACTCCATGGTCATCAATAATATACAGATGCAAGGATCACATCATGAAACAAAAAGACATTACTGCAAACCTAAAGAAGTAACAAGAGATGCTGTAGAACACCGGCCTTTTTGCTCACCAATCAACGTCGTGATCATCTGTCCCCGGCAGCTTGGGAAGGACGGCTGTCGTAGTCGATGACCTCTCTATCGGTGACGGAGCGAGAGTGCTGGACGATGGAGCGGCCGACGGAGTTGATCCACTCCTCCTTCTCCTTCTCGGAGTCAGCGATGAAGTACATGGTCTCCCGCTGGGTGGAGAGCTCGAAGGCGTACGGCTTGTTGAGCACGTCCTCGGCGCCCTTGACGGTGAGGCAGGAGGCGACGGGGATAACGCCGCGGGGCACGGAGGCGCGCGTGACAACCGAATCCTTGAACCAGAAGAGCGTGCCCTGCTTCAGCACGAACCACCGCCGCCGCCAGGTCTTGATGTACTCGCCTTGCTTGGTCAGCCACCCGGCGCGCTCTGGGGAGCGCCAGAACTCCACTCCACCGGCGGAGTCAGCGTCCGCGGCCGGCGCGCCGGTGCCCATCACCGCCCGCCATAAGCTCGCCGCCATGAGATGCGCCGAATTTGGGGGATCGGATTGGATCGGGTTGGGCGAGGCAACGAGATCCTCTGCTGAACGGCAGACCGACATTCGCCCGTCCATCGCGTGATGAACGGTCATCCACGCTCGCCCGTCGATCCCTCCGCAGCCTTCTTGTTTCGTTCGCCCGTGGAAGCCCAACAAAGAAATCCTGGCCTGTTTCAAAAAAAAGAAATCCTGGCCCAAGTTGTTTTGTTTGCTGCAGCCATCGTCATCCCCAGCTCCAGAAACTCACGCCATACGCCCCCACGCACGCCGCGCACTCGATGCCGGAGCCGTCCGCGCCCACGCCGCTGCTGCCCTGGATGCCGGAGCCGTCAGCGCCCACGCTGCCGCCGCCCTGAATGCCGGAGCCGCCTACGCCGCCCACGCCCACGCCGTCGCGGCCCTGGATGCCGCAGTCGTCTACATCGCCCACGCCGCCGCCCCCAGCTGCCGGAGCGCCTATGCCGTCCGCGAGGTGTTTATAGCACGACCATGTCGAGCTGCTATGGAGGCATTCTCTAATAACGGGCGTTGTGGTTGTGAAACCAACTGCAGCCATACCACCACAATTGTGTAGCTTCTCTGAACTTCAGTGCTTCGTTTCTTTTTTTAGATGTGTGCGTGTATGTCAATCGAATTACATGGCAGAGTATGCAACTGTATGTGAAAGAGTGATGAATGTAATTAGCGATGATTTTGTTACTTCAATGAGATTGAGCAAAGTTTCATTGATTCAATTTGAGGAATGTACTTCATTCAACACTGAACGTTCCATCTAGTATTTGCAATGTCTTTCCAGAATTCTCAACAATTGCAGTGTAGCTTCAATCATACAATTTTCAATACAACATACAACTTTCAAGGACAAAATAGCACACTTCACTTGCTAAATTAGAAATATCCTTCAATTTTCAGGCCATCCGTGTTTGCTCCGGTGAGTAGCTCAGTGAAAGAATTGATGACCATATATTGTTCAGACTTCTTATCTTTGCTATTGCTAGCTTCTTCCTGCTGTTCTTGCACCTTGTAAGAAAAGAGAATCAAAAGGTTCAGAGATGAAAGGAAACATTAAAATTGTATTTTGTTTAAATTATGACATACCACTGATGCTTTTTCTTGCAACTGAGTTTTACTTTGAGGCCCTGTTTGGGATGTAGGATTTTTTTGTTCCTTTAGACTTGCTTTCAAAGCCAAGTCTCTGTCGCTTTGAAATTTTTATGCGAACTGCCTTTTGTTTGAAGCGTGCATTACACACAGTGTCATCTGATGGACTTAGAGCAACCTGGGGTGTACTTTTATCATCAATAGAAGTACTTGTGCATGCACTGATTTTATCTTCTATTTGTTGGCTGAATAGTTCAATTGTGTTGTCTACAAATGCCCTGCTTGTAAATACTATCTAGCCAAGTCTGCTTGTGTACCTTGGTCCTCAAGATAGCAAGTTTTCTTCAAATGTTGCCTTGTCTTCGTACTCAAACATGCACGCACCGAAGAGAGATAAAGGATTTGATTCTTTACTTTTAGTTTTAGGTGGTTGAGGTAAATGTTTAATAGCATTCTGCGTGATGTGAAAACTGCATAAACCATGCCATGCTTCTAGAAAGACTTTTTCAACCGCTTTTCCCATTGCATAATCCTGATCTGTGTAGAATGTTTTGGGCTGTTTTCCATTATGTGCTTTTAGGAAGGTCTCAAAAATCCAGTGGAAAGACTCAAATGTTTCATCATACGTTAGTGCAGCACCAAAAACAATTGTTTCTCTAAACTGGTTGAATCCAACAAAAACACCGAAAGGTCGACTCTCTATTTGTTCCAAGAGTAGTGTCAAATGAGACAAGATCACCAAAGTGTGCATAGTCAACAAGCATTTTAGCATCAGCCCAAAATATATTTGCAATGTCCTCTTCAATATCCAGTTGTGTAGCATATTGGAATGATGGATTCTCTGCGATCTTGTTCCGATAGTGAAGCATGCTTCCAGCTTGACCATATTTCATCTCTCTCTGTCGTTTGCCTTGTAAGTAATTTTTATGGTCACGAAGGGTGTAGCTCAGATTAGATGCTCCACCCACTTGGCAACTGCTAACTCATGTGCTGCTTTTAGACCTATTCCCGAATCATTGGCTATTTCAATTTCAAAGCCTTGCAACTCTGAAATTTTCCTTTGTGACACCATCAAGTGAAAGGTTCCAGGTAAGTGAAGGTCATGATTGTGCTTCAAATCTACTCCAGACACTTATTATAACCATCTGTTTCTCGATCCTTTACAAGACCCATATGCACTTCACAATCTGTTCTAGTTTCAGCTCAAGGACATTTTGTTTTCTTGTCTCTTTTATCCCTCCCTCGGTACCCCTCCTTGTTACAAACAAACCTACAGGATGTGATATTGCCATCAATCTTGCTTTTGTTTGAGTACCTTTTCGGCTTTTCCTAACCTCAAAACCTGTCTGATTGCAAGATGATCTGGATCTTTGAATTTCATCCCTACACAAGGTGCAAAACTAGGAAGCTCATTCTCCCTAAAATATCAATAATGGAAGATGTCAAAATAGAGAAATAAATTGAAAAGATGTGTGCTTTAGTAGCTGCATGCACAGATTGAGTTAAAGTTTTGTGAGCATGTGCTAAGAACTAAAGTAATACCCAAAAATGAAACCGTCAAAAAGGCATATATGAGCTAGTGTTACTTACCCATTCGATTCATGGTGCTAAGAATTTGTTTCCTTATGCTCAGGATTTGTCTCCTGGTGGCTGGTCCATCGTCGTGGAGATATTTTTTAGCCTTTCAAGCCGCCACTTTTCTCTCGTCTTGTGCGGCCACTTTTCCCTCCAACTCCGGTTGTTTCCCTCCAAATGAAACCCGTAAGCATACGGGAGGCAGCTGGGAAAACGGTGGGACTTTTATTCATCTGCTTGCTATTGGGCTGGTTGGGCCGCACTAGGCTGCATGTGCAACCTTTTCTTGTGTCACGGGAATCGGACCTGTAGAGCCAAGGTAGAACCGATGACCGTTCATCACGCGATGGACGAGCGAATGTCGGTCTGTCGTCCGTTAGAGGATCTCGTTCCGCGGCGAGATGGGTCTTTTTGCAAAGACCGGGGTTAGTTTTCGACTATTTGTGAACGACAAGACTGGCTTGCAACTATGTTTAGAAAAACATGTCGTATTATACTGAAAATTGTAGCCAGGCTGTTCCATAATAGAATTTGAGTTATCGTCTGATGATGAAGTATAAGTTGAATCCTAGAAGTGTCGACTTGTATTATTGAATTTTAATCCAATTCATATGTCTGAAGATCAAAGTTGATATTTAATTGCCAGTTTACTAAATGAGTCGATGAATTTTCAAAAACAAGCATTATTGTATTCCTTTAGCAAACTATTACTATGGGACTTATCGTATTGTCTTTACCAACCATCTGAAATAAAGTTTTCTATGACTAAAGTTCTATCTTGAATTGAACTCGGGATGTCTTCACTAACTCTAATTTTCCAATGTGTTGAACAATGTACCAGCAAAAGATGCCACAGAAGGTGCTTATCATTTGCATAAATAATCCTAGTTAGAGAACTTATGTTCAATCATTTTTCATATATTGTTTAGGCATTATCTTTAATAACCTTAACCCTTTTTCTACGACTATTTATATATCTCTAAATTTCTCAACCTAGTTTTTTTGGTAGAAAATAAAATAAAGAACCCTAAAGTCCATGAGTTCTCTTTAAAAATTATGTAACACATCTCAGGTTGTACACTCGGTATTATGAAGCTCCAACTTTTTTACGTGAACCTCGGGTGATATATGACAGTGACAATAGTGTTTTAACCACAATTTTGAAGTCCAATTGTGAAAGAACCATCAATTTTCAGATTTTGCGTTTTTACCATAAGTTTTAGAAGTCGAATGCGCTGTTAACCATTAAAATGAGACGATGTTAGCTTTAGACAAATAAAAGAAAAAAGAAAAAAGAAAAAAAAACAATCGAAAAAGGGGATTGGACCTTCGTGCCCCTCTTATTACGGCCAAATCGAAAGCGAGTAGGTGGCGTTCGTTTCGGCTTATCCGAGGGATGAGCAACGCCTTGGTCGTAGGCGGCGGCTTGGCCGTCGGACGGCGCGATCGGAGATGAGCCCACACGCATGCCTGGTGGAGCAGCCCAAACGCGGCGAGCAAGGCCAAGGTAGCGGTGACATGGAGCTGTGTGGTCCGGTTGTGGCGTCGCACGGATTTGATACGTCTCCTGTCGGGGCCATCCGTCGGACGAGGGAACCTCGGTGCCGGGAGTTGTCGTCGATTAGAGAGGAGACGGGAGGAGATGAGAGAGGAAGAAAGGAATAAAAGCGTGTGGATTCGATTCGATCCTTTTTTCTAAGTCAATCCGATTTGATATGAAAGATAGAAAAACAATTAGGGATTGTTTTCTCCTCTCCAATTTAAAAAAACTTGAGAAACATTTAAATATAAAGAATATATAATATTGGGGTTACATATTCTAGCTTTTCAAGATTTATATTTCAAAATTTGATAAAAATAATCTTTTTTCTAGAAATTATATGGTGTTGAGCTATTTTCAAAATTATGTGAAAGTTTGTCTATTTGTTTTTAAACAATAAGGTTTCGTATCATGGAACAATAGAAATATGTGAATTAAAATTATGTTCAAATTTTGAGACTTTGAAAATTAAAATTCTATGCAAATTTTGATTTTTAACAAAATTTGACTAAAATCCACATTTTCTTATCAAATTTGTTCAGAGTTTTAAAGTTTTAAAGTATTGTAATGTCTCGTTTCAACGTTAAACTATGGTAAAATCTTAAAGGGGTACTCTGTGCAAGGAAGTTAATACCGTTAGCGCCCTAAAAAGACTTGTGGTAATAGTGAGGTTCAGATTCAAAAATTTAAGGTAAAATTGCAGAATTTGAAAATCGATGGTGAAAGCGCAATTAGACACTCGAAACCATGGTTGTTATGCAGTTGCCCCTATATGATAAGCATGCAAAAGCCATCTTCAAATCCGTATACAAATTTTACCATATATCGTTTCTTTTTATCAAGATTGCAAACTATTTACTATTCAAACCTTTTATTTCTAGCCTTTGGTTCTATTTGGACCTTTGGTTCGATTAACTAGTTTTTTGAAACTAGTATCCAAATCAGTGACTAATTTTTGGATACCGAGAAAAGTTTGGGCCCCAAAATATTAGGGTGTGTTTGGAACATTGGATTTTCAAAAGAAATACGTAGGAACCGGTTCACGAGGAAAGGAATCGTACGGATGCGTTGCAACAAAGGAATGGTTGTCTGTGCGAGATCACGAGAACCAAAACATCCACTCAAAACAAAGGAAACACTTCGTAGATGCCTTCCCTTCCTCCCGTGATGGTGCTACCAATTTGTTGTAGGTGCCGAAATCTAGCAAGGTAACTCCACTTTGCCGGATCGGGCATTAGATCCGGCCGCCTCTCGATAGTCAACCCATTTTTGCGATTTCCCAAGGCTTGCCACTACTTCGAATGGTTGGGGGAGAGAGAGAGAGGTCCAAATAGCAACAATGGAGTTTTTCTTCTCTTTAAGGGAAGAAGACAAGTGTTACACTTACAGGTGGGCCTCGCAAGCAGCTTCCGGTTAATTGCTAGACGCACCCACAATGGAATCCACTTTATCATTGGAATATAAATTACTGACTATCTTTTACCCAATGTGAATTAACTTTAATACAATTCTTCATTTTCATTTCCTATGTTTCTAATTTATGTAATCCAAACAACAAACGTTACCAATTCCTCTATTTTTGGTTCATGTGGTTTTCACACTTTTCTTGTTCTTGTGTTTTCGTCATTGCTATTTTTTCCCTGTTTCTACGTTTGTCATTATGCCCTTAGATGGATTTTAGGTGTTGATGGGACTAGCCATATTTTGACCTTTTGATGAGAGAATTTGTAACATTTTCAAACTACCACTTACAATCACCACAAAATTGTTAAGTATATTATAATTGTGAGTGTCAGTTGTGTAACTAAAAGAGAGAACAGAGTGCAAGACTGCTAGAACAATCAGCAGCCGGCAGCCGTTTGCCGTTTCCAAATTCCTTTTCCCTCTGTCTCGGAGGGGCAACAAAACCAAGGAGCCCCAAATCACAGATTCACAAGACCCCTAAGCATGGTTTGAAATCCCGACCGGTTTCCGGCCGGTTTCCGCGGTTTCGGAGATCCCGGTCCGGACCGGTTTCACCGGGAGACCGGATCCCGAATTTGAATTTTGAATTTTTTGAAAATTTGAAATAATTTGATATGAAAATATGAAAAAAAAACTAGATGAAAAATCATGATTTATGGTGAAATTCAATCATAAAAATGATGATGTTTTGACTTATGAGAAAAATGAAGTAAGATACAAGTTAAGAAAGAAATAAAAAAAACCTTATCTGGTATTGAGTTCATGTTTATCTATCATAGTTTGTATTTGTCATCGAAGTATTAGTTGTGGATTTCATTTAGGGACTTGTAATTGAACTATGTGTGATGGATGTATGTTTTATGTATTTATCATGCATTTATGATGGATGAATGTTTTATGTGTCATGAATATGAGTAGAAATATTATGAAACTGTTATGCCAATTTTTTAGATTAATTCCACGCCTTTTTTTTCATGTTTTAACCTCTTCTCAAATTTTACAAATCGAGTCACCGAGATCCCGTAATCCCGTCCGGAATCCGGTAATCCCGTCCGGAATCCCGGTAATCCCGGTCGGGATCCCGGTCCATCCTGTCTGGACTACCAAAACGGAGTTCGTCCGGATTCCGGATCGGGATTACCGGTTTCCGCGGAAACCGACGTCCCGGTCTCGACCGGAATTACCGGGAGAAACGGGAATGTAAACCTTGCCCCTAAGAATAAAAAAAAACAAAAAAAAAAAGCCCGCGAAGCCGCACGGGCACAGCAGCGGCAAAAGCCGCAAAACCACGCTAAAATCTCGCCCAAATCAGCTCCTCCGCCAAGGAGCCCAAACCAGCCATGGCGTCCCCCTTCAATTTCGGCGGCGGAGCCGCCGCGAGCTCCTCCGCCTCCTCTCCCTTCTCCTTCTCCTTGTCGCAGCCTGCAGCGGGCTCATCCCCGGCCCCCGCCTTCGGCGCCTCCCCATTCGGGGCCTCTTCCGCCGCCGCTTCCTCTGCTCCCACCTTTGGCTCCTCCCTATTCGGGGCCCAGTCCGGCGCCGCGTCCGCCTCCACCGCTGCTTCCTCCCCATCTCCTTTCGGCTTCGGATCTACCGCTTTCTCGTTTGGGCAACCCACCGCGCCTGCCTCCTCAGGCGCGTCAGCGCCGCCGCTCTTCGGAGCAAGCCCCGCTTCCTCCGCCGCAACCACCCCTAATTTGTTCGCCGCCACCGGCTCATCTGCGGCGAGCTCGCCTGGCCTTTTTGGTGCCGCCGGATCGGCGACTACCCCGAGCCCCTTCGGTGCCTCCTCCTCCGCCGCCGCCACTCCGAGCCTCTTTAGTGCTACCTCCGCCGCGGCAACCACCCCGGGTTTATTTGGCGCGACTTCGTCCCCGGCGACCACGCCGAGCCTGTTCGGGAACACCTCCGCGGCCGGGACCACACCAAATCCGTTCGGCGCCGCCCCCTCCGCTGCGTCCACACCAAGTCCGTTCGGCGCCGCCACGGGCTTCGGCTTTGGCACGCCTGCGTCCGGCTCCACCGCTACCACGGCCGCCGCATCGACCGCATTCGCCTTCTCGCTCAGTTCGGGGGCGGCCGCGTCGAGCACGGCTTCGACCCCTGCTTCTGCACCGGCTCTAGGGTTTGGGGCCTCCACTGGCTCGTCGCTGTTTGGATCCACCACATCTGCGCCACTTTTCAGCTCCTCCACTGCATCATCTCCAGCGGCTGCTGCGACCACCGCGCCATCCTTTGGCATCTCGAGCTCGCCAGCGACAACCGCCCCTACCTCGTTGTTTGGCTCGTCATCTACCACAACGGCGGCGAACACGGCTCCTTCCCTGTTCTCTGCTTCCTCGCCCTCTGCCTTCTCCTTCCCTAAGAGCACAAGCGCCACTCCTGCCACGACAGCGTCCACACCATCCACTGGCTTCTCTCTGGCCACTTCGCAGGCTGCGCCCTCACTGTTCTCGAATGCCAGTGCACCAGGTAGCTCTACGACTAGTACATCCGCCTTCTCGTTTGGTTCATCAGCAGCTTCCACACCAACATTTGCATCTGCTTCTGCTTCTGCAACGGGTGCATCCACTGCACCATCAGCTACTGCAACCTCTGCAACAACTGGGTCACTGTTCCCAGCTGCTTCTACCGGTGCCTTCAGTTTTACTACAGTGACACCATCCTCGTCATCAGCTGCGGCTGCTACGGCCACTACAACCACTGTCACAAGTGCGACTACATCTGCAGGCATGACGAGTACGGCTCCCTCAACCGGAACAACAGGTTTATTTGGTCTACCAGCAAGTACATCAGCTTCTACGTCAACTCCAGCACTGTCATTTGGTGAGATTCCATGATCTTTACTATCTGTAGACTGCAATTGATGTTCATGTGAGTATCTTAAATGTTCATGTGGTTCGGTGATATGATTAACCTCACTTCTGTATCTGATTTCAACCGTCACTATGCCTCTGTATTTGGTTTGAAGCACATTTGTCATTCACATATAATTTACAGCAGCTGGTGTATAACAACTAACATTTGGAATGACTCAAAATATTGTTTCAGGACCCAAATATATCATTTATTTTTTTAGTTTTTTGGGTAACTATGTGCAATTATTTGACTGTTGTGCTTGTAACTCAATGTGTTTCTTCTCCTGTGACAGCTGCTAGCACATCAGCTGCCAACACCAGCACAAGTCAGGCAACTTCCTCAGCTGTTCAAGCTAGCAGCACGGGGTTGTACAAGTTCCCTCGATCTATTTATACTACTAGTTCTTATGGGATCCGGGCTAACATTTTCCATATTCTTTGCTGTCTTGTGCAGTCCTTCTACCACAGCTATCACTCCATCAGCATCCCAAACACCTAAGCTGCCATCAGAAATTATTGGTAAAAGTGTTGAGGAGGTACTGCACTTTTATATATCTATTTTACAGTCAGTTCGTTTTCATCATGACATTTTCTTCTTTAGATCAGCATGCACTGGACATTAGATTGATTCAGGCGCTATTTGAACATCTCACCTCTTTAATTAAGTTGCAACTACTATTCTAGTCTATAAATATACTGATATACTCACTTATGCTATAGATTATTAGGGACTGGAACAATGAGCTTCAAGACCGCACTGCAAAGTTCAGAAAGCATGCCACTGCAATAGCTGAATGGGACAGGAGAATTCTGCAAAACCGGAATGTTTTAATAAGGCTGGAGGTATGTTTTGTCAGTTGTCACTCATTATGTTCAACCTATTTTACTATTCGTTCCAATCTAGTACTACTCCCTTACTAAATTGTTGTTGCCGTTGACTTTTTTGTTAAGTTTGACCATTTATCTTATTCAAATAAAGTTCAACAAATGTCATATATTTTGTTGGGATATGCTTTATCACTAAAGAAACTTGAAATGTAGCATATTACTTTTTGTATTTGAAGAAAATTTTTGAATAAGACGAATGGTCAAACGCCACGAAAAAAGTCAATGACGACAACAATTTAGTAAAGGAGGGAGTATGTGGCTATTTTCATATAGTTTGTTCAATATCACACAGTTGAAAGATTATATATATAGATTTGCTCATTGTTGTTTGCTACCTGGCCACATCTTTAAGATACTAGTAGCTCCTAGGAGATATTTTGTTGATATGACTTACTATTGCAGTGGTAGCGTGGAATTGTTTTCATAAAACTGGCCAGTAGATTTCTATGATTTTGATTGAATAGAAAAGATAGGCATGCATGCCTTTCCACTGAAACAAAATTGTATGGCTATATAAACATTTTGTCATAAGAAATAAATTTTGTCTTAATGCGTTTAAAGATATAGATTAACGAGTGATTTAGTCTGGCCGACTATAGAAGTCAACAACTATCGATTCCTATTTGTACAAACTATTAGAGAGAAACATTAGGGTTGATAGTTTCTGAAGGAACTCTAATCTTTATATTAATAAAACTTGGTATTTTTGCTTTTTTATCATTTGTTGTGCTAGGTGTATCGTTGTATCCTTTTGAGCTGACAAGTTACTTTTGCAGGCTGAGGTGGCTAAAGTTGTAGAAACACAAACAGGCTTGGAGCGGCAACTTGAGCTAATAGAAACTCATCAGCGAGAGGTATGCTGCTAATTGTTACCAAGTTTTACATTTGATGAGATCAGATCAAATTTAACTTTCTATATTCTATTTTTGTTTTTTTTGTTTACTTAATCATTAACTAATGTTCCCATGGTTCTAGATCATTTCTTATCAGCACACTTTACAATTTTAAAGATCAAAAGATTGTTGTCCCTTTCAATTTGCGCCTCTACCCTCTTTCCTTCTCCCATTGTTACCTGCACATGAAGTATTAGCTATCTGTCGTGTATTAAGTTTTGTGTTGCCTTCTAGTCGATTAAAGCGCTTTAATTTCATTGAGCTGGTCAAGAATCAATGTTTTGAGTACCATGAGCTTCCAAACTACTGTAATTTATAAAAGTCATACATAATGCACCCTCCATTTGTAGCATATACCATATTGGTCTTTTTAAACTTATAAACCATGGGATATGGTCCCTAATTGATGATCAAACAATGCCATAAACTTTTTCTTGTACATACAGTAAAAGATCTCCTAAAACACACTGGTAATTTGAGGGGTGCATATCAATCAATGCCTGGCATGTATCAGAAATGAGATTTTTTTTTAAAAAAAAACATGCTTGTCAGAACTAGTGGTGTGGACCTCAAATACATTGCTCAGTATTATGGACCTTGTACTCAAATGTGGCAATTTAACTAAAAGTTACATCGGCATTCTCGTGTGAAGTTACATCTTTAGTACTTTCTGTTTGCTTGCTATGGGCCAATGACATTGCTTTCTTTAGCATGGAATTTGCTATGGTTTAAGATTCAGAGAAGTAACTATGAGAAAGGCCTGTTGTTTGCAGTAACGATGACGGTTTCTTGTGAACGATTAAGTCAATGTCTTTTTGATTAAACATTTTTAGTTTACTTTTAATCTTTTAAGGTGGGAAAATAGTTCCAATCATCTTTACTTACCTTTTTTCTATAAAAATAATCACGAAAGTAGTTCCTAACTTCCGCTTTTGATTCCACCGCCTAACCCTTTCTTATGAAATATAATTTGAGACACCACTTCCATCTGCAAAATGAACTGCATATGGCAAAATCTTTTCTGCAGTGTATACTAACTCCTGACTATATGGCTATATGAGTGCTCTTGCTTATCAAAAAGCCATGAAATCTGCAGATACTAATCAGTCAGCTCATAACATGCAGGTAGACAAAGCTCTACAGGGCATGGAGGAGGAAGCTGAACGTATATTCCAGGATGAGCGGGTGTTGCTTCGTGAAGATGAAGCTGCTTCAGCAAGAGATACAATGTTAGTTCAATGAACTTTGTTTCTGTTCCATCCTTGTAGTTTGATTCCGAACCAGGGTAGCTAGAAGAAAAGGGTAAAAATCTTGTTGGGAGGAAAAGGAAGAACACTGATATGGATTAAATTGAGTGATGATGCTATTCATGTTTATTATAAAAAAATGTTAGGAATTGATTTTAGTTTTATCTCTTACACAACTTATTTCGCAATGCCAGGTTTGAGCAGGCTGAAGTTGTGGAGCATGAATTGCAACATATGACAGAACAAGTAAAATCCATTATTCAAACTATGAATGCTACTCAGGTAACTCTGAATCCATTATTCAAACAAGTAAAGACTTGTTTTCCACGTCTGGATAAAACTCTTATTTCCTTTGCCTGAGACAGGGTGGTGAGCTTGAGGCTGCAGATAGTATGACACCATTTGATGTTGCTGTCCGCATACTGGATAATCAACTGCGGTCTCTAATGTGGATTGATGAAAAGGTAGGGATATCCAACTGCTTATAACTACTAGTATTATTTTTGTTTATACAAGTCTTTTATGACTATAATACGTTTAATCGTCTCAAATGACTTTCTCGTAAGGAAAATATCAGTCTGGGCTAAAGTATTTGTGTAGTATACTTTTAGATGAGTCTTCATTTAGTTTTCCCAATTAATTGTCTAAAATACCCTTTTGGCATCCCTAAGATCCTACCATTTGCCAGGGTATAAAGATAAAAACTACTGACTATGGGGGTATTGTTTCTCTCTAGAGGTAAAGTTAAGTCCAAATTTTAGCCAGTTCGTTTCACTAGAGCTAAAGTTTAGTTTTAGCCCTTTAGCCCATGGAAACAAACAACCCTATATTAACACAACCCATAATTATGTTCCCATTTGTTTCTGTAGAATCCACTTTTTTTTTTTATTTGTGTAGAATCCACATTTGAGCTAGAGAAATAAGAAGCCTATGCCTGTACTTTTATATACTGTTCTCGGTTAAGCGGAATCTCATCTCTAAACAAATCTACAAATTCTTTTCGTTACAAGGTGTTGTGACACAAGTTTCTACAAATTCTTTTCGTTACAAGGTGTTATGTAATACACAGAAGTTTCTACGTATTCTTTTTCGTTACAAGGTGTTATGTAATACACAGAAGTTTCTTAATAGCCACTATTAATTAGAGGAATTATTTGTCTGATATGCGGTTCAAAACACTGCTGATACACCTTTTTGATTTTAATTAGGTAAATGAGTTCTCTGGCAGAATACAGAAGCTGCCTAACACTAATGCTTCAGTGGACCGTGATTCTGGTATTCCAAGGTTTTGGTTAAGCTGATTAATCCATAGGCATTTTGCCGCTTTTCTGATATGGAGGCTATTAAAAAATGGCGTGCATTGCTGTTTGCTGCCCCCTCACCATTTTTCTCATTCAAGTACTTTAATGCTATGTGGCTGTAGTTGATACATTCTGGCTTGTTGCTATTTTCTGTCACTCATTTGTCGATTACATGAACTCTGCTGTTTTGCAATGGTTGAACAAAATTACTTTTTGTCAGTAAGTTCTGTGGTGTCTGGTCGCTTTAGATTGGGAGTATATAAACTATCTTGGTAATGAGAAAGAATTTTGTGTGCGCGCTTTTTTCTTTATTAGTAAGTGCAAGTAGATGCTAGTGTTTTTGGAGGCCTTCTCTCTACATTAGTAGGCCCGTTAGATGCTAGTGTTAACTAATGGGCTATGGAGGCCTATATTTGCATTTTTTTCTGTATTATTGTCTCATGTACAAGTCCATGGTTCCATGGGCCATCTTGTTTAGATTGTTTCCCCTTTTTTGGAGGCCTTCTCTACATGAGCAGGCCCGTTAGATGCTTAGTGTTAACTAATGGGCTATAGAGGCCTATATTTGCATTTTATAGGCCCATCAGATTCCCGTTTCTTCTTCAGTGTTCTATCTCTGGATACTTGCCCTAAAGCGGGCAAGCTTTCTGGAAAGATGCCATATTGCTATCTCAAGAGCTTTTCAACCTTGTGCAGAAAGTTGCGCGGCACGGTTTTCTTGCCGTTCCATCTTACAAGACTTTCCTACCTAGTTTTTTTATCTATGCTCTATAATCGATAGAGCACTTAGAAAGCTAGGTTCTCCCGTACACCTCAAATGAATGGTTGTTAGAAATGATCAAGCAACCCAATTGATCGGCGAATTGGGCACGCCATTATCACCAAGCCCGTTGCAAACAGCAGGCACTAAGACGTTCATTAAATCATCATGAGATTCCATTCAACGGCAAGTGGGAGCGGCATGTGAACTGTAAGGCCCTGGTTGATTATTATAGCTGAAACCATTAAACTCGGAATCAAATCAAACAAAACCGTTATCAACGTTCACTCGCAACTAGATTAAACCATTTGTGAAGCAGGAGACGGCACATGCTCCGCTCTGTGCCGCCACCGCCAGTGTCCCTCAGCTCTCGATGATACTTATTACGACTTGGAACACAGATACAGAGATGCGAGCGGAAGGAAATCTGGGAGAGAAACCGGTCAAGGAAGCACATGCGCCCTCCAATCCTCCATGTGAGGCTGATGCCCGAGGGAAGATCAGCGAATCCATCTCCCATTTGAGTGAGAGAGCTTGGGGTGCGAGGTTCACCTCACATGGGCAAATTAAAGCGCAATCTTCGTAATCAAGGTCCGTGTAGATGCTGTGACACAGAAGCCAATAATGCAGTACGATGTATTGTACACAGTACGCTAGTGGTAGTGGAGTCCAATCCTTGAGAGTGAGGCTTACCCACCGGCTGTACGAGTATGGTATGATTTGACCCGCTGCTAATCGGAGTCACCTGACTGACAGTGTGTCACTATGCAAAGCTAAGCGAAAGATGTTGAGGAGGAGGACAAAAGGAGCCGAGTGTGCGCGTAATTATGGAACGCGCCGACCCACGCCGCGCCCGCAACATCCGTCGCCATTCATTACTGCGGAGCACATATTTCTTTCTCTTTGCTTATTAGCTTTGTGGTCCTTTCAGAGAGGAACCCATAAAACTGGTCATGAAACTTTAGTCCCTTGGCGAAAAGCGGGACGAAGCAAAAAGGGGCCAGGATCGCCACATTTACAGGAAGAAGGTCCAAAGCCGAGGCAATAATAAACAAAGGCCACCGTGTTGTGCCTTTAGCTAGCATGAGGAATCGTCCAGTTCTCCATTACAATTACCCACACGCTACACAACATGGAGCAAGCTCCACGAAAGGAGGAAACGAAAAACTGAAGAATCCTACCAGTGCAGGATAAGTATGTCATGTCGTTCGATCATCACATGAGCTGAGAGAACCAACCTTATATAAGCCATGACCATCACTCACACATATATATGGGTGGCAAGCCAAACAAACACAAGGACACCAATGGAGACGCATTCTATCAGGTGGGGGTGGGAAAGCAACGCGGCAACGGTTACTCTGTCGAGGTAGTAGTCTACTACGGTGTGATTGAGACCCTAGAGGAGGAGAGGGAGGAGGCTTGTATATTACAAGGCGACCAAAACCTAAGCAATTAACAACACGCACTGGCTGCAAGCGACCGACGCTGCACCGGACTGGGAGAGCTCCTTTTGGACTCCCCGCCGGTACCGTCTCCGGGGCACTAGTGGTGTGGCAAGGGCGCCGGCGATTGCGCCGCGACCGGAACAGGCGACTTGGGACACTGGTAGCACTTGGCGAAGAGCCCGAACGTGTCGATCTGCCTGACGAAGTTGACCATGCTGGCCCAGCCGCCGAGCCCGAAGCCGACCACGAGCACCCACACGACGATGAACAGGTTCACCAGGAACATCCCGGTCCAGCTCGGCAGGAAGAAGGGCGGCTTCTCCGCGGCGTTCTGTTGCAATCACCCAAAAAAGAGTCAGTGGTGCTGAGGCTGAACATACAACCACAGGTGCCCTGTGGTACGAGATAAGAATGTGCATTTTGTGCTTCCTAGTACTCCCTTTTCCGGGGTTCTCAATCGACGCTACTGTTTGTATTTGATTTCCTTTGGGAAAGCCAAATAAAGAAAGGGATACGGAGGAAAAGAGCCCTCCAGCGGTCCAGCGCCCACAGAAACCTCATCTCATTCACTGTCCATTTCCCCCGGCATCTGCCTGGACGCGAACCAGGCATTGGCAAGACATCAGCACCGCATCGGTGCGACATCAGCAGCGGATACTGGTGACCCGGTGCGAGAGAGAGAGGACCAATAGAGATATGTCAACGGTTGCTTTCCACTACTGACCCATCATCGGCACCGTCGCGTCGCGCAAAAGTCGCGGCGCAGCGGAAGGGTCTTCTCCCGGTCCTCGTGCCCAGCAGCACAAGAAAAGTCTCGCTCACCTGCGCGGGGCCAGCCCGCCAGCTACCGGAACTGGCGCAGGCGAGGAGATTGCCAATGGATTGCCATTTGCCACCGATGAAGAAAGAGGGGAGGGGATCCCCATCCGATGCAGGCACCACCCATATCGTTGTCGGGCGCCGCAGGAGGGGCCTGCTTCTAATTAATGTGGCTGTTGGCTGGATTCAATGATTGGGGATTTGCCCATGTAGCCAAGGGGGCCAGATCGAGGGGAGAAGGGATCTCCACTGTCTATTCTATGGACAGTGTCCGGGTGTTCCAGTCCCCGCACTGTGCTGTTTCTTGGTGAAACACAAGTGAAGAGAATTCTTACCATTCTGGCGGACGCGCTGCGGTAGACGAGCATGTGCGCGAGCGAAGGGATGATGTAGACGGTGAAGCTGACGAGCAGGGCGCCGACGGCGGAGTTGATGGGCCCGAAGAAGGGGAAGATGATGGCGAGGAACCAGATGGGCACCACGATGGGGAGCCTGGCCAGCGCGCGCTTGAAGATGCTCTTGGTGTCGTGCATCCCGATCACCTTCTCCCACACGAAGTAGAGCGGCGTGCACGCGAACCCGAACGTGATGAACTGGTGGATCAGCATCAGGATCACCGCCGCGTCGCGCCACGCGTTCTTGGGCAGCAGCGAGAAGGCGTTCGAGTGGTTCAGCAGCTCGTCGCCGAACGCCCAGTACATGGCCGCCGCCGACGGGAGCGTCAGCGTGAACACGTACAGCGTCGCCAGCAGGTAGATGTACTTGAACTTGGCAGGCTTCCACATCGCGTGCATGATCTCACTGCACGACAACAATCAAGTCGTTAGTACTAATCATTTCCTTCTTCTCCTCAAGAACGTCATTATTCAACAGAGTATTGTACAGATAACCATTTCCGCCGAAACAAAATAATCAGGAATTAACTGACAAAACGGCCTCGCACATGCCAGTCAATGATGCAGAGACCCTAGTTTGATGAAACGGTACGCGAGGACGGCGAAAAAAGTACGCGCTAGCAGTGTGCTTCTCCAAGTCACGCACCGGCAGCAAGGATACTTGCAAAGATCTCCGCGGCAGGAGGAATCTTGCAAGCTCTCACCAACACATGCGCCTCCGGTCAAATGATGGAGGACCCGACAAATGCGGCCAAATAAAGCCGTTAGCATTATACTAATCATCCTCCAAACACTCATCAGGCTCCAGATTAGAAGATCCCACGACGCAAGTTTATTTCCTAGTAACTGTACTCTCACAGTAACACACACAGAGAGGGCAGTAATTAACTACCTAACCTACTGACCAGGCATTGAAGAAAGAAATTGCTTTCAAACCGGATACTACTATACAACAATTGTCAAGATAGACAGAGACATTCACCACCCTTATGTAGCTTCTACTTTTAGTATGCAATACTCAAAGTAGGCGTCTGTCTCCGTTTCTCCACTAGACCATAACTTTCCCATGTTAGCCTAGCCTAACCTAATAATATTTCGATAAACAGAATCACCAAGAGATGATACGGCACCCAAATGTCTCAATCCATGTATGGTTGCAAGCTTATCATCATAGCGCCCCTTGCATGAGGGCAACTACTAGTTATGAAGGAATTGCACGGCATGATGTGAACTGGGCACTAGCCGAACTGAATGGACAGACATGAATGCAAATGATTTCTTTTCTCTGCTAGTGAGAGAACAAGTAAGTAGTACTAACTAGTCAAGCACCCACATGACGGAGCTGGAGATAGAAAATTCCCAGATCTCCGACCCAACGGCGCCCACTAACGACCAAGGGTTTGAACACCGCACTAGCGCGCTAATTATTCCTCGCATGGCCTCTAATCATGCCCCAGCCAGAAACACCGATCAATAACAATAACCCCCGAAATAGATTAGGCACGGGCAATGCGAATAAAGGAGGGCTGTGTATTCTAATGCAAAGTGGCTTATACTGCATCTCCTTGCTTTTTCCTCTCCCACCCACATAGGCTATATCTTGTGCTCCTAGTAGGGGACCTTTTGGATGCACCAGTCCACACACACATGCACATCCAAGCTTTAGCGGCTGGATCACTGCATTTTTATCGCTCCGTTGATGGAGCTAACAGCTAAGGGCTGCACAAGTAGCTGGTTCCCACCACGCACGACCTACAAGTTTTTTAAGCTGTCCATGGGGATCTGCACGCCGTGGAGCTAGCTAATTAAGCTACAATCATGTGTAGTACTACAGATTAACTACAGGCACTGTTGCAGTGTGCTGGTACCGCATCCATGGTCCATGGATGGAAGGGGAGGAGGGGACCAATGGAATGGAAACCGGAGGCAGGTTTCCGATCCGGACCATGTCCTCCCCGTGGCCAGGCAAAAGCTGCAGCTGGTGAAAAGCTCACTTCACCTCTGCTTCAGGGTAACTTAATCGTACTTGCACGTAATTAAATAGTAACGCTGTGGTTGAGCAAGAATCGAAGGTGTCGGCCGGCGGACTTACACAGTGACGGCGTGGCCACCGAAGGTGTAGAGGATGTTGGTTGCGCCGGTGAAGTAGAGCACCAGCTTGGTCGGGCCGGTGTGCGCGACGCCTTGGACCTGCGTTTAAGTGGTCAATCATTGCTGTGGCGTGGAGCCTAAAAATGGATAGGAGTTGGGTGTCGCCGTGGTTGGCGGGCTCACCTGGCCGTTGATGAGCGCGGCTATGGCGAGGTACCACGCCGTGTAGGTGGTCATGCCGAGCCCCAGGAAGGACCAGATCCGGTAGTTGTGGAAGGACGGGATGAAGACGGTGGTGGCGCAGCACGCGCCGAAGATGTACGTCCATGTCCGCTTGTCAAGCCGGTCGTTGATGTAGTAGATGTTGCTGCGATAGTAAATAAATTGGATTACATATATAAATAGCAGCAGTAGTCGAGTGATGGAAGAAGGAAGAAGGAGCAATGGAGAAGTAGCAACCTGGCGCAGGCGATCAGCTGGATGACGGAGCCGAAGAGCAGGAACGTGCAGTTGAAGGCGAGGCCGGCCGCCTTCCAGTAGGGGCCCAGCAGGCCGTCCAGAACCTCGAACCACTGGTCAACATCAAGTCACTTCCATTAGGTGAATGTGAATCATCATCAGCCTAGCTAAATTCGCAGTCGAAATTTTCTTAGCCTCGCTTTTGCGGGAGATAAGGATGATACAACTTTTGGTTTACTGGTTTGGGAAGAAACCGGGCAGGCTTTGCATATCGAACGCGTGAGTTGCAGGGGAACCTATACCCTGTCCCGTTTACAGAAAAAGAGCAGCATTTTCGCAGCAGCTAGAGAGCGGATCGATAACGACCCAACGGAACCGAAATTTCAGGTAAAGAAGCCGCCGCCGGAGGAAAAGGGGAGGGAACTGAAATCCGTTGCGGTGATGACGGGTGGCGGGGAGGAGAAAGTGGAGGGGACGAAGACGAAGCAAGGCCATTACCTGGATGACGTGGTTCTTGAAGCTGACGCCCTCCTTCTCCTTGCGCGAGCGGTACTCGACGTAGAGGACGCTGATGAGGTACGCCGTCCAGCTGCCGAGGAAGCCGTAGAAGATCTGCAGCAGCACGCCGGACAGCATCCCCAGCTGGGAGAAGGAGTATGGCAGCGTCAGAAGCACTTGCGCCACCTGCAGCCAGCGAAATCCCGGTCAGTCATCATCGCTCGGATTGATCAGAGGCCCGAAATCCCAGCCAGCCAGTCATGACTCACCTGGTTGGAGGCGCAGCTGAACCAGGCGTCCCAGACGGAGCCGCCGTGCCAGAGGAAGCTCTTCATGCTGAAGCTGCCCTGGTGCTCGTCGGCGCCGTCCGCGGCGCCGATGCCCATGACCCCGACCTCGTCCTCCTTGCCGTCGGCCACGATGGCCTCGTCGCCCTGCTCGCGCACCATCCTGATGAAGCTGCCTTCCCTTCCCGCTGCAAGAGAGACAGAGAGGACGTAGCCGGCCGCCCAGATCAAGATCCAAAGAACAATTGTATAAAACAAAAAAGAGCAAAAGAAAACCCGTCGCCCGTACAGAGCAAGGAACCGGCAAGAACACCAACGCCAAGACCAACCTTTTTCGCAGAGCGCTAGAGCGGAGACGCGACGATTTGAAGATCGCGCGGGTGAGTGGTGTGCAGTAAATGCAGGGAGTGGAGGGGAGGGGAACGGAATGCTACGGAATTTACTGTCCTATCGAGAGGGAGGCCGTAGCCTAGCCGCAGCTAGGAGCGTGGCTGCCGCGCGGCGCTCGTGGCGGTGAAAGACAGAGAGGCAGGCAAGGCAGGCGGCGTGCCGGAGCTGCTGCAGCCTCTTTCGTTGCCGGGCCTGCTGCTGCTGCTTGTGTCCTCCCCCTGCCCTGTTCTTCCTTTATGAGAGAGTAATGGTGAGGGGCTAGAGAGAGCGCAACAGGGGTGGTGTGTGTGGGCTGTCACTCGTAGCAGCAGCTAGGTGAGGAGGGGACGGAGAGAGTGCGATTCGGGGAGGGAGATGGTGAGCGAGAAACGATACCAGGTGTGGCTTTATAACGGGTCCGCTTCGACTGGCAAGCCCTCTCTCCTGTCTCGACCGGACTTTTCACATTTTGCTCTTCCGTTTTGTTTAATCTACAATTTTTTTATTAAAAAAGCTCATCGCGGGTTATGAACGCTTCCTGCGAGTGGTAAATCTCGCGTGAGGCTCGGGCAAGGGTTGATTGGACTAGAGAAGAGAAATGACTAAGGGACACCAGCATGTCAGAGAGTAGTTTATTAGCTGCAGGGTTCTCACAAGTCTTCGCTTCGCTCCTGTCCTACAACACGGCTGCTCTCAACTCACACGGTCACAGCCCGTTAACTCGTTTTCAATTTTCTTTTTCATCGCAGTTCGCAGGGAAACAGGAGCTTTACTTGAAAATGTGTCTGGAAAAACATTTGTGCCTACAGTAGTAGTGATGGCTTGATGCTATGTTGAATCTTGCCATCTTTGGGTAGGTGAGGAGACTGAGTCCCGGGCCCACCCACCGGCACTCGATCATCATCAGCGGTATGAAACTTGTGCGTCACGAACCGTCCGATCAAACACATGCCGGACTAGACGCTCGTTTCAGGCCCAGCGCAGGCCGCCGTCGAGTCTAGGATGCTCACCGGCACTCTCATTTTTCTGAAAAAAAAAGCAACAAAAATAAACTGTTTGACGACGTCTTTGCCGGTTGCTGCTTGCTGCACATGCCGCATGCATGACCAAAGGATCTGTCGTTCAATACTTGCATCGCCAACTCACTCACAGTGAAGCGTTTGCTTTCGTTTGGGAGGAAAATAAATGTGCTGCTTGCAACGGCCTCGCCTCGTGGATGGCATGAACGACCGCGTTTCCGTTTCGGAGCTTACAAACAAAATTTGGCTGTCTCTGCGTACCAAATACGTGTAAATGCTATACACGTTTTCGTGTCTACAGAAGAGTACTGCCTTTTCTATTATTTGTTCAGGAAATGCAACAATAAGTTTTTACCATTTCCACTTTTGCAAATAGAAGTTCAGACTGGCGAGCATGATTATTGCACGATTGACAATTGTCTCTAAAGAAAAATTATCAACAAAAATGATGTCATCGGTTCCCTGGAAAAGAGAGAAAATTATGCCACCGTACCCCTGGTGTATCGTCATGTGCACAGGTACACTCATACTGCTACTCCTACGTGTGTACCGTGTCATTGACGTATTTATTTGTTAAATGCCCTGTTCGTTTTCAGGTATATAATTTTTAGAGAGGTCAAATCAAAGAGAATTTTATCATTTTGGAGTACTAAATAAAGTCTAATTTCGAAACTAATTGCAGACCCCTATCTAATTCACGAGACGAATCTAACGAGGGTAATTATGGTGTTATTAGAAGATGTTTACTGTAGCATCACTGTAGCAAAACATAGATTAATTAGGATCATTAGATTAGTCTACGCAAATTAGAGGGGGTCGTGACATAGGTTTTGTTATTAAATTAATAAAAGTACTTATTAAATAGTAAGATTCTTTTTAATGTGACAGATGCTTAAATTTTAGAGGACAGAAACGAACAGGGCCAAAGTCTAATTCTGCTGCACGTCAATCATACTTTCTCACTGTTCACCTATCAAGTGATATCATCATACGTAGATCATGCACGGCTTTGCAGAGCCCAGTGTAAATGAAGTTGTTTATTCTCCACACACAACAGAAAAAGAAAACGATCTCCCTGCCTGTAACCTGTCCAAGAAGAATCCTGCATACTGGTATAGTACATTCTGTGAGGGGTCTTGCCGAAAACAAGAGGAAGCAAATCAACCGGTCCCAAAACTGATGGTGTCATCACTCATCAGCATATATTCAGCAAATCAAGCCTAAATATCTCTCGCATTTAAAACTAGAGGCCTAAATATTCCTGCATACTGGTATAGTATTATGAGTAGTTGCCTATTGTAGAAAAAGATGAATAAAGAAATGAACCTATACCAGTTCATTAATAATTTACTACACTTATTATATGACCCATAGTTGCTCACAAGGGTTGCATGGCAGGTGGTTAAGCAGCTTTGCCACCTTTGAACAATTGGACCATAGACGTTGTATACCAATGGATTATGGGTCCGCTTGTTACATTACTTTTGGGGATTCACGCTTTCAGGTGCTGGTCAAACCAAGAAATTGTTGTTGTTGCATATAATATTAATACTCGAAAAGAAGCACTACGTACTCTAGTATTTCACTTTCTTGTTCATGAAGCGGACAGGTCATAGCTTTGATTTTTTAAATATATTCCCTGAAATGCATTTTGTTCAATAAAACATTTATGTATCCATAATCATATTACTGTCACTAATACTAAGTAAGAAGGGTGACCGAAGTACAGTACGGCGCAGCTTGGAGCAATCAACCAGACGGAGCAAAGCTGGAGCAGAAAGCACTTAACTCCGTCTCCTTTCCCGTTCTTTTTCATGCTCACAACCGTCCGCCGTAATAATGGAAGCATGGACCTGCAGAGCAAGGCAAGCAGCAAGGTTGGTGTCTGCAGTCGTCGAGCCTTGCTTTGCACGGGCGTTTGATTCATTCTACCGAAATTCCAAAAGATCGTGTGGATTATACGGGCGGATTAGATACCGGGCGACGCCATAATCATCACGATTACATCGATGGAGTGAGAGCCCCGTCCTTGTTTAATTGGCGCGCCGTGTGGCCAGAGAAATATGAGACGGGGGAAAAGCTTCAGCGGATGGATTAATTAGCATGCTAATCATGAAGGAGGTGGTTCAAGATATCATCGAGTGCGCAAAGTTATTCTTCGACCTGCTTTGCGGGATAAAAGAAATTGCTTTGGTTCGTTTAGGCCGGCTATAATCCTTCTTTTTAAAGAAAGTTGATAGGTGTGGCATTATCACTGATCAATTCACTTAAGCGGCTGCCTAGGTCCCATTTGCTATTTGAGTATGTGGCCTCCTTTGGATAATTTCTTTTCAGGATACTCGCCAATGCTTGGAACCTTGACTATAATTTTGAATCAAGAAAAATTACAAGGGTTTGTTGATCGCTATATGCACAAGCAGTTTGTTAAATGTGCAACAAGAATTCAAATTTTACCAAAGATTGATCTATTTGTGGCCCACTGCCTGATTGTGGAGAACGTCATCTTCTTTGGTATTGTCCTCCTCACCTTTTTCACTAGATTTTGAATTAAGGACATTGCTTTCTTCATTGTGCAAATCCATTACAATAGCAATCTTGTCATGATCCTTGCAATGGTACTGCACATATTAGCCCAACACATAGATTTTTTTATTAAAATCACCAGCTAACTCAAGAAAAATGTACAATATGACACGTAAGGCCAATCTCAATGGTAGTGTAATGAGCATTAAATTTGCTTGACATGACATAGAAGTCAAGAGAGCAGCTGTTATGGGATCGGATATGAGTGTCATCACCATGAGCCAACACTGGCACAGTTCTTAATAACCTCTTCTTGGTAATTGTACGATGAAACTTTCTACCGATACTAGGCTAACGAGTGCATGGGCTTCGGATAATTACTAAAGGACTTGCCCAAAAAATATCTATGTGCGTGCCTCACTCATTATATAAAAAATAATTTCCCTATGAAATTCTTATCTCAAGCAAGATTCATCATGACAATTAACCTATATCCAACCTAGAGCCTTTATTCCTTTTTCTTAAAGAAGCATCACAAGAGATACTTGTTTTCTTAATGCCTACACAAGTGGCGACTATAGACTTTAAGGCCCTGTTCGTTTCCTACCCTCTAAAATTTAAGCATCGTCACATCAAAAAGAATCTTATTATTTATGAATATTTCGATCAATTTAATGATAAAACCCTATTGACAGATTGGTGCTAATTTTCGAGATGAATCTAATGAGCTTAATTAATTTATGTTTTGTTAAAGTGATGCTACAGTAACCGTCTTCTAATCATGACTTAATTAACCTCATTAGATTCGTCTCGTAAATTAGTCCAAGGACCTGTAATTTATTTTATAATTAAACTTTATTTAATACTCCTAAATAGTAAGATTCTTTTTGATGTGACAGTTCTAAAGTTTAGACCCCAGAAAATGAACACACCCTAAATTGACTTTTTAAACCAACACAATTCATTTCCTTGCCTCCAAACTTTTGCATCACATCAAAGATTTTCCAATGATGCCAACTAATAGTCTAGGTGGAGTAAATATTCTCAGCATTCCTCTTCTGGAGAAATCGCATGTGGTTTCATATCCTGGACCGGTGTCATTCACCTTTCTTGTCTGCAAAAGCGGTAGTCTTGATTAGTTAAGTCTACTTGTTTGATTATGCACTCCTAATTAAAATCATCCTGGAATATAATCCATACGTATGTATGAGCTAGAATGCTAAGACTAAGTCGAGACCATATTCATGACTAAGTTGAGAACCAAATTATTAACATTTCTTACTTGGATTCGAGATATGATTTGATCGGAAGCCATTCCACACCTCTGTTTCTCAGCCATTTCCAATTTTCCATGGTTGATACGGTCTGCGCCCCCAAGGAGAAAACGACGCGAATCACCATGTAACTTGCCATGCATGCTGCGGTGTACTACAGTAGTACCGTGTGTATAGGTTGATGTACTTACACTAGCTAGCATCTAGCTACGTGACGGATCTGTGACATGGGCGTCAATATTCCCATGGTACAATTGCGAGATAAATTATTCTTGCTGTGCTGATTAGCAACACTCGTTTGATTATGAGGCCATGAGGGACAGATAAGCACAAAACTTTGAGAAGCCTGATCCACCGGAGCTATCGATCGGTCGGTTGGAATCTTGGACAAGACCACCTCCAAAAAACACCTCATCGTCATGAAAAAAGGAAGAAAATAGGTTGGGGTTTGCTGCCTTTTAATTTTATTTAGGCATGGGAGACCGGATACGCGAAGCCATGTCCCGTAACGAACGCCACGCATCGGCGCCCGCCCATACGGGGATTTGTCGCTTGGGTGCGTCTTCTTTTAGGGCCCCCGTGCGTCAGCGAGAGTGTATCCTTATCCGTCTTTTATGTTTCCGCCCTCTGTGCTCTGTTTTTGTACGAAACACTAGAGCTGGAGCGTATACAAATGCTGAAATATTTCGGAAATATGGGGTCAAACTATAATACAAAATTAAACTATGTTTACAATACCGTGTTTCTAATGAACTACATGATGGATGATGAATGATCGGGATACAGCTTGCAGTTGGTAACAACTGGGCAGCTTAAGTTATACTGTATGGAGCAGAGGAAGTATATTCTAAGAGTCAAAAAAACAAATTACCAAGAAACACCCATTTACTAGTAGACTACAAAACAGCCATGAAATGCTAGGCAGAAATTATATAATTCTGCTACGAATAGGTCATCAGACTTTTTTCCACTCTGATCCAACAATAATATTCGATCAAAGTGCATGATCTCGGTCTATAGTGTACCGCATATGCTCTGTAGATGCCGTCTTGTTCAATAAATCCCTAGTAAAAGTAGCTAGCCTAGTAGACTTGATTAAGCTAACAAACCCTCTTGATCATACCTTAAAACGGGAGATAAAATTACTTGAATGATTAGTCGTTAAATACTGAGTCAAATGCATGTTTACCTGGCAAGCACATGCGATTTGGTAATTCACTTCCCTCTAATCGACATAGACACGGGGGACACAGAAAACAAATTAACCTACAGAGTAGCTGACACTAGTATAAGACTGACTCCAACAAGAGGAGCCAGTTTTGTGAGCTATTTCGATGTTTGCCTAACGCTAACAGTGTTTTGCATTTGCTTGGGATAACACTATCTCCAACAACACAGATGCAAATACATCCACCGCTGTTCCGTTCCGCATGCTCAAGCCGCCACGGCCACCGGTGTCACTGCTGCTCTGCCTCCCGCCGTGGCCACCCGCCTCCCCGCTCGCTGCCGTGGCCGTCGAAGCCATCGCTGTTCCGCCTCCCTGCCGCCGCCCGTGAGCCCGCGCCGGCCTCCGTCGTGCACGCGAGCCCGCGCCGCGTCGCGCCTCCGTGCAACGACGGTGACGTGCGAGCCCACCGCGAGGCCGCAGGGGATGTCGACCACGCGGACGCCGTCGGCGGGGAGGTGCTCGCGGTGCAGGGAGATGGAGGCGGGGCAGCGCGAGGCGGCGCGGCCGCCGGGGTGGAGGCGGCGGAGGCGGGGGTGACGCGGTCGAGGTGCGCGAGGTGGGGCTTGGCGGCGGCGGCGACGGCGTCGAAGGGGGTGGCCGTGGCGTTGGGCCGCGGGAGGACGAGGAGGGAGGAGAAGATCGGGAGCGCGGGGGTGGCGGCCGGGGACGGCGCCGAGGCGGCGGCGGGGAAGGCCGGCTTGGCGGGGCGCGCGGGGAGAAGGGCGACGCGAAGGCCGCCGCGGCGGCCTCCGGCTCCCGGCGGCGCGGGTGCTTGGATGGGCGGCGCCGACGAGGAGGGGGACGAGGAGGCGAAGGGCAGCAGGGGGAACTCGAAGAGGAGGACGAAGGCGAAGTAGCCCGCGACGGCGGCGAGGAGGCCCGCGCGGACCGGGCGCTTCTTCCGCGGAGCCGGCTGCGGCATCGCGAAGAAGGTTCTAGAAGGCACGGGCGAAGGCGAGGAGGGAGGGGAGGTAGCCGTTTGGGGGCCGGACGTCGCGCCTGCCTACGCGTCGCCGTCGTGCTCGCGTCGCTCGCCGCCGTGCCTGCACCCGCGCTCGCCGCCGTTCGCTCTATCCAACCACGTGTCATCCTCTCTGTTGCCGCCTGATATGCATCGGAGGAGAGAGAAGATCCAATTTTACATCTCCTCTCTCTGTGAGGTAAAATTGGCTCCCTTTTGCCTCCTCTTTTGGAGAAGATTTTGGATATGCACAGTGTAAGAGGGGAGGCACAAATGGATTTGCCTCCCCTGTTGGAGTCAGCCTAAGCAGTGGAGACCAAATATGACGAGCTATTTGCTCCAACAAGGGGAAAAGTAATCGCCTATCGTTTCGCTTTGGCTAGTGGATCGGATCTGCTGTTGGTAAACTAGACATTCTTCGCTCACCATCAGGTTTTTATTGGCAGCCTAATCCGGCGTCGCATGATTACGGAGTGGACTTTTGTGAGTGCCGACCCTCCAAAAGAGCGCCTTAACCCTCCATGATTAAGCAACTTCTAATAAGCTCAATCATCATGTCATGTGCACACGGGTGGCCTGCGCTGTCCTTTTCTGTTTGGCGGCCCGGCAGATCCATCGCGCACCAGTTCCTGCGTAAAAGGGGAAATTAAAATCACGCCCAAATTGCAAGAAAATGAACTGTTCATCCGTCGCGTCCATACAAACACAGAGAGAGAGAGAGAGAGAGAGAGAGGCCTTTGAGCTCAAGAATCCACTCGTTTCCAGCTGGTAAGATCGAATGGCTCCAAGGCTTGGACAATTATTTGGAGTACTGTTTCTGACTTGCCGTACAACTGTCTCGTCATGGACATGCAGCACGGCGATAGCCTCGCAGATTCGGCGCCAGCCCCGAGCAGAAGACTTTTTCGCTCCCTGCACACGGTACAGGTTACTGTGCGGCATTAATCAACGCTGTGTGTGTGCGCGCGCGCGTCGGCCACTGGCTCTCGATCGAGGCGGGCAGCGATAAGCTCCATGTGCACGCGACGCGCCGGCGGCCGGGCGGCGTGCTCGGCATGGGTGGATGCGTGGGCGGACGGCGACGAGGAGGAGGATGGGGAGCCAGCGATGATTTCCTTGGGAACCCGGGAACCCCGAACGCGAGATCCGATAAAATGTGGTGCGGTGCGGCCGGCGAATCCGATTTCGAACCACGCATCCGTGAAAATCGTTACTACATGCGGTACGTGACTCCCCAAGCCTAGCTAGCTCGTAGTACAACTTGGTTGGAAAATGTGGTGGTAGTGACCTGACCCCAAGGTCCAACCCAACCTCACGAGCCAATGGCCCTCCTTAATAACCACCTGTTCATAGCTGATTATACTATTACGAACATCTATGCTGTTGTTTTGTGTGAACTTCGGAGCTTCAAACATGCATCGAATTAATGTAGGATAGGGTCCCCACCGCACGGCCCGGTCCACTTGACCGAGGCTGTGAACGAGACATTTCAATTTGACAATTGTTTTCACAAGTTAGGTGAGGAGCCTTTGAGCTAGGAGATGAGAGGTTTTGATGATGAGATTATCAGGCTTCCATAAACTAGAGTATTTGGAGCTATCGGTTTCCTTGGATTCAGGGTGGTGCTCGGCAGTAGGTGGCCAGAGAGACAACACACTCGTTTGAATTTTAATCAGACGAACCGATAACATAATGTACTCCACACGTGCGGTTGCTTCGCGATTTCGGTGGATCCACGAGTACGTATGTACGCTAGACAGAAAAAGAAAATACTAGTACTACACGAAGTACTCTGCTTTTAAAGTCGGCCGGTCTCCTATACTAGACTTCCGGTCTGGGTGACTTAGCTCCAAGCCTTCAGTGTTCCACACTCAACCCATTTTAATTGCGCAAACTGCAAAGGAAGGAGTATTTGATTTTGAGAGCAAGTATAGTAGTGCAGTTAAAGTAACGAACGGCTTAGCCAGCTGACAAAAATTATAAAAGAAATTAAGGAAAAAATGTTACGTTTGCTCCTTTCTCCAGGATGCACGTGGCCTTGTTCGTCGTCCCGTTTGACCAGCAGTATATCAATGTCCATCACCTTTTCCCCCTGAAACCGTAGGAGTAATTTAGGTTTGCAAGTTTGATTTGTCTAGTTAAAACCTTCTGGAACCTTTGTCAGAACAAAATGCTGGAACTCGGGAGCAGCAAAGAGGATGGATCCCTTTCGAACGTTGGAACGGTACGGTGTTGCAGTGCAAGCAACTGGAATGTGGTACGTACGTACTACATTTTATTTAAAATCAACAAGTCAACTGGAAAGAATTCCGTTATGGTATCTGATCAGCACTGACGCACCAGTATTTTCATATTGCGTGACAGCCGGGTGATGCACGATCCCTTGAGAATTCAGGAGGAGATCCACCAGTAGATCGATCGACCATTATCCCACGGACCGGTTCATTCTCTCTCTCTTTTTTGTTTTTGTTGACTACGTATAGATTACTAGTTCGTTGCAGGATTGTGGTATTCAACGTAGTACAGAGCATGACCGTTACGTCTTACTAGCCGTTGGTAGAACAGCAGTTGACTCCTATACTGCTGCGATAATCGGAAGGAATCGAGCCACAGAGATGTTCAGGGAATCGAATATTTCTCCGCTCGTAATTCCTTTTCTCCGTCTCTCTGAACACGCACTTCAGTCGAGACTAATTACCCCAGAGCGATACTGCTAAGTATTTTTCTCGTTCATGTCGTCGCGCTTGATATTCTTCGACCGGCTCGATCGGATTTGTGCATGCTCGGCAGTGTATGTATGTGATGTGTACGTGAACGAACCGACGGTTTGACGAGCAGTAAAGTTTCCATTTCTTTATTAGGGAAACCTGCACCCCGATAATCTTGCACCTGCCAAGGATTAAACAACTGGAGAGCTGTACTTACTCGTGACCTACGATTTCGTGCACACTAACGAACCGGCTAAAGTCGTCGTCGTCGGCGGGCGATCAGAGACAGAGATCACCGGAGGCGACGATCGACTTCCGCACGGGGACGGTAAACCACCAAACCAGCAGCGCAGCCTCGGTTTCCGACCCTTGCCTTGGTCCGCACGAGACGAAAGGTCGCTTTGCCTCGCGCCCGCCGCCGGTCGCGCGATCTTCTCGGAACCGCGCGTCCGAAGCGAGCCCGCGGCGCGTGCCGAGGCGGCGACCTTGCTTTGGTCCTCCTCCTGACCTCCTTGGAGCCGGTGCCGAGTCTGTTTACCGGACGTGCGTGCGTACGGGCTGTGGCCGCCGAACCAGCCCCCGCACGTCACCGTGTCTCCCTCGGCCAAGTGCCAGTCCAATTGGGTGGTGCACGGCACAGACAGCGTCGGCGTCATGGATTTCCTTGGGTTTAAGGTTGTCTTGTGTACGCTGACGCGACAGACGGTTTCTTGCTACTACTACTTCCTTTTCAAGCGTAACACTTTCCCGACCGTTGGATCAACCTTGCTTGCGTGTGTTTGATCTCTGACAGTCATCTAGATAATGCTCCCGAAGACTAGCTTAAACCCAAGGATACAAGCTCCAAAAGTCAATGATCCGAATCGAAGTAGGCTCTGCCACTACTTACTCCCTCCGTCCAGAAATATAAGTATTCGTTGACTTTTAGACATCACGTTTGATCGTCCGTCTTATTTAAAAAATTTCTAAAAATATTATTTATTTTGCAATAGTTTATTTTATTATTAGATACATTTTAAGTATAGCTTCTTTATTTTTGTATTTTCACAAATATTTTGAATAGGACGAATGGTCAAAGATAGATTCGAAAGTCGATAAATCGCTTATATTTACGGACGAGAGAGTACTTGTATAGGCTTTTCCTGCACGGGATACTTGCATGCCTGCAGTGCATGATGACTACTACGATAACTAGCTTTGCCAAACGGAAATCAACACTCGCAATAGCCAAACGGAAAGGGTCACATGTAGGTAGGGGCGCAGTACTAGTATCTCTAGGTTAGCGAACTATAGGCAGCAGCATGGCCTACCTAGCTAGTCGCTCCCAGGAACAAGAAGGGGAACGTGTTTTCAAGACGTAACTTGTGTTTGGCAAGTTTTTCTTTGCGGTTTCCGCTACCTTTTCGTTCGTACGGGGACGGTGCACCAAACTCTAATACTTGGCGACCGATTGGACTTGAAGTTCCTCCAACATCAGACCAGAACAATTCCTGTTCCTTTCGGAATCGTGACACGTATCTGTACGCGCGTAAACACGATCTGACCGGCGAACAATTCTCAAACACGAAGGTCGTGGTGTCTTATCGTTTCTCTTGGCACCGGCTGCTTGCCATTTTTCGCGAACCACCAAGGTCACCCTGTCCCGTGGGTGGTACACATTTGTTTTACTTTCTCTTTCAACTATATGCACTCCCAACCCAAGCAAAGGAGGAGGGTTCTGGAGCTGCCTAGATTTCCTCCTCACCTGGGCAAAACGCACTTGATGCGAGAACAACGCCAATGTCACGCACGCATGATCCCTCCCTCCCTCACGGAGCACTAGCGAGTGGCGCACACTGAGAAGACACCGCCGCATTTTGTTAAAAAAATAAAACAACGGCCGTGGTTACCTCCTGATCATGGCCTGCAAAGTTCAAAGGCTCATCATCCCCTGCAGGGCAACCTACGCCACTTGCGAGCTCCAGCGGCAATGCCAACGCCGCCGGCCACAGAAACAGCGCACATACGCCACCACTACCGTCTCCTGTCCCCCTCTTGTCTGCCCCCGGGGGATCCCAATGCTTCCATGGTTTAGACCACGTATCATTGCCTGCTGCACTAGGAAAGGGGCGAGCGAGAGCTCACTCACCGGACAACAGCACGCCACGGCCCTGCCCGTTGCCGCCGTATACTCTACTGCTATCCGACCGTCCCATCCGTCCGGTTCCCCGTGCGCTAGTGCCTGGTAGGGCATGCCGCTACGCCAAGAAAAGCAATTTCAACTTGGCGTGGCTCCACAGGGCCGGGGGTTGGGGAATGCACGGGCCAGCCAGGTTGCATCAGCGCGGTGGCTGTACGAGCCTTAGGGCGCACCGGCGCAGCAAAACGGGGGCGGATAGGCTAGTGCGCGATTCGGTGTTCGCTCGTTGCGCCGGCGAGGATCCGGCGGCCATCATGCCCCGCCTGCGCTGCTGGTGCGTGTCGGCTCAATCTTTCCGTCACACAGGGAAACGCGTGCGCACGGTTACCACCAGCCAAGTGGTGCCGCTGAAATCCGTATCATCGACGACGAATTTATCTAAAGATATGGAAAGAAAGAAAAAAATCCTAATCGGAATGTGCCGAATATGTGTCATCATCCAGATAGAAGCTCCAGCAAAATATTCTTCTCCAATAATTATACTGATCCGCCTGATGATGATGTGGAACATGCCCTCGACCTCGAGGAAGTTATACCTGTTTCTGTACGAAATAAAATGGCGCTAAAGCTAGCGGGTGTCTGCTTGCCTGCTGCCACGCCGGTTTAGTAACAGTGTTCATCATCGGACCGGAGAGCATAACGTCGTGAATCCTCCAAGGTATCCGATGCCGCTGGCTGATGGCGAACCAACTTGTATGCGCACCGAAACAGACGTGTAGCCCAGAACCAAACAAACGCACCCGGCTCGTTTCGCGGCACGTATGTCAAAAGGGAGAGGCGAAGGCGAACGCCATCTCGTCTGCACAAGCGAGAGGCGGCAGGATTTGACTGAGGGGATGTGAGAATCCTGCCATGGAAATCAACCCCCGGAAGCATGAGCTAATGGCGGTAGTGGTGAAGTGACCCTGGCTTTGGGACTTGGATTTCGTTTTGACAGCAACCGAATGCCGACGGAGTATTTAACTGCCGCTGTCAGTTCAGCCAGCCGCTAATGGAGAGAATGTTTCGAGCTTTTGATGCAGGAATTATATTCGGTCCCAGGCTCTTAGCTTTGTGTGTTATTTTGAGCACCTTCTTTTCTTTTTAGAGCCAACTTCTGAGCTGTTGACAAGCTGGTTTGGGCCGTCCAATCTCACCCACAATGTGGCCCGTTCATCAGTGTTGGGGAATAGTCGGGCAGCGCAGCAGTACTAACAGCAGTTTCAACACGTCATCATGTGGAGTGGATGCAGTAAAATGATTCACATGTTTGTCTCAAAAAAAAGTAAAATGATTCACATGTTTCTTCGTTTGATTCGTTTCCTCTCACCCATCAGCTTCTGCGGCCGTCCAATCGTCCACCAAGAAGGGATGTGTATGCTGCTTAGGTGGGGAGAGGATTCTGGGTCTCAAAGTTTCCTGTTTAATGAGTCTGAACCTGCAGCATTGAAAAAGGACATCAATATCAACATGGTGTGTTAGGGCGTTAATTGCTTCTCAAGGAACACTTGTATAGTCGTGCATTGATCGAAAGAGACGAGTGATCAAACTAGCAGTGCATGGTCCAGTCAAAGTTTGGTATGCATGCATGTTCTTAACGAAAAGAATCAGGGCTAGATTGCCCTACCGATAGTATTATCTATTCCCGTACCTTGGACTGTAATGTCAATTAATCTAACCGTGTCCTGCAAAGACCAACCAAACCAACGCTCGGAATCTTCTGCTGGCTAACTACTCACACACCAAAATATTGTACTGGAGCTAATAATAATCAGGTTTGAACGCTATCTCAGACGCTTCTGCGGACCGCATTCTCGCGGACGTGACCAGCCAAAAGTGCATGCGGTGAGAGGGAGTACTATAACGTCAAGGACTGGAATAGTGGAAGTACTTTCATAGCTTAACAGCGATCCTATAGTGTAGTAGTATGGATTAAAGAGTAGTAATACCGAAAGTTTTTGTTTTTGTGAATCATCCCGAGTGCTTGGATATTGGACTCCAGGGTTTCAGCGTCCTTTTTCCAGGTAACCAATAATTGTGCCGGTGGAGAAACTGGCGATCAGGCAGCGAGTCTCTACAGGTAAGGAAACACTGATGATGAAAGGAGCTTGCGACTTGCAGGCTGATGGCGGCTCGGCGCCCAATCGAATCGCGCGCCATGTGCTGCGTGGCCTTGGGCGCCACTGACCGGGGCTATTTGATCCTTCTGGCTATACCATTATATTTGCCACTAGTGGTATAGTACAGTGTGTATCTTGACAAGGAAAAATAAACGCCTCCTAAAATCTAGCGGTAGCTCCTGCTTTTCGCCGGAGACGCGCATGCTTCGTTTTCAGGGCACAGGGTCCTTGACAGGGACAACGCGTGTGGACAAACATTCGTGTGGTTGCGGACGCCGACGCGGCGACGTCCCCGTGCCGTTCACGTGCGAGCGGCGGCACCGATCAAATTAAACACGGACGGGCGCGCCACAATAATTGGGCACACCACCTCGCCGATCCGCGCGAATCCATCGCAAATCCAGAAACGTTATCTCCGTGTGATTGATCGCCTCGCCGCGCCGCGCCGGGGCCCAAGAAACGAAACCGAAACCGAAACTGCATGGGCTCCGCTGCCGTGATCCCTCCCGGGTCGGCGCCCTGCGCGCGACGCGCGCGAGCGACGACGACGCCACAACGTGCTGCTAATCCGTGGGAACCTGGATCCATGCCACGGCTGCTCCTGAACCAAGCGATCCGCAATCATATGGCGCTCATAATTAAGCGAGCAGGAGCTTGGCCTCTTGGCCGCCATGATGGGCGCGGATTCTGCAGCTGAGCCATCACCTTCCTTCCTTCCTTCCCGGCCGCGCTCTCTGACCTTTGTTCGTCGGACGCGGTGCTTAAACAAAACGGAATGTTCTGGTTGGGACGTACTCCTACAAGTTGAGGCAACCTTGTCCCTTGGAGTTTTCACCGGGCCTGCAGGGCGCGAAAGAGAACAAGAAGGGCTATCATGAGCTTCGACAAAAGGGGGAGCTTTGAGGTTTTGGAAACCTAGAAAAAGTCGGGGTGTGCGATCGAAAGCACCGGTTTGTCCTTTTGGAAAAGCGCCATGGATCCGCTTTGCTGCGTTTCTTTCAGGTTCAGACATGGAGTGGGGTTCAAGTCTGGTGTAGTGGAGGATGTGAGCAGGATACTTTTTTTAGAGGGAAATGTGAGCCAGATACTCGACTGCCATGATGAGGATAGACAGTGGCCGCCATTTCCGATTCGAGGGCGCCGTACCTCGTTGAGACCGACTATAGGCGGCATCAGATGAAGGGATCTGAGCTGTGAGCGATCATGACGGCGATGGTGGTGATGATGGCCTCCATCGGCCAATCCCCGGTCCCGGCACCCGGTGAGGTGGGCCTCTTTAGAACTTGCGATACTGCGTCCTGACATGGACCAGCGCAGCATCTGCGCTCTCCCGTCCACACCTAACCTAACACGGCATGGCTGCCTCCTAATCATGCCATTTGCATCTCTTTCATCGTTGTGCTGGTCCTCTTCAACAGTAACCTCGATCCCAAATGAAACGGACCTAGAGCGTCGGCAGGTTATAATAGGATGAGGAGAATGTTCCTTCGTCTGTTCGTCACTCTGTTACAGTGTCAGGTGTCCCTCACATCATTGCTCCAATAAATTTCAGTTCTGCAGCTTCGGAATACAGACTATTCGAATCCGTGGCGAATTTGTTCGGATAAAACTGATTGGTAGCTACAAGCGATATAAAGGCCTCTTCTTGGTTACTTAAAGAGGCCCATTAAGCCCAGTGTATTCGAACGCAAGTAAGAAGGCTTACGATGGATAAGCGGCCCAAATTATATGGATGGATCGAAGTTAAGCGGCGCACAACTGGAAAAGGAGAATATAGCAACCCGGCCCATTAGAACTACGCACTCCATTGCTGCTGTGCCCTGAAGATTAGGCACGTGCAGTTCATCGGTGTTACCTATAATAGAAACAATTTTGCCTAAACAAAAACCTATAATAGAAATAAAGATCTTCCAAAGCGTTTCAGCTGAACCCCTAACTCCATTTTCACCCTCATCAAGCAGGATGTTACATAATGTACTAGATCAGAGGTTCATTTAGCAGCTGAATTGTATGCTTGTAATATCTCAACATCTCATGGCAACTGAGGGTGCGATCCGACAACTGTTGCTTCTAATGTGGCCACAATTTTTTTCCTAGTCTCTACTACTAAAAAAAATTCTCTCAATTGAGCGGCAGAGCTGCCTTCTCCACAAAAGGGAATAATGTTGTAGTTTGTACAGCTTTAACAACAACGACTTTCAAAGAATACCACAAGAGTGCAATTAATTTGGCAAGGCAAAACTATAATTATCGTTGCAGCTTTGGAGTAATAACTGCGCCAATATTCCCTTTAAAAAACTGTGCCAATAACTGTTAGCTAATCAGTGGCTTTGGAAAACCAAAACGGAGATAAGAACTACCAAACCGTCTTTCAGAAAGAATGGTGTTAGACGACTATCATAACTCATCACATTTACACTTTCCTCAACACTCCAACAAAAATATTATTCTTACTTTACCACAGTTCAATCCAGTAGAATGAAAGCATCTGAAATAATGAAAAGACATCAGTTTTTAAGCACTAAGCAGTTCATTAGGATGAAGCAGGCAGTAAACTGCAGTTTACTGAACCCATAACAAATAGCAGAGAATGCAGCCTGTTCTTCTATCATTCAAAAAAATGCTTGAAATGTAGTTAGTCACCTGAGCTTTCATATATCCACTGTTTGAATTTGTTGGTGCTTGATAATATCATCAATAGAGAAAGCAATGTATGAAAAAATTGCAGAGAGCTCAATAAAACTATATTGGCAGCCCCAGGCATTTTTGAAAGAACCGGTTCCCCTTAAGCATGGATTAGTTCTTTTCTTTAGGATTGTAGCATGGTTCCCCTGTAACATGAATTAACTCAATAAATACACATGTAGCTTGGAGTAAGCACAGAAAGTCACAACAAAAGGTTTTGTAGAAGTAACAAAATATTCACGTTAGCTTACATATTTATAAACAAATGCAGCATTTAACACGGTAAGGAGCTCTTACAACTTAATGATCAGCTAGGTCTACGGCATTTGCAATTCCGGAAAAATAGCACAATCCATCAATAAAAGGTATCAACTGGTTGTTTAACATAAGCAAATAGCAAAGATGGAAGAATCATTCAAAACTACACCTCTTAGTACGCATCCAAAGGATGGCAAAGTCGTATAGGTAATGCAGAACTGCACGGTCTCTTGTAATCAAATAGCCCATCTCATCGCAATAACCATCCTAGCAACAACAAGAAAAGAATGAGATTCAGAGTTTCAGAATGCCCATTTGCCAGTCGACACCAGATGTGCGTACAAAGTAGACTCCTTGATCTAAAACATGCTACAAAGTTGCTGAAGTGGTCACAATTTGCTGTTTCTCTTCTGATCCTGAAATGTCCTATTATCTGCATTCAAAACTCGGTGAGGAATCGGTTTTCTTTTCTTTTTTATTGGAAATAGATAGAGCATATAATACAGTAGCAGTTAATAATACCTTACCAAAAATATAGAATTTGTTTCCCAAGTTTGTACAATTGATTGTAGCTCATCAGGTGTCGCCATTCCCATCTACATTCACACATAAGTAGCAGAACCAATAAACAAAAATGCATTTTAAAATCCAAAAGTGATCTGAGCATGAAATGTAATACACCCTACTTTATCTGCCCATGTCAACTAAATTGTCAAAAATTATATAAAAAACAATTTCAGTATGTCAACTAAATTGGAGAAACAAAATAGTTTCCAGTTTCTAGTTACACTAGAACATAACTAGGTAGTAATGAGTTAAAAGAGAACCTTGCTAAATTCAGAAGGAAAAAAAACACTCACCAATACCCTGTGTTGAAAACGAGGACATCATGGTTAGCTCAATAAGCGTCTATGACCTCCAATGTCAGACAAGCGTGAGAGCAGTCTCCGGTCCAGCTTCAGGCCGGCTGACTCGGCTTCTCTCATCAATTGCCGGCACTTGGCGAACCTCCCTGCCACCTCATATCCTTGGATCAGAGTGTCATACATGTCAGCAGTTGGAATGAAGCCAGCTTCCTTCAACCTTGACAAGTATCGAACAGCCCTCTCCAGCTCGCCCAACACCACACACAGCTTGACAATGACCCGATACGCCGGCAGGTCAAGAAGGCACTGCTTGGCTTGCTCCATTTCCCACACCAGCGCCAGCGCTTCCCGGCACCTCCCGTCGCGGCACCGGCTGTGGATCACCGTAGTGTACATCACCACAGTGGGTGGGCTACCCCCAAACTCCCTGAACCAGGTGAACAAGCTCTCAACGGCAGCATACCGCCTGAGTTTGATGCACACCTTCATGATCGCCGTGCAATCCTGTGGATGCAGGTCAATGTCTGGCCTGTCACCGAGCTCGTCCACCAGAGCAGCGGCGAGCCCATAGCCATCAGGTGTCCGCGCGGCTTCCACCATCAACTTCACATAAATGCTTGTGTCCAGCGTCCTCTCGTTGAACCGTGCTAGGTCAAGGAGTTTGCGCGTGAGCCCAATTTTCCCTGCCCTGATGAAGCCCCTCGCCATGGCTTCCAAAACAGCGCGGCTCGCAGTGGGAACAAATTCTTCCAAAGCAGAATCTACTCTGAGCTGGTCAAATCGTGCCAACACTTGGATGGCCGAAGCAAGGATCCGGTCGTCGGGAAACAACGGCACAAATGTCTGCCTCTGCGCCCAGCACAGCGTCTGCAGTGCGCGGTCTGGGAGCCCCATGTGGCCGAGCTCGCGGATGGTCATTGACAAGGACCCCTTCCGGAGGAACCTCGCCCACTGGTCGAGCACAGTGGAGACGTCATGCTCCGGCGGAAGGGCAGCGATCTCGCGAGCGATCCCAACGAGCGCCTCTGGGTTCTTGCACACCTGGTCACTGAATGGCGCGCGCGAGGACAGCGCGGCTCTCGCTGCGAGCCGAATGTGCTGCTTTGGTGCCGGAGCAATGGGCAGCCTGTTCTTGTGTGGCAGTGGCAGTGGGAGTGCCCGCTGCTTCGCCGGGTTCGGTGGCTTCAGGGGCCTCTGCCGCATCGGGCGGTCGAAGAGAGCCGAGATGGCGTCAATCTCATCTTGGGTCCATCCTGATGTCTCTCCCTCACTCTCCTCGGACTCCATGGCAGGGAACCCCTCTGTGCAAGAAATACGAGATGACCTTGAGCTGGCAAGGTCAGGAGGGCCTGGTAGCCCCGGGACCTTCACCCATGCCTGAGAACCGACAGCCGGTGTGGGGAGCGGTCGGCTCACCATGGCTATAGTGGCCGTCACCTGCAGGATTGAGGTTCAGCTGAACCTTCAACTGTATTCTGTAAAACAAGATGCGCCTTGGGTATCACCAATTGCAGTCCTATCCTGCGGTAATGCGCGCCAGGAAGAACCTAATCAAGAAAAACAGGAGCCATTATTTATTAGATACATACAGAACCAACCCACGGCAACCAAACTGAATGGATATAGGTAATGATCAGGATTTGACAAAGAACAATTAATCTGAAGCAAAGAATGTACGGGGAAACGTAGAATCCCCTAAAAGCATACCTCAGTGGCAATCTACAGCTCCGCAGCCTTTGCTCGCAGCATGACAGGCCAAGCAGCAGATCGGCAGGCAATCCACGGAGGCCCAACCTCGCCCTCTCGTCGCCACTGCTTCCGGTTGAAAAGCGATATGGCAGGAGCAGATGCGTGATGCCGGAGCCGGGGCCTCTCGCCGGCGCCGCTCAACCGATGTGATGTGGATGAGGGTAGGAGATGATATCTTTGCTGGGCCTGGGGCCTGAACTATTTTATGTATGGGCCAATTCTTACGACTTTCAGTTACGGCCTGCACCTATGGAACCCCAGGCCCATCTACGGACGATGGAGATCCGACGGTCAAATCTGCCTGGAGCTCCCTATATAAAATCGTCCCACCTCACTCCTCAAAACCCTAGCGCCGGCGCCGCGGACTCCCACTACCTCTTCGCTTCCTTCGCTCCCGCCGCCGCACCGCTTCGAAGATGGTGCGTCCCCGTTACCCACTCTCGCCATTGGACCTGCTCGATCAGCTCTGTGCTAATCCTCTCCCTTGTCTTGTCGTTCCTTGCAGGCCCCGAAGAAGGACAAGGCCCCGCCGCCGTCATCGAAGCCCGCCAAGTCCGGCGGTGGCAAGCAGAAGAAGAAGGTGCTGTTCTCTTGTGCTTGCTGGTTTAGTCTTAGTATTGTCTGATTATGCCGGGATGAAGGTTTTTAATCCTGGATCCTCTTTGTCTTTGCAGAAGTGGAGCAAGGGAAAGCAAAAGGAGAAGGTGAACAACGCCGTTCTGTTCGACCAGGCCACCTACGACAAGATGCTCACCGAGGTGCCCAAGTTCAAGCAGATCACCCCCTCCATCCTCTCTGAGAGGCTTCGGGTAAGCCTCTTCTTTCTAGATCTATGCTACTAGTTGTGCAAGCAATACATGTGGCTCTTGAAACCGCCTTATTTATTTAGATTTGTGGTTTATCTGCTGGCTAACTGCTTACGTGACATGATTCTGCACATTGTGATGAACGCAATTAGAAAGATTTGCCCTGCATGAAGTTTCTACGTTTATGAAGCTTCCTATGTTTAGCATGCTTCTTTCATGTTTGCATGTGGATGTGACCGAATTGCCTAATCATTTCAATTAAATGTTGGAATGCACCTTCTCAGGTCTTTCAGATAATTTGCACAACTATCATCTGATGTCTGCTGTGTTTACCTGTTTATTGCATTGTGCTTGCCCATGAAATTGGTATATTCATTTTGTATATGTGAATCCAACCCTCTCCACGAATTCACTTAAGGTTGTATGAACTTCAGCTATCAGTTAGTTTGAACACAATGGAATCTTGAAATTGTTTTGTAACAGGGCCTAACCAAATTGAGTACCTTGAATATGTGCTGCTTGCAGCATTTGTCTCTGCACAACTAATTTTGTTTCTCCATTGTCTACAGATCAATGGCTCCCTTGCACGGAGGGCTATCAAGGAGCTGGTGGCTCGTGGCCTGGTCCGGATGGTGGCCCAGCACTCAAGCCAGCAGATCTACACCAGGTCAACCAACACCTAAGGATGATGCCTTTGTTTGGAGCTCCTCTACCGTAGAACAGTTGTCATGGTTGTTAAGAGTTTGCTAATTTTCTGTCACTTGTGATGGTCAGCATAGCTGAAACATTTACAGATATTTTGGGTAGCTCTAAGCATATGAATTTGAGTTGTTCTATCCTCAATTGCCAATGTTGAACTTGCTGAAATCTTGGCGCATTTTAGTGTTTTGTGACGTGGCCATTATTGTTCAGCGTAACTGGAGCTATCATCTTCTCACATTACATGAGTAAACTGTTCCGTACAAGATCCGCTGGTGAGGTCTTAATCACGTACTAGTCAATATATTTCTGTCAGACTAGCGATGACTGACCCTGGGGTGGCACGGCGACGCTTGCGGTTGGTTGTTTATACTGAATCGTTGCAGACGATCATTGATTTCGGCAGTGTTGATGACTGAACGCCAGTATGCTAGCACGATATGCTGACCGACGTGAGAGATTTTTTTTTCTGTTTTGACCCCTGTCACAATAATTTACAACTGACCCTCAGATTCTATGAATGAAAAAAAAATTCCCGCCGTGATGGCGCAGAGATGATTGATAGCCGAGTTGAGAGCCTCTGCCATTGATTCTTCCACTGCCCACAAGAATACGCAAGGCAACAAGAGAGCAACAGGGGTCATTGCAATGTTTTTTTTTCCTTTAATCGCATCTGGATTTTGTGATGAGTGATGACACAACGTCGTCTTGTTTCTATATCTGTAATTAGCATTTACTATTGCGAACTCTGAACAAATGGTGACTACTTTCGTTAAGTAAAAAAATGTGGACTACGTGGTGTTGACTGTGATGAAGCACTACGTGGTGTTGACTGTGATGAAGCACCTAGTTACAAGCTAATCTGAGCATGCTTAGGATCTTGTTATTGTGTATGATCAATACACCAATGCCATATTATGTTGATCTTAATTGTTTTTATCATATATAAATTCTGTTGTCATACAACTATAGGGGTAAGTTAACCTATGTATATCAACCTGTGACTATACGCAACTCATCTATGTCAACCTCTATAGGCGGCATCATCCACTCTACCAAACAGAAAACTTGACGACCTCTTTCACCCTACCGAACACAAAACTTGGCGGCCATCTCCTAGAAAATGTTGGCGGCCATCTCACATCCAACTTCGCCCTCCAACCAGAGGCACCCTTACCAGTAGCTCACAAACGTATGGCCCACAACATGCATATGTGGAGCATAGTGTTGTTATCTGCAAGACCAAACCTTTACTGCTGCTACAAAATTTATCTACCCAGGACATGTGGGGATATTTTTTTTACATTTTGATCCTTTTATAACTAATATTTACAAGCAATACACAAATCTATATTTTCATAGTCTGATCTGTTTCAGTCACACCAACCAAAATAGGAAAAAAAAAAGGTTCATGTGCGGGGGCTGGCATTAATCAAATTAAAAAGTGATTAGCACGTCACAATAACTGAGCTCTCATCAGAGAAATAGGGATTAAAAGATCACTTATTAACATGGTTTCTCCTATATTCCTAGTAGAGAAGAAAATTTCTTAGCTGCCTGAGCTATGAGCTATGAATGCTTCTAATGTTAAGAGTGGCAACTATATTTTCTTTTGTTCTAATTTTTAAATAGTTGCCCCATGCAATGTTTGAAATGTAATATCCACCATAGGCTGTACTCTGTAAAATTTTGTGCATATAAATGCAGTGCCCTTATATGGGTGTGTTTCCTTGAAAAAAAAATGACAGTCGCGCCACATTAATTGGGCTACACCATTGAGCGCAGCTGTGCCCAGAAAATGGATACATGCAGTTCATCGTCTATGTTTGGTGGAACCTATGAACAGAAACAAATATACATCTTCCAAAGCATTTCTGCAATAATTAGCTCCATTTTGACCATCATCGAGGATGTGATAGTGTAAAATGACTTGAATCAGGAGCTCATTCAGTTTTCAGTAGCAGAATGCTACGACGCATCTAGTATTGCCACAAATTTTCATTCAGTAGCATCTGAACAGCAAAGCTGTCTTTCAATCACATAGAATAAAAATTGCACTTACAAGTTTAAAGTATTTCTACAACAACTCTGTTTTCACCCTCATCAAGGAGGATGTGACAGTGTAAAATGACTTAAATCAGGAGCTCATTCAGTAGCAGAATGCTATGATGCATCTAGTATTGCCACAAATTTTCATTCAGTGGCGTCTGAGCAGCAAGGATGTCTTTATATTAGATAGAATAAAAATGCCACTTACAAGTTTACATTCTTGACAACAATGACTCAACGAATATCACTAAATTTGACAGATAATTATTCCAGCTCACATTACTGGTTGCAACTTTCAGCAGGAACTGTGACAAGAATTGTTATTGATATTCTAATTGTTAGATATAATCAGTTGTTTTGGAAGAAACAAAAAATGGAGAAATCAGAACTACAATCAACTATCTTTTAGAAGAATTGTGTTAGATATGGCTATCATAACTCATCACATTTACACTTCCCTCAACAACAACACTATAACATATTCTTCGTCCTTTTGACATGGTTCAATCAAGCTCCTGAATGCAAGGATCTGAAACAATGACAAGAAAAGAGTTTGTAAGCAGTCAATTACTCCATTAGGATGATGAAGCAGCCAGTAAAGTGCACTTTGCTGAATACAAATAGCAGGGAATACAGCCTCTACTGTTATCAACCGAAATGCTTGATCAAAGAAATAGCTAGGATAATGGGAATGCAGGCAATCACCTGAGCTTTCACACATCCAGAGCTAGAATTTGTCAGTGCTTGATAATGTCAACGGAGAAAATAATATATGAACAAAAATGGCAGCATGGATTTATAATCAATCTATCTTGGCAACCCCAGGCATTTTTGAAAGAAACGGTTCCCCTGTAACATGAATTAACTTGATAAATACATCTGAAAACAAAAACACAGTAACTGTATTGCTAAACATGTAGGATTAGAATCTTGTATCTGCACCTTAAATGCAAAAGCGATATCTGAACTGTCAATCTGAAGCATCACTCTCCTGAGCTTATCTTCCTTTGATTGCCCTAGCTTCATGAATCCCTATAAGGCAAACTCAATCAAAGACTAAACAGGAGTTGCTCCCTTTTCTTTTCTTTGGATGTACTTAGGTATGATGAACCCTTGGTATTTGCTTACCTGATCACTCAAAACCATACACATATTGGAAAATTCAAGCATTCCAACTGCTGGGACTTGGGTTGATCGGCAAATTTCAATGTATGATTTGTTGAGCTGAAACAATTATAGATCAGTTAGAAACTTGGAGTTGTATGGAAAGAACTAAATAGAGCCTTCTTTCATTATGTTATGAAGTTTTACCTCTCCAAGATTAGTAGCTTTTTTCTTGCAATGCTGAAAAGTATTTGCCAATGCACACAGCACCATCTGTCAAATATTTCATACATGAGTGAGAATAGTTTGGAGCCGAAATTAGCAGAACTATGGTTACATATATTTTCCTTCTTTTTTAAAAAACAACATATAATCAAACAGTAAAACAATAAGACTTCTAGAATACTGTCATCTTACCTGCTGGTGTTGAGGAAGACACAATATGCTATCTACTACCGGTGACTTGAATGCCTTCGATAAGGCTACATCCATATGGTCAAATGTCACCTGTAAATATAAATATTAGATTCCACTACTTCAGAGGATCCAGAAGCTTAATGAGTTCCCTCGCAAATTAGGAATTAGGAGGTGAAGAAAGAATAGCTCTAGCAATGAAATGTATTAGGACTTATTCAGAAGATACAGAGACCGTTAGTAACATTCAACCATGTTTATGGCTACAATTAAAATTGATTTGCATCCTATTGGAAATAGGATTGAAAAACAAGACCTTACATATCTATTCTTATTGATTCACATAGTTGGCTGACAAAAACTCGTGAATAGATAATATTTGACAACTTATTTGGTGTTGTGTACACCGCAAAACCACTATTTTTTTTCCTAATGGGACTTGCAGACCAAAACAATTGTGAGAAACAGAACTTACCATTCCTAATTCTTGATCAGAATCTTTTAGGATTGCTTCAAGAACCTCCACAGCACTCCTGAAATTTGACAAGGATGTTACAAACCAATGGCTAATTTTCTTTAGCAAGCAAATGCACCGACAAGATTCAGAACACCTTCCATATAGGAAAATGATTGGTACTATGCTTAGCAGATATAATAATGGAGGCTACATATTATTACATAGATTATGATTATTTCCTTAGCAAGAGAAGTGAGTTACCTGCAGACACCGAGAGCCTTTCTCATGTCACCAGTAGCTGCTGCAACTTTCTGATATAGCAACATTCACCAAAACATTACCAAATGAAAACAAGTTGGATAATAATCAAGTAAATGAGAGATCTTGTCTGATATTTGGACTTACTCTAGCACAAAACTCCAGAGCCAATGGTTCAAAAACATCATACTCGAGAACCTGTAAAGGTGACATGTTAAAAGGCATGAACAACAAGAAGTTGAAAATTATTATTAGGTGGCACATTATAAGATGTGATCGTTGACACGAGGAGATAGTTACCTTTAATCTATGCTTAATTATATCAGATATCTGATCCTTGGAGTAAGCACGGAAAGTCACAACAAGGGGTTTGCCTATCAGTTGAGGTAGTAAAGAAAGATTCATGTTAATTTACATCGTAATAACAAATACAACATTTAAACATTTGTAAAGAGTGCTTACAATTTAATGATTCAAGCTTTGGGAGAAAACGATCTGCTAAGTCTATGGCATTTGCGATTCCTGAAAATAGCATCATCCATCAGCAAAAGGTATGAACTGATTGCTTACCAAAAACAGCTATGCACAAGTGTTCATTCAAAATTTCACCTATTAGTATGCATCTAGAGAATGGCAATGTCGTAAGCATAAAAAGGTCATGCAGAACTGCACGATCTCTTGTAATCAAGTAGTCCATCTCATCCACAATAACCATCCTGGCAACATCAACAAAAGATGCAGTTCAGACACCAGAATTAAGACTACATAAAAAAGGCCTGTTGTTAGTCGATACAAGATATCCGTACATCATTCTTCTTGGAGCCGATTGCTCATCTGAAAACATGCTCCGAAGTTGCTGAAGAGGTGATAATTTGCTGTTTCCCTTCTTCCTACCCAGAAATTGTCCTAGTATCTGCCATTCAAAACTCGGTTAGGAATTGATTTTCTTTTCTTTTTGATTGGAAATCGATAGAGAAAATAATGATACCTTGCCAAAAATAGCAGATGTGTTTCCTAAATTTGTACAATTGATTGCTAGCTCATCAGGTGCCTCTATTCCCATCTACGTTCATAGATGAGCAGCAGAACAAATCAGCAAATATGCATTTCAGAATCCAAAAGTGATATGAACATGAGATGTAATTACACCCTACCTCATCTGCCCACTGCAGCAAACTATCCTTGATTTTGTTAATCGACAACGTCTTCCCAGTGCCAGGGCACCCACAGACGTAGAGGCTCCCAGCCTTCTCCTGTTGGACGCATGCCTTGCAGAACTCAAGCACGCGATTTTGCTCGCCGTCCCGGCAAACCAACCCGCAGGATGGCACCGTTGCTACGTGCAGGGCCTCCTTAACCGCCCGCATCTGCGCTGGGTCTGCTTCCACAACCAATTCTCCATCAGACCCCACCAAACACTGAAGTAAACAAACACAAGGGCCGGCCGAAATTGGAAATTGAGTTACTTGCCGCGGGGATTCCACTTGGGCTTCTCAGGCGCGACAAGGTCGCCGTATAACCGCTTCCTCGAGGACTTGGGCGACGCCGAGAGCAGCTTGGGCGTGAAGACCTGCGAGATCGAGCAGTTGATGTGCATTGAGACGGGGGAACGGACGGTAACGACGCAACTGCCCAGCAGATCTGCGTCGAGGTCAGGGATGAGCAGTAGATCTTACAGTTCCGGCGCCGGCGTGCGGGGATCGGTGAGGTGAGGTGTGCCGAGAAGCGTCGGGAGACTGGACTGCGCGGCCTGGCGTCAGGCGTCGCTTGATGCTGCGCGGCGTGCTCGACGCGACGGGCGACGGGGTTGCTGCCGGGGAGGACCTCGCCGTGGCGCTGCGGAGAGTCGGCATTGGAGCTTGGCGGTGGCGGGAATTGACGGCTGCTCGTGGGGATGAGGAAGAGATTTGGGGTGGAATTGGCGGGTGCTGAGCGGGGATGAAGGGTAGGGAAGAAAAGGGCGCGGCGTGACCGCGTGGGAGGGCGCGCGAGAGCGCGAAAGGAATTTTCGCCCCTCGCGCGGGAACGCGTGAGCGCGAGTGGACGCCTCTTGGTAGGTGGCTCTTCAAAAAATTTCATCCGCGCACGGCGCACGTGACGTGATTCGGGGCGTTTGATCCCGGATCGACAGCTCCAAACCACAAGTAAACATTTTTTTTCGGAGAACATATTTGAATTGATCTCATCTTCCAAACCTGGAATTGTGAAAATGCGTGTATCTACACAAACCATAAGGTAATGTGAATGGTTTTAGTTCAGTTACAACGCGTGAATGCAAGTGATCGTGTAATCTGCGTTCACATCGAAAATGTTTGGATGTTCATTGAATTTCTTCCAAATTCACGTCATATGACGCGTCGATGACCAATTGAAATTTCATCTATTCACGGGCCTAAACTGGCCCGTACTCTGTGAAGGCCTGTATGCACTTCTTCGTCCACGGAGTACAGCAGAACTAATAGGCCCATTTCCTGCGTGGCCCATGGATTAGGTTCCCGCGCCCTTTCGGCCTTCGTATGTATCAATGGACACGAAACTTGTTTCATTTCACTACAGTAAACAACATATTTAGGCAAAAATGTAATAACCTCTGCACAAAAAGTTGAGCATTCTATCACAGTGTCATTCGGTTTCGTACAGGATCGCTAACGTGTTATACATGTAAAGTTGACCTTTCGTCGTTGCGGTGGGAAAATGTGAAGCATCGTCGACACCTGGTTTTGCCCTGTCCTCCTTGAATGCTCGCTCGACACCAAGTAGGCAAGTGGTTTTCGCAAATCCGCATGGTCAGTGTCACCTCACCTGCTGCTCACGTGCTGGGCCGCGTACGGTCCCCTAGCAGCAGCAGCGAGCCAGCCCGCGTGGATCGCCATGTGGCAGGCGCGGGCCGCCATCCCCCGCCGCGCCGCGCCTCTTTCCCTCTCCTCTGCTGTTTGGGTGGGCCGCATTTGTTTTCTCACAGGTCTCTTCTTTCCCCGACCCGTCGTCCCGCCGCACGTGAAGGCGCGTCCGGTGGGGAAACGGAGAAACGCAGGACTGGGCAGGGCAGCGCACGTCCACCCAGACCCAGCTGCCCGTCGTCGTCGGCCCGGCCGGCAACTGGCAACACGCCCCACGCCGTGCGGTGCAGCCTAACCCGATCCCACGTGCCTGCCAAAGGCGAAAGAGCCGGATAAACTACTCGCCGCCGCCTCCTCTCCTCCTGTGCGTGCGCCTTACCGGCTGGAACACGTCCCTGGATCGAGACCGGGCGCTAGTTCAGTTTCGTCGGAGATAGAAACGGTCCTCTCGCTTTTCGAGCGACAGCGACAGGTGTGTCATTGCGTGGAGGCCTCCTTCCCTCGTCGTTCTAGAAACAAATCCCCACCGCTCGCGTGGACACGCTGTTGCCGGTCGTAGCACGCGAGCGAGCGAGGGCGGTCAGCTACCCCGATCGGTGGCTCTTATCCGGAAACCTTGATGAGAGATGCATGTTGGCTTGCATTGGTGGGTGGCCATGCATGATCTTTGGCTCGTATCCGATCCGTCGATATGGACCCGCACCGCTCGCGCCTCCCCCGGTGCCGGGGGCGCTCCGACGATGCACGGATCGAAAATGACCCCGTCACTGCCGTTGCCGATGCGATCGTAGCGACAGATTGACACGCGCCATAGCGGGATGAGCATGGGTTGTTTCTTGCAGCATTTTTCCTTCACGTGCTTGATCGTGCTAATTTTGGCGGGAGATATGTGCCCTGCTAGCTGATTTGACGGGGTGCTTACTGTACTGCTTACGAGAAGTTTGTTTGCGCAAGCCTCTTGTCAGCTCGCAGGATAGAAAAACGAGAGAGGGATCAGATGCCTAAACTCACGGATCAACATTGTTACTGCCACACACGTCTGCAGCACTAGTAGCCTGTAGGAGCTAATTACGTGTGATTTGCAAACCCTGTGTTCTAGGACGAATGTATTTTCGGGGAGTATCAAACTCTGAACCAAAACCGTCTGAATTTTGGACTCGGTCGATCGCTTCGTTCAACTGAATCAGCGAACGTACCAATGCAAAAACGATGCGTGCGAGAGACTGAGGTAATCATTCCAACTTGTGTCCGTTGAGTGCTCCGAGATCGCGTTGATCAAACTGCCGGGTCGGTTCGTCGGCGCCGCCGTCATCCGCCGCCCCGTTTTAACTTAAGCAGCTTATCTGCCGACCTAGTACGTCGACAAGCGTATATCAGCTCGCTGATCAACAAAGTCATATTCAGCTAACTGTTCCCCACCGCCGCTGATCAAACAAGGTCGTTTTCAGCTAACTGTTCTCCTCCTGGATATGCACGAAAACAAACATAGTAGGAAACCTACTTATTTAAAAGCTGCCGCCAGTGGCAATCCCGGTCAGCTTTATTAATCTCACGTTATATCTCGAGTCAACTTAATAAAAAAAAACTTGTGAATTTCATAGCTATCGTGACGGGCCTAGAATTAGAAGGGCAGAGGTCTCTGCTTTCTGCCAGCATGCCAGGTCCAATCCGAGGAGCCAATTAGATTACGTTCAGGATTGACTCTTTTTTTTTGAACTCCGTTCAGGATTGACTCGTCTGAAGATAGGCACTGATAATGGCGACGTGATTGAATGTTTCCTCCTAAAGATAGACAACCTTCGCGTCTGCTTCCGCATATCGGAACGACGTTGGAAGCAGACTCCCCGGCGCAGCCGCCGCCGTCAAAGTTTGGCCCTCGCGGTCACCGGTGCGGTGGATATGTGCAGATCTGGAGCTCTGCCTGGTCCAGGATTTCGGGCTAATCCACGTCATGTCTTGATCTTCGAGGTGCAGGGAGCTGGCGAGAAATGGAAACTCTGTATCTGTAATAACTGAGTGCTGTTGGAAATCGGGAACCATGTATCGGAATTTGACCAAGCAGGAGCTGCAAATGGCCAAATGGGTTGGTGCATGCTGCACCCGCCCTTGGCCCCTGTGAATTTCGGCTGGATTGCACTAGTCGCAATCTACTACCGTGCCTGCGCTGCTAGCTTGCCTTACCCTTTTCCGGCACAGAACTGATATTGCTCGTTGATAACGCACAATAATACGTGGCAGCGCCACCACAGCCTCAGCTACAAATAAATACTTTTCCATGGAGCGACAACTGCTAATTGTGGTGGGCATCGAGTCATTCTACATGTGCTCATTCAAACTAGCCATACTGATTCTGGATATTTCCAAAGGGTATAATATTATTTTTCTCTTGATGAGTGTTGGCCAAGCGTAAATGAGAAGAAAACTAATTAAGCAACTTCCATCAAATGCTACAAAACAGGTTGACCGGCAAGAACGTCTAGCAGAGGTAAAGAACCAACAAAGGACCCGAGGTCAACTGCCAAAACACGGAGGAGAAACTGCCTGCCCAGTCCTTTTACGGAAGTTACAATCACTTGGAGCCACAACAAGCTAAAGCGGAAAAACAAAGCAGATTTATCACGCCTCACGGCATTGCCGACCAAAGTTACAATACACGATCTACACCGCATCACGTATTCGCGTCGGTACGTCACCGAGAAGAAAAACTCCGCTTTTCTCTTTTAGAATTTTTGCCAACAAGCGCAAGTTGAGTAAAGGAAGTTGGCACTCGATGTCGTTCACAAACGAGTAGGAAAATGGCTTGAAAAAAGGAGAATGCTGGGTTTTTCGGCGAACCTCGTGCCGGCCTCGGATGGATGGAGACGTCCGCGTTCCATAAACTACGACGGCGTGCGCTGCCCGAACTCGACTCGAGAAAACACTGCTCTGCGGATAAGCTCGAAACTCACTCATCATCCTCTTTTCCGCCGATAATTTATTGCCTTCCCGCGTACCCCACCACCCTGCCCACGCTGGCACCAGGGCCGCGCCGTTTCAAACCGCGCATGCCGCGGCGCCGGTCCACACGCAACGCAACGCTCCTCCTCGGCTATCCCATCAAACCCGATCGACCAGCGCGCGCGCTCCTATAAAACTCTCATCCCCGTCTAATTTTCGAGCCAAACTCAAATCACCAGAACCTGCTTAGAAGCAAGTTAATACTCCCTATACAGAGTCATTTAGAAATTTCAAACCGAACGTTCACCTGGAGGAGGAAGAGGAGAGTTCAGCTGGAGCCGCTGAAATGGCAACGCCCAAGCTGTCCCCTGTCTCACCGGTGCGGCCGGGCGACAAGCCCTGCGCGCCGCCCGCGTCGTCGTCGCCCGTTCTGAAGGTGCAGGACGCGTCGGCCGCCGAGGCCTACGAGCAGCACTTCCGCCTGCCGGAGCTGTCGCAGCTGTGGAAGCCCGGGAGCTTCCCGGACTGGCCGAGCGAAGGCCTGGTGAAGCCGGCGCTGCAGGCGCTGGAGATCACCTTCCGCTTCGTCTCCGTCGCGCTGTCCGACCCGCGCGGGTACGCGAGCCGCCGCGAGCTCGCGCGGCGGCTGGAGTCCCTCGCGGCGCGGGAGGCGGAGCTGGTGGCCGCGCTCTGCGAGGGCGACCGGAGCGCGCCGCTCGCGGAGCTGAGCGCGGCCGGCGGCGTGCTCCCGCGCGAGCGCAGCGCGTCGGAGGTGTGGCAGCTGCCGGGAAGCACGGCGGCCGTGGTGTGCCACGTCAGCGAGGCCAGCTTGCTCCCGCGGCTCGCGGCCTGGGACAAGTCCGAGACGCTGGCCGCCAAGATCATGTACGCCGTCGAGGCCCAGATGCGGGGGTGCGCCTTCACGCTCGGCCTCGGCGAGCCCAACCTCGCCGGCAAGCCCGTGCTCGAGTACGACCGCGTCGTGCGCCCGCACGAGCTGCACGCGCTCAAGCCCAAGCCCGCGCCCGAGCCCGGGACCGGGTACCGCAACCGGGAGAACGAGGCGCTCTTCACCATCCACCAGATACTCGAGTCGTGGCTGTGCGCGGCGTCACAGCTCCTCACCCGCCTCAACGCCCGGATCGAAGCCAGCGACTGGGAAGCCGCGGCCAGCGACTGCTGGATCCTGGAACGCGTCTGGAAGCTCCTGTCCGAAGTCGAGGACCTCCACCTGCTCATGGACCCGGACGACTTCCTGCGGCTCAAGAGCCAGCTCGCGATCCGGGCCGCACAGGGCTGCGACACGTCGTTCTGCCTCCGGTCCAGGGCGCTGCTGCACGTCGCCAACACGACCCGTGACCTCAAGAAGCGGGTGCCCTCGGTGCTCGGCGTCGAGGTGGACCCCAACGGCGGGCCCAGGGTGCAGGAAGCCGCCATGAGGCTGTACCACAGCCGGCGGCGCGGCGACGGCGAGGAGGCCGGCAAGGTGGAGCTGCTCCAGGCGTTCCAGGCCGTGGAGGTGGCAGTCAGGAGGTTCTTCTTCGGGTACCGTCAGCTCGTGGCCGCGGTGATGGGCACCACGGAGGCGTCGGGCAACCGGGCGCTGTTCGTTCCGGCGGAGGGCGTGGATCCACTGGCCCAGATGTTCCTCGAGCCGCCCTACTTCCCCAGCCTCGACGCCGCCAAGACGTTCTTGGCGGACTACTGGGTTCAGCGAATGGCGGGCGACTCTGCTCATTCGTCCCGGCGAAGCTGAAACGGAGAAATGGCGTGGCTGGGTAGCGACCAGATCGCAGTTTTGACGATTTGTGTCCATCGTGATGATCTCGATGGGCACAGTTCGATTCTCGATTGATTCCAGTAGCGATTGTGTACTACATCTAGAATTCTAGACACCTTTTCTACGACGTGCTAGTGAGAGATTTATTCCATTTTAAACTTTAGTCAGTAGTGTTTCAACTATAAATCATGTGTATACTGCACTCTGTAAATACGATTCTATATATTGGATTAATCTGCTTCAAAGGTACTCGAATCGAACTGCATTCGGGACAAGTGTGTTTACTGTGGAGCTGCAGAAATTGAATCTGAGACCCTTGTAATACCATCAGGCAAAATAACAAAGGATTAGTCAGAGACCTGTTACCAAGCTCCCTTTCACCCTTTGGCACCTTCATTGACATGAATTCAATTTCCGCCTAACAGTTGAGACGCGAATGGACATCTCATCAGCTGTGCGTCCCATTGCTCCTGAAATTGATAACCCTCCTAACTTCAGTGTTAAGCCGAAACACCCGTATATTTTCTCATTTTCTTCTGGAATACGACATTTTTTCATTTCTGCATGCTAAAATCCTAGCTACTCGTACTACGAAGTAACAAGGCTAGTGCCGGACGGGTACATACCATGATTATCCTAATTATTAGTAGTTTTCGGATCTAAAGTAATAATTATTATTTTTCTCAACTAATGGCCGTTAGTTGAATGATAGTTTAGTGACTGCACTAAAATTTAATATTTTTACTCATATTAGTGTTAAATATACCAAAAATTGACTACAATAATATTGATGATGAGTAATTAGATTTATAATAAATATTTGTTTAATAGTAATTTTATATAAAAATTGACTAACTTATCAGTCATGATGAATTTTTGTATTATAAACATATTACTTCAACAATATCATCCTTAATAATAATCATTAGTTGTTAATTTCTAAAATTCAATTTACATCGTTGAATCCAAGTAATGATCATTAGTTGTGAAAAAATAAAAGTCGTTATTTTTTTACCAGAAAACCCTCTATCTTATGGGTACTTTTTCTTCTTTACCGAAACATGTAAAACGTACTGCTCCACACTGATCTATACGAGGACGGGGTGAGCAAGGTCTAGTACATCTTTTTTTTATTTTACTTTTTAGAAATCTCTACAGGTCCGTACAAACTTCTCATGTGCTTGAAGTGCTTCCCTAAGAAAAAGAAAAAAAACTTCTCATGTGCTGACCTTCCTCAGAGACCGCGGCGATGCAGACATGCTGCTCCCCACCATCCACATGGCAGGCAATCTATCTTCCTCCCAAGACATCCGAATTCAGCGGGCGATTGCACAGTTGGATGATGGAGGTTGCACGATCCATGCTTGCCAGCCATGCTTCATGCTTGTCCTCCTCTCGCACGGAACATGATGATATAAAAACACGCCGTGCACACCTGGTCATGCTGCTGTACTGTTCCATTTTTCCGATACTAAACAGTGGGCACAAGAACGCAAAGGGTCGTACTGTAGCCATATATTCGTGGACGGAACAGTAATGATGTAGTACTGAACTTATAAAATGCAAATGCCGCGGAGCATGAGCTCCAGAAAAAAGGCAGAGAAAAAGGAGATAAAAAAAGGCCTACATTTATATGGGTCTCAGGGCCTATCAATCCCGTGGGCGACCTGCTTTATTAGGGCTATGGGCTCCCGTCTGCCGTGCAGCCTAAAGCCTCAAACTAGCCAATAGGCCAATCACAAATTTAGATTTCGGCCTGTTCAAACCAGCTCTTTTTACATTTTGTCGGTTCTGCTTATCTTTCAACTTTTTTGGTCTATATCATTTTTTATTTTTTATTACAACGCGCATGTTTAAAAGAATGACTTAATTGTTCTTGGAACATTGAATTCTTAACTTTCTATCAATTCTGAGTACAACTACTGTAGGGAGCTTAGACCCAAGATTCCTAATCCACGTTCGTGCGTGAGTACCCTTTCTGCCAAATCAACTTCCTTATAACAACTTTCTATTCAAAGTTTCATCACAACTTCTCTACTCAAAATTTTGAACATAACTTTTCTATCGAATTTTGATGCAAAACTTCCTTGGATCTAAAGTTTGTTGTGAAATTTTTAGAAAAACTTTCGCTCTAAAGTTTGTCTGTAAAACTTCTAATCTTTTTACAAAAGTTTGTTATCAAAGTTTCTTTTAAACAGAAAAACTTTTACTACAAATCTTGTGACCAAAGTTTTCTAAAATAGAAAGTTTCAAGGTACCAAAGTTTACCAAAAATAGAAAGTTTTTATGTTATAAAGTGGTTTGTCTGGCTTATCTCCTCACGCACGCGCGTGAATTAGCCATGCCCGCTTAGACCATTCAATCGTCGGTTGTTAAAAATGCATGTTAAATTTTTTATATTCATGTTCCTGAAACCGTTTTAATATCCAGTAAATGGGGACCGCCTAAATTCGCACACGGATGTGCGCACAGCCAAAGTAGCAAACGACACCTGATATCCTCTTAACTTCCTATTTTTGGAAATTTTCGCTCCCACAATTTTTCATTAAGGTAGCCAAAGTACTATTTTTCTTTTAACATCACCTTAATCATTTGTCTTATTTAATTTTTTTACGAAATAAAAAAACAAATGTGTCATACTTGAAATCTATACATGATAAAACAAATCATATAAAAATAAATAATACATTACAAATTTTTTGAATAAGACAAACGATCAAACATGATTTATAAAGTATAGAAATGCTAACATTTAGGAATGGAGGGAGTAGCAAACTTTATACTCGTTTTGTCCCAAATTATTTGTAATTATGTCTTTCTCGTTAGATTCATTGAACATTCTCTAAATCTGGACACACTATGTGTCTATATTCATTAAACATTCTTTGAATGTAGACACACAAAAACATCTCTAGAATGACAATTAAACTGAAACGAAGGGAGTACTAAAAATCTTGTACCGAATTTTTGTAGAATGACTTAATTATCCTTCAAACATTGAATTCTCAACTTTCTGTTAATTCTGAGTACAACTACTACCTCTATAGGGAGCTTAGACCATTCAATTGTTGTTAAAAATGCATGTTAGATTTTTTATATTCATGATCTTGAAACCGCCTTAATATCCAGTAAATGGGACCAGTCTAATCCGCACGCCCTGCGGGCCTAGCCAAAGTAGCAAACTTTGTACTCGCTCTGTTCCAAATTATTTGTAATTCCGCATTTCTGTCAGATTCATTGAACATTGTCTAAACCTGGACACACTGTCTATCTAGATTCATTGAACATCCCGAAATGATGCACACACGACTTATTCTTGCGACCAATTCTTCCAAATTGTAGAAAGTTGACCCCTACTCCTGATAACTTGTGCTCATTTGTACTGGTCGGAAGGCTGGGTTGGAAGACCCAGCCGAACGCATAGCATTACTCTTAAACATTCTCTGAATCTGGACAGCCAAAAACACCTCTACGATGACAATTAAACTGGGATAGGATGACAATTAAACTGGGATGGAGGGAGTTCTCAAAATTTTGTACCGAATTTTTGAAGAATCTTTTGGACAAACTTTTAATCAAACTTTGAAGTCGGATTTGGAGTAATTTTTTTTAAAAAAATGGGATCGAACTTTTGACTAACCAGTTTTGGATCAGACTTTCGACTAAACTTTTTGGGGTCATCCTTTGAATGCATGCCCGCGTTGTGCATGGCTGTATGCAAGCTGGGTGAGATGCACGCATGCCTGCAAAGAGTTGCATGTGCGCTTACGGGTTTGCAACCTGATATGAATACGCATGCAAGTGGTGGGCCTTCTTACGGGTTTGTGAATCAGGATTTTTGCAGTAAATGGCAGATATCACTGAATATCTTATAATTATACGCTGTGTCAAAACGATACCAATACACTACTGCTACTACAAGCGAGTATGAACAAGGGGCTCAACAAAAATAAAAGGCTTGTTTATACTTTTTTATTGAGATCTGTCATTATCAGACGAGGATGAACAAAAAGAGACTCATCAGACACCTTCTAACTGTGAAATAGATGATCAAACCGAGCAGAAGAGAGCTCAATTCACGACTAAGCAATTAATGATAACGCCGTGCGGATACTAGATTCCATCCGATACACACCATCAATTAATACACGATCCTGCAAGCAACATGAAGAGAATGGACATGGAAACTATGGAGCTTGACCATGATCAGCAGCATGTTGTAAAACCGATTTCCCTTTCCACTGCAGGGCGTTCTGCTGGGACACATGTTCGTACGTACCAGATTTTTTCTCCAAGCCCGAGGAATGAAGGTCAGCAGGAACGGCATCTTGCGGCGATTCCGCAGGATCCACCAGGAACATGTCAGGGTCGAAAGGCTCCTGGACGACTAAGGAGGTGAAGCTATGGCGAGGCGGTCGATCAAAACACGAGTCCATTGAAGAAGCAAGGTTCCTGTGGCTCATGTTGCTGGAGGACGCAACGCCGTACCCTGTTCCAGTCCGGGCATGTTGTCCCTGCATCACCATCATCTCGCGAGAAGACCGGAACGGGGTAGTAGTAGGAGCAAAAGCTTGGCTAGTGCCGGCGGCCTCGAAGAGACCAGACCTTGCAGCAGCCATGGAGTGCGGAAGCATCATCATCTGGGCGTTCCTTGCCTGGATGTATGCGAGGATCATCCTCGCCTGGTTACTGACCTCGTCCCTTTCCTGAATCGTCTTCCGGGCAAGTGCGGCTAGGTTCCAGATGGTTTCGTCTGCCTCTGCAGACAAGGCAAGGACCTTCTGCCGTTCCATTCTGGCCCAGTAGAGATGTTCTTTCAGAGCAGCACGCTCCTGCATACAAACAAAACGAGCGGGGAGAAAGCTCTTTAATCTAGTTTGGTTTGTGGCAGTGCTAGAACCAATCATTCACGCGCAACAAAAAAATTGCGGTAATTTGATGTAAACCCATAGTAAAATATTGTTGACGACTGAAACGTCGATTTATCTATGGTTTCCATCTCAATGAAAAACATCTTTTAGCCATGTATGAAAAAAGGTTTCCTAAACCATTATTTGAAGCAAATAAAGCGTGGAACGAACAGTTCATCACGAGAGGAAACAAAAGAAATGATCGAACTAGGGACAACAAATAACCTTTTGATCATCAGGTGAAGAGTTGTTGCCTTTGCCCACAAGACGCTCCTTCCAACCGTCGTAGTTCTGCATCTCATCCTTTGCTTCTCCGTTCTCCCCTCGAATGATCTTCATGCAATTCACCATACCGATAGCTTTGACTGTTTTTTTTTTTGTTTAGAGCATTTGTGTCTGTGCAGGAAACCTCTAACAGGTTACAATGGGGGCGAGTGCTTAATATCGCACGTTAGTCAACATATTGTAAAGTAATAATTGTGATTTCAGACTTGCCATGTATGAAGCATGTCAAAGATATGCAAGTTGACGTGGCCGACGAGAAAACCAGGAAAGCTTATCACCAGGATCACACGAAATCTGAAGCAGTAATTAATCAGATCAATTCTAATCTCCGAAACACGCCGATACGTTGGGGACCGACCTGCCGATGAGTACCCAGGAAAGAAAAGGAAAAAAAATACTAGCCGGATACAGCTTGAAGACATACTGGGCCGGCATGTGGTAGGACTAAGGGATCAAAGGCCCAATTAGCCCATCAAACTTGATAAAATGCACGTAACCTAGCGGGGAAGGTACATGATGCTAAGACCTGCTTAATGCATAGTTTTATCTCACACTGAATTTAGAATTTAATTTGATAGGTAAAATAATCTCTCTCAATACAGAGTTGACACATGCGACCAAGTAATCCCATGCTTGAGGTTTTACATAGAGAGTTGAGAGTCAGAGTCCCACCGCCAGGCTAAAGAACGGACAACGTTGATGAAGGACTCTATCTTGCCGCCCCTGCCCCAGCATGCCCCCGTCTCAGCGACGAGCCAAGCCCCAGCCGCCCCGCGCACCAATAGGAGCTCAGATGGTTTATTCTTGCATTTCGTAGTGGGTTTTGAATGATTTTTTTTTAAAAAAAATGTGAACGTGTTCGTATCTCCCCGGATTTTCTAATAAATGACGCTGTATCCGGTGCTGGATGCAAGCGGATTCGGTCAGTTGCAGGAGCATTTAGGCCACTCTCAATCAGAGTTTCATAAACATTAAATGAAACTCTAATGAAATGTTAAGGTAATTAATATGAAAGAGATGAAATGAGTTTCATAGGAATGAAATTCATTTGACATCTGTTTCATAGGTATGAAACTCTAATAAAACTCCCATTGAGAACAAAAAGTTTCATCATAACATATTTTAACCAATCCAATTGCAACGAATATATATTAATTTAATGCTATAACTTGTCTATGAAATCATGAGATGAAACCGTATATTGAGAGTGACTATTTCATCCACCAAATCATATTTCCAATCCCGATGTGACACTCTTAATATGTATGAAATAAAACTATACACTAAGACTGGTCTTACCATCCATCTCGATGGCAAGGGGATTCTCGCTAAGCAGCGAGTGGACCTATATGTATCCATCCATTCAAAGAAGCAATCACATACACGCGTCGATATTCTGTTTTGATTTTTTGCTTCGATGCAGCCATGCAGGGGATCAATAAAAACAGCAGAAACACAGATGCCTTGAAAAAGTCTATTACAACGGAGTTCAAATAAACATAACACAAGATGGTCCATGCTCAGAAGTCCAAATCATTTAACGGTACGAATAAAAGGAACAACTAGATAGGCAAGAGTATCTCGCATCCAGTCTCATCATGTAAAAATTCTCTCGGCAGTCTCACTTGAACCTGGTTGAGTCAAGAGTGGCCTGGGCATTGGAGAGCATGAAGAAGTGCCTGGCCGCCAGCTCCGCGACGTCGTCGCGGTCACCACTCCCACCAGCGCTGTCACCCCATGCCCCGTTGTAGTAGCAGCTTGCACCTTGGTTGCTGGAAGACGCACCCACATCTGCTTGGTAGTAACTACCAAGATCCGAGGTCAATATTTTGATGTATGGAGCATACTGACGCAGGTCTTGGCTGGAGCAGGATTGCCCAGGGTCTTGAGGTGCCAGTTGCAACTCTGGCTGTGGCTGCGGCTGTGGCTGTGGCTCCGGCTCTGGCATGGACGGAAACAGGTTCAGCTGGTAGTACTCCTGCGGCGGTAGGTTGAGGTTGATCATCCCCTTGCTTGACGAGCCGGCGGCGGAGTCGTCGTTGTCGTTGCCGTTGAAGCTCATCGCCGTGTTGGCTGGGACGGCGGAGACGGCTGCCGGTGCAGTGTGTACAGCTGGATTGAGCTCGTCGCTGTAGGCGGGTGGAGACATAGGCGGAGCTGCAGGCATGCCGTCCTGCATGTACACGCCGCGGATGTACTCCTCCAGGTTGGTGAATTGGCCGGGTGGCGCCTGCTCGCTCTTCTTCTTCTTCAGCCGGCGCTTCGCCTTCAGGCTGCGCAGAGTGGCGTTCCAGTGATTCTTGACGGCGTTCTCTGAGCGGCCTCTTAGGTACTTTGCAATCGCTGACCAGCGATTCCCGTAGTGTTTGTGAGCGTCAATCAGCATCTTGTCCTCCTGCTCTGTCCATATGTCATTTTGCTGTGAAGAAATATTATGAAACAAAAGGTTAGCAGATCCAACAATCAAGTCTACTCGAAACAGTTTCAAAAAAAAAAAGTCTACAAGAAACGAATACATACCAAAATTACACGAGAAATGGGATATCTAAATTTCAACTGTTCGAACATAGTATCTTTTTTTTAACCACTAAATGTATCTCTAAACGCAACTAACTGAATGAAAATGAGATGTCAAGGAAAGAGTGCAGCATGCCACACATGGCAGTAAGGTAATGAAGCATGCGGGCTAGGCTGAGGAGAAACGGAATTCTGTTTCATTGCCCCCACAGCCAGGCTGAGCGGTGCTTCCTGCAGGCCACACGCACGAGTCAAATGCCAATACAGGCACAACTACCAACCAATCGATCAGTTGCTACATGCACCGAGCCTGGCCACCTCGACACTGTGACAAATGGTTGCTGCATGCATCCAGCCTGGCCAGGCTTGCTGCACCCAACCAATCGCCTTTAGTCCTTTGAGATGGTAATGGCTATGGTCCTTTGAGATGGTAATGGCTATGGCTATGGCTATGCATATAGTATTCTTTAGTTGAATTTTGCTAATCCACACATGGTATTTGCTAAACCGGTTGGGAGGCACATCTCTTTGGCTGCAATTCGGATAGATATTGCTAATTTAGAGTCCTAATAAAATCTGGAATAAAAAATAAAACGAAATCTAATTAAAAATGCGTACTATTAACTGTAGTTGGTCACTGATTGGGAATAATAGCTACAACAATAATTGAGAGAGTCAAAGAATTCTCCCCCGTAAAAAGACAAACATTTACCCCCTCCTTCCTGGTACCAAAAAGGAAGGAGCGTTGCCATCCACAGTGAAGAGCAAGAGAAAGTCTATACTGGCTTTTACATACTACTGATGCAATATAAACGGAGCAAGGTACAAAATAATAGCAGGTTAATGAGGGACTAGTTTGGCAAAGTTCTCATAGCAACTTGATAAAACTCTCCGATTCAAAAATATAAGTCATTTAAGATCCTAACATGATGTTTAGACACTTCGACACCAAATTCTTATGAACATCAAACATCTTCGGTAAAAAAAAAGGCTACATTATGAAAACATCATACACTTTAACAACACATTCTTATGAACATCCGACATCTTAAGTAAAAAGTGACTGTGTTGTGAGATAGTTCTCATGATGAATTCAATAACACACTAATCTCACATTGTAAATACACATCATTATGGTTTTTTTCTCAATGTTAAATAAGGTATATTAACATGAATCCTAAAATGACAATATATTTTGGATCAAAGATATACACAAGAGAAAAATGACCACACAGATTGGACGATTTGCTCCACAATAGTTTTCTGAACCAATATTCCCTCCGATCTAGAATTCTTGTCATTTCAAATATGGAGAATGAGCTAGAAATCTACTGTTGCATCATATCCGAACGATAGTAATAATAATAAAAGAGGCATTCGATTAAAATCGTATGAATGATGAATTTTCTTTAGAAGCAAAGATTACGAAAGCCCTCCAAAACTAAACCGACAAAATAGACGCAACCCATCTAGAAGCAAATGGATCGGACCTTGATGTCGGGGCGCAGATGGTTGATCCATCTCTCACGGCACTGCTTCCCGATCCGGCCGGGTAGACACTGTGCTATCATCGACCACTTCCTTTCTCCATGATGTCCTACCATGTCTCTCAGTATTCTGTGAATCAAACAAACGTTGATCAACAAATATTAATGGAAGCAGTAAAGCGACGACTAAAAAGGAAAATTCAGATCTGGTTGTTTACCTGTCCTCTTCCTCAGTCCACGATGACTTCAGCGCAGTTGGGGGTCTGTTGTCGCTGCTTCCAGTCGGCTGCTGTTGGACCATCACTGCTTCAACCGGGACGCCCCCAACAGCGCCGAAGCCGGTGGTTGGAAGCGCCCCATCTGGCATCTCAAAGCCCACCGGGGCCATACCTATCCTAGCCATGAGGGATGTCACGTCGGCAGGATGCTGATCACCACCCCCATGCACGAAGCAGGCGCCACACCGTTCCGGAAGCAGATACCACCATGGTAAAAATCCCCAAAGTATCCCACGAGGATCCAGTCCACTGTCACGATCTGCGCTTGCGTCGCATCCATGGGAACAGAGCTTCCACCCTCCATCACGGCCTCCGAGGTTGGAAGCAACAATCACGAAATCTAAAAATTTCAGAGTGGACGAGAATTGGAGGAAGAACTGAAGAATACAAAGACCGAAGGAGTCCGAGGACGCGTCTAGGAGTGATATAGACAGGAGCAGTGCCTTCCCACCGTTTATCTCCTAGCTCACTTTCGAATCCAACGACGGAAAATTGCCCAAAGATGTAACGTTCCAACTCCGTATTTTCCTTGCCCGGGTCTCCGGAAGCCGTTTTGCCGTTTTTGTTCCGGACGCAGATGTCACGGGGTCCATGCAATCTCACTTTTTATTCAAGGCTGGGCCATAATGTTAGATATCAACAGTAACTAATTATGTGGCCCATGCATTCTTTTGGAAACCATGGGGGCCCGAATGTCCCCATTTATGAATCAACGACCGAAGGCTTTAGGGATGAAAGCAAAAATGTTGATTTTCAGTTAACGAAGATTGTTTTTGAATTTATCGACCACAACACTCAGAAATGATACTCCGAAGAAATGAAATCAAAATTGGTAGTAATTCGAGGAAGTGATGGTGGTGACCGTTTCCACAAATTTCAGTTTTGATGCAGAAATTACCATAGTTATTTTTCGTATTTCCATATTTTGAATATATTTATTCTTTCAAATGGTAAGTATTAATACTAATCTGAAATATATCATAACTTTAGGTGTAGAGACTCGGATCCTGAAAAGAAGGATGTTTAGAACAAGGTTTAGCATACCAGGGCATGGATAATCTACTCTATTATTCCATGTGTGTCCTTATTAAATACACCTCGGAGTCCATTCTTAAACAAACTCCCTTCCCAGCTTAGTTGTCAGCACACTGTGCTTCGACACTCGAGTTTGTGAGTTCAACTGTTGGTATTCCAGAGAGAACAGTAGCACTACCGCGGGTTGCTAAAACATCCCCTTTCTAGAACCGGAGGATGTATCTTGGCTCCGTCCCATTTTTATTCCTTCTTTTCCATACACCCAAGCGCGTAATTATTCAATACCTTAATTAACTTTCATAGCAGCTAGCTATACACTACTCTACTGCATGATTTGGTAGCAGTTATTTATTTATTTATTGACACAGAATTGTGGTTACTGTTTTATTGTATAAAGGTTTATACTATATACATATTCAATTATTTAAATATACTGTATGTTTTATCACTATACACCTTGGGATTCATGTTTTCGATTAATATCGATTTTCGATCTATACCACCTATTTAGTCGTAATAGTTTTGTTTCCTACTTTTTCGCAGTACCAACGCCATATTCGTTTACATCTGTATCATTTTTATTTTTGCTTTTGACAAAAAATAAAAAGTGAAAACAATGATGGTTATTCCGAGTGTTTCTGTACCGCTTTCATCCTAGAAGGCTTCATTTTTTGTTTTTTGACGAAAAGGGTAGGTGCGCTGCCAATTCATTCAAGTAGGGGTAGAAAGTTTGATAGTACAAAATACAAATTCATAGAAACAATGATACACGAATAAATGAAGGTAGGGGAGGTCCCGAGCTAGGAGAGAAAAAACACACGCATCGGACAGCTAATTGAGGTTTATGTGAGGAACGGGTGTCTTTGCGATTGAGTATTCCTCAATTTCCTCTTTAGTGAGCAAGGCCACCTGTAGTTCATTCTTTTCCTGTCCTTGGAAAATTCTTCCATTGCATTCCTTCCAAACATTCCACCATGTGTAGAGTATCACTCCGCATAGTTTCCTTCTTGATGCACTCGGCATCCCTGCTGCCGCCTTGTTGAACCAGCTTGCGACCGTCACCGGGTTCTATCTGGAATTCCTGCAATGTCATACCAGCCGCATATATGTGCTAGCCAATTATGGGCGAAGTGACATCCAATGAGCAGATGATATTTAGTTTCTGTGTTGCTTAGGCATAAGGGGCATATAACGTTGTTGTCCCATCCTTTTGATTCTAGGTTGTCGGCCGTCATGGCCTTTTCATGCATGGCAATCCAGGGAAAAAGGACGATCTTAGGCTCAGCTTTCGATTTCCAACCACATGTACAAAGGATGCGGTGATGGCTCACACAAATTGACAGTGATTGTGTCGAAAAAAATCAAATTGACAGTGAATACTGATTCTATTTATAAATAACTAAATTTGGGACTAGAAGTTCCAAGAACAATTTCCAAATTCTACTACTTTATTTAGCGAAAGGATGCAAATGTCTGTACAAAAATCTATAACAGAAACGTATGTACAGCAGTGATTACAGAACTCCAACACAGTGCACAACCATACCATGATTGTTCAGTCCATTATTCTGTGCATGTCCATCATTCGCACATCTTAGATTTTCTGAAGAACTTCAGACATGCTCGCTCGCGGCTTGCAGAGTGCTTCGAGCGGAACGGCCTTGAACATGATCTGGCCAGAGCTCGGTGTCATGTCAACCTCTCCATCTCCAACCCTGCTCCAGTCAAAGCACTGAAGAAGTGCTCCCAGCACCAGCCCCATGGTTCGCATGGCCAGGTTCTCACCGGGACACTTGCGCCTCCCCATCCCGAACGGCATCATGAACTTACCCTCTGCTTTGCCATTCTCGAACCTGTCCGGTTTGAACATATCTGGCTTCTCCCATATCGCAGGGTCCCTGTGGATCGCGTACGCGTTGGCCAGCAGCATCGTCCCAGCCGGGACGTCGTATCCGTGGATCTTGCAGTCGGCGGATGCCTCGTGCGGTAGAAGCATAGGCGCGGCAGGGTAGAGCCGCAGAGTCTCGTTGATGATGCAGTGGAGGTACGGCAAATGGGGCAGGTCGTTCTTGTCGAGAAGACGACTCCCTCCGATGTGTGCGTCGATTTCATCTTGTGCCTTCTTATGCACATTTGGGTGGTTCAAAAGGAGTGCCATAGCCCACTCTATGGTCGTCGATGTCGTCTCTGTTCCGGCGCCGAGCAGATTCTTGAATCCAGATTATAAAAAGGAAATATTAAAATAGAGGATAATTAATGAGGAATTAGGTTGATAGCGATCCAGTTGAGGGAATCGAATCACTTGAAAAATACTAGTACTACTCACTGCTATTAGAGCGGCGATGTAAGTGTCCGTGTAGACCTCAGGCTCGGTCTTCTGCAGCTCCAGCAAGATGCCGATCATGCTCTGCTTCTCGTCGGACGCGGTGGTGTCGGCCTTGCCGTTCTCGCGTTCCAGCAGTTTCTGCCTCTCCCCATCGATCATCTGGTAGATGAGCGCGTTCCTCCGGCCAACAACGTCCGTGAGCTTTCTCCTCACGCCGTACACGTCGAGCCAGCGCAGAAGGGGCAAGTTGTCCCAGATGTTGGCCACGCCAATGAGCGGGACGATCGCTTCGATGATGCCCTTCATCTCCCGCGCCTCCTCCGACATGTCCGCCTCCGCGTCGGCCGAGTACGTGTTCCTGCTCTGCGCGAAGATCTCCATGAGCACGCTGTGCGAGAGGTCGAACAGCCTCGTCTTCAGGTGGACCCTGGCTGCGTCGCCGGCGGCGGCGCGGGCCAGGCGGCGCACCATGGTGCGGACCTCGCGGGCGATGACGTTGTCGGACATGATGTTCACGCGGTGCGCGGAGAGGAGGTGCACGGTGGCCACGCGGCGCATGTTGCGCCAGTGCGCGCCGTAGTTGGCGATGCCGAGCGCCGTGTAGTCGAACGAGACCTCGCGGAAGGACGGGAAGTGCGGGCGGTTGGCGAGCGCGACGTCGCGGTCGCCGGAGAAGCACTCCTTGGCCAGCTCCGCGGAGCCGACCACGACGACGTCGCGGCTGGCAAGGCGGAGGTGGATGACGGGGCCGTAGCGCGCGGTGAGGCCCGCGAGCGAGGTCTGGAGCGGCTTCTTCAGCAGCGGGAGGTGGCCGAGGACCGGGAACGCGAACGGAGGCCCAGGCGGTAGCCGCTGCTGCTTCTTGCGCCCCATCAGCAGGTGATGGAGCAAGAACAGGAGCACGAAGGTGGCTGCGGCGGCGTAGTAGAATCTCTCCATCTTGGGTTGTGGTGAAGTGAAGTGGTCACTGATGCGATATGGATGCCAGTTCTGGCCGTGCTATATATTTGTGTGGGCATACGGCCGTTCGTTTACATGGCTATAAACTACTTCGCTATCGGAAGAGAACGTGGCGACGAACGTTCGAAGAAAATTGAACGTACGTCCGACTTGTTGGACAAGGTCGCACACTGCATACGCAGTCACTGACGTCATAGCACATTATTCATTTGCCTTCGTGTGGTTGCATCTGACGCTTTAGCTGTCTTTCAGCAGATGTCGATTTTAACATTTGCCAATCAGCAAATAGCCAGGAAATCTGGATCCATTGGACCACTAGCAAATCATAAACACTATTGGCACAATCTTCTTTTTTTATAAGGAAACTGCTGCGGTGGTCTGTTACTGAGCTTCATAAACGGATATGCCAAACAAGATATATCCCGAAACCTTAACTTGTGTGCAGTAGAACTTGGTTCTTATAGAGTTTTTACGGGGTTCAACCTTAAAGTTTGGAATCAACAGAGTTCATGCCACCGCTCACGAGTTGTTTGTTCACCTCTGGAATTCCTCTCCAAGAAAAGAGCGAAGTTGCAGTGATCCAGAAGCATCGCACTCGCACCTATTAGATTGCTTCGGAAGAGAGCAGAAGCAGCTCGTGATCCGAAGGAGAAATCAAATGAAGATTCTCGAGGTTTGCTGTCATCTTTGAAGGTCAGAGTCAATCCGCATGCACTAGAAACAGCCTTGGAGTTTCTTCCCGTGTCGAGTCAACCGATCGTCAATAGTCTCAGTCAGCAAATCTGCCGCAAAGAAACGGGGGAACTCGTCACAAAACCGCATCGGTTTGAGATGGTGCTCTGTGAAAGAGCACTTGTAAACTCTCGCTTCGTAAAAACAACTCTCTCAGAATAGCACTTCATCTACTCTTCCCACCTTTCTTATTTTCAGAAATTACTTCACATACGAACTTACCTCTTTGCTCCTATTTCATTGCATTATTTCCCTCAAGCGTAATTTGGCTAAACCTAAAGCAGTCCACTGACAAGTTTGATTATAGATTTATATGTTGTTTTATCAAAATAGATTTTTTAGTTGTTCATTTGTGCTTGTTGCACATTTATCGCAATAACATGTAATTTCTACGCTTAAGAGTAACTAAAATGTAACAAGTATTCATGTGCACATGTTTTTATTCTAGCATGAACATATGTTTTCCCTTTTAAAAAATATATTAATCACAAGAGAAAATTAGGTCAGCTTTATACATGTAAAGGCCTACCAATAGAGCGGGACTTCAATTTCTATGTGAACTAATATCTGAAAAATAAAAGAGTTGGTAAAATAGCTCAGGTGCTATTTTGAAAATCCAATTGTCGAAACAGGTGCTGTTTTATGAAAAGGAACATTTTACGAGCACCATATCAAACTGGTGCTGTTTTATGAATTTCCGCCAAAGAAACAGGTCGGTCTAGAGTGCATATAAAACCTATTTATCGTTACTAGTGTGTTTGAGTTGTTCAGAGATATCTAATAATAACTATTAGAAGCTGAGTCTTGAGTTCAGGAAAACCTTCAAACTTTGCAAAAGAAGACATCCTGATACTTTAGGATGTAGCATTTTTCTTTATAAGCTAAGCATGCAGAATTAATCAAAAAAATTGTTATTAATATCATGTTTACTGATGTCCAGTTAACTGAAACTTATGTTTATTTTTTGCAAAAACAGGAAACTTATGTTTATTTTCAATCAAAGCTGGTATATTTGATTGTCTTGAAGTATGCCCTAGATAAAACTCAAGACAATAGAGAAGGGAATTTGTGCCAATGGAATTAATTGTATAAATATCTGCCTCAAAAAATGAGCAAACCATTAATCAATTAAATATAAAGGAAATTGAGTAATTGTAGTCAGCAAAAAGACATGGTAGGAATTAATTAGTAAATGTAAATGAGAAGAAATCAGAATTAATATGTAAAAAATACTACTGCCTCTATCCCAAATTACTTATGCTTGGTACCAGATTCATTGAACATTCTTTGAATCTGGACAAACTTTGTCCATATTTATTGAACATTCTATGAATTTGGACACTCCAAAACACTTCCAGGATAACAAGTAAATTGGGGTGGAGGGAGTATAATTTAAGAAAAACCAATTTTCTACTATATAAAGGTAAATAGAACAAGAGTATGTATTGATAAAAGTATCATTTGTTTCCTTTTATTTCTTTTCCTGCCATGGCTTGACCTTACTTTCTTAATATTAAACAAATAAAAATGTGTCATAATGATATAGTCCCTCCGATTTTAGTTATGATTTTAGAATAATACTTTTAATTTTATTTTAAGTTTAGCAATTGTTTCAAAACATCACCTAAAGGTAATATACAATAGTTGAATACCAACAAATGAGGTAAGCCGGACCACCCTTTGTGAGAGAATCGGGAACGAACGAATCAAGTAGAATCCCACAAGAAACACGGGATGACACGAGGTTTTACACAGGTTCTGACCACCGTGATGTGTAATACCGTACGTTCCGCTTGTTTGGTGTGTTATTGAGGTTGAAAGTGTTACAATGGAGCTCTAGGGTATCAAGGAGGCACGCTACGGTGTTGTAACCCTAAACGCTCTTGGTCTTGCCCGAATGCCGCAAAGGATTCGTTATTAAAGTCCACGGTGCCCAAGGTTGGACGTCATGCGGTGTGTCCGGTCGAAGGGGGCACGGCAAGACGTGTTGTACCAGGCCCCCTCCTCTCATCAGTCCATCGGGGAGGACGTAATTACCCTATCCGTTATAGCCGTTTCCCCATGCATTCATACCCGGGAACGGCCGGAGGCGATGCCTGTCGCATGCACCACATGCCCCACACGGGGGCCGAGGCACGAAGTTTCCACAACCATCCGTGTTGGGCCCACGATCACGACCCGTGCCACACGCTTGCACTAGGGTTTTCAATCCATCCCCTTGACCAGGGGATGGCTTACTTCGTACGCCACCACTCGGCTGGGCCGCCAAAGCGTGGCACTTTTGGGGATGGGCCGGCGTGACGCACACGGTCCATGGATCCATGGTACACCGACAATAGCGAATAACTAAGAGTCTAGCCCGTTCATTTATTTGCACCAGCAAGGTGGCTAGTTGATTTAATTTGGAATTGGATATTCTGAAATGGATATAAAAAATCTAATTTATTTAACGAAAGAACACCTACGTTACCAAACTGCGTAATGGGAACATGTGTACATGTCACAAGTGATTACACAACTTCAATGCAGAATATACAATCTTGTTGCAATAGTTATCTACAACTACAACTTGAATGCAGCAGTATATACGATCTTGTTGTAATAGTTTTCAATAGACTATCTTCTGCATGTATCTTACTCGCGGCGCTAGATTTCTTGTAGAACTGCAGACATGTTGGCTCGCGGCTTGCACTGTGCCTCTAGAGGGACAGCCTTGAACATGACCTGGCCAGGGCTCGGTGTCATGTCAACCTCTCCATCTCCAACCCTGCTCCAGTCAAAGCACTGGAGGAGAGCCCCGAGGACCATCCCCATGGTCCGCATGGCCAGGTTCTCACCGGGACACTTGCGCCTCCCCATCCCGAACGGTATCATGAACTTACCCTCTGCTTTACCGTGCTCGAACCTCTCGGGCCTGAACTCCTCCGGCTTCTCCCATGTCGTTGGGTCCCGGTGGATGGCGTACGCGTTGACCAGGAGTATGGAGCCGGCCGGGACGTCGTATCCGTGGATCTTGCAGTCCGCCGATGCCTCGTGTGGCAGAAGCATTGGCACGGCAGGGTAGAGCCGCATAGCCTCTCTAATGACACAGTGGAGATACGGAAGCTGGGGCAGGTCATTCTTGTCAACAAGACGACTCACTCCGACTTGTGCGTCGATTTCTTCTTGCACCCTTTTAAGTACATCTGGGTGGTTGAAAAGGAGCGCCATAACCCATTCTGTGGTTGTCGAGGTCGTCTCTGTTCCGGCGCTGAGCAGATTCTTCAATCCAGATAATAAAAAAGGAGAGAGAGATTAAAATAGAGCATAACGAGGAATTACCTTGATAGGGGCATAAACTGGGGAATCAAATCATGTGAAATGCTACTCACTGCTATTAGAGAGGCGATGTAAGTATCCGTGTAGACGTCAGGCTCTGTCTTCTGCAGCTCAAGCAAGATGCCGATCATGCTCTGCTTCTCGTCGGACGCGGTGGTGTCGGCCTTGCCGTTCTCGCGTTCCAGCAGTTTCTGCCTCTCCCCATCGATCATCTGGTAGATGAGCGCGTTCCTCCGGCCAACACATTCCGCCATCTTCCTCCGCACTCCGTGCACGTCGAGCCAACGCAGCAGGGGCATGTGGTCCCCGAGGTTAGCCACACTAATGAGCGGGACGATCCCTTCCATGATGTCGTTCATCTCCCGCGCCTCCTTGGACATGTCCTCGTCCACGTCATCAGAGTAGGTGTTCCTGGTCTGCGCGAAGATCTCCATGAGGACGCTGTGCGACAGGTCGAACAGCCTCCGCTTCATCTCGACCCTGGCGGCGGCGGCGGCGGATTGGCGGGCCAGGCGGCGCACCAAACCGCGCACCTCGCGGGCGATGACGCTGTCTGACATGACGCTGACGCGGTGCGCGGAGAGGAGGTGCACGGTGGCCACGCGTCGCATGTTGCGCCAGTGCGCGCCGTAGTTGGTGCTGGTGAGCACGGAGTAGTCGAAGGTGACCTCGCGAAGGGACGGGAGGTGCGGGCGGTTGGCGAGCGTGACGTCACGCTCGCCGGAGAAGCACTCCTTGGCCAGCTCCGCCGACCCGATCACGACGGCGTTGCGGCGGCCGAGGCGCAGGTGGACGACGGGGCCGTAGCGCGTGGCGAGGTCGGCGAAGGCGGTCTGGAGCGGCTTCTTGAGCAGGGGAGGTGGCCGAGGATGGGGAGCGCGAACGGAGGCCCGGGCGGCAGCCGCTGCTGTTTCTTGCGTCCCATCAAGAGGTGATGGAGCAAGAACAGGAGCAGGAAGCTGGCTGCGGCGGCGAAGTAGAACCTATCCATGTTTAGTTTGGTTGTCAAGTGGTGGCTGATCAGATTTGGCACCAGTTCTTGATGGGTATCTGATGTATATTTTAGATGGCCATGCATCAATTTATTTATAAGGCTGTATAGAACTAGGATATGCTTCTGCCGCTCTCGAAAAGTAA